>CM062811.1:44855602-45450602 GCA_031772625.1 Pinus tabuliformis | reverse complement strand
TTTTAATATATCATTTTCATGACTAACATCATTTTAATTTTATATTTGTACATGACTATGTTATTTTGTGTGTGGTTTCCTCTATGATTGTGATCATGGATTTTATTATTTTGTGGTGTTACCTCTCATTTTTCCTCTTTCCATGCTTATTGATGTTGTGACAGGCCCTTGATTTACATAATCGGGGCTTAGGGCCTTAACTAAAATAATTTGAAGGTGGCAAGAAAGCTAGGAGGCTTTAATGAAAGAGAGTTAAAGAGGGTTGTATGTAATGGACATGAATAGTGATCAACTGAGCAAGTTCTAGGAAACACGGAACTTCAAGTTGGAAAGATGGGCTAAAAGGAGGCTAATGCTGAAATATATAGGAGACATTACCCCTAGACACGACAACAACATGATGGCCAAGTGGATGGCTAGTCCATGGGGCAGGACAGACAGTGGAATGGTAGCCATGGAATGACACAAGGGGATTTTGTTGACCTTATCTCAATATTTATATGAATCTATGAGATGCCCATGATCATGCCAATCTTTTATGCAAATATGAGCATGTCATTTTGTCTAACAAGTTTTTTTCAAGGGATCTTCTTGTGGAAGAGGGACTATTTAAAAATATTTAATAGGAATGTGGATGGCATGAAAAGGTTTTGGGTTAATGAGAAATCAAGACGACAAAAGTAGACCTGACTGATCTATAATTTGAATATCACGTGAACATGATTTATAAACTATGCCCGTGTTATATTATGAATAAGGAATGTTGTGCTAGGGCAGGGTCCCCTGGGGTCAATTTTGTAGTAATTTTGTTAATTATGTAAAGTCTCTGCATTTTGAGGAGCGAAGTGTGAAGGTCGTAGGAGTTAAAGGGGCTTTAGGAAGGTCAAAGCCCTTTAGTTTGTTTGAAGTTAAGATGTTTTTGTGACTAGCCCGTGGTTTGCGAACCATGGTATATAAAGGAGTCATAGCAAGTCATAGGAGGAAGCTAAGTCATTGAAAATATATGTATGGGAAAGTGATCTAAGACATAAAAGTTCGTTTTCTATACTTAGGCAAAGGGGAAGGCTCCTGCACTGTGTGCGTGGAAACCTTGGTAAGTTTGTAGCTGAGTGCGCGAACCCCTATAGCTATGTGCGTAGGGAAGAAAGAGTCTGTAACTGAAGTACTTATCATAATAAAGACTATTTTGAGACATATTTGTGTATCTATGACTTTCTGTTTACTTATGCATTTTCTGTGCATTCGCTCTGATTTCTCTAATTATTTGAAGAAACATTTGATTAGTGCGCAAAAGTAATAGATCTGCTATCTTACTTAATGATATGAATGTTTAAGGCAATAAATGTAGGGTTAGAAGTTGTTATCCATAAATTATCTTAATTTATACATTTCAAGGGTTAGGGTTCGAGAAGGTCTGGATAAGTCCCTATAAGTAACATAATCCCATCACACATACCTTTGGATGCAGAAACCAGGTTTTTTCATCCCCCTATACTACTTAGGGTGAGACTGCAGCCTGTGATACACAGGTTTTTGTCGAAAGGGCTAGCAGCGAAGGGTTTTGTTGGTTGGCATAGCTAACTCTTAACCTAGGTCCAAACCCCCTTAAGCCAACAAATGGTTTTGTTTCCAAGATGGGGATCTGTCTGAGGAATGTGTGATGTCAAATAAATGGCTTCCAAATAAGAAACAAATCAAGAAGTGGATAGATTAGAAGTTGCACGAATTTGTAGCTCAGGAAAATGGGAATCCCTGGCGTCAAGGATAAGGGGGTGACCGTAGCCACCCAACTCCTAGCCAGGAAAGTGATGAGAAAATTTCGCGCTGATGAGGTACTAGCGCCGATGGTCCCACTGGCCGAGCAATGCACGGAGGGGGTTCAGTTCAACTGGGCCGAATTCCTCTGTGAAGAATTTTTAACAAACTGTCACGAAGCCCAGGAGTAGGGTAAGACCTTCCACTACGCGTGGTTGCTCTTATCCATATTACCGGTAGCAGGAGTACTGTCGAAGGATAGTTAGTTCCCCCACATTGACAGAGAGTTATCAGAGGTCACAAAGTATGCTTCGCTCTGGGCCACCAAGGACACGAAATGGATTCGCGACATCAAAATTTTCTGGGTGCTCATGGAGGTGAGCATCTGAATGTGGATCAATAGGAGGCCACGCCTATCACCTATGGTGTACAACATTCTGAACAAGTTTTCAGATTTTAAGGTGGATATGCATAACATATACATCAGGGCGCAGAAGGATCCGGCGAAGCAGTGGACGAAGCTACCATTTGTAGCCACTGACGACGCAATCTTTATGGTATTAGAAACATGGCCTCCTGAGTGGCACACCCCAAATTTGGCAGAACTGGAAAAAGTGGCAGCATAGAAAAAGAAGGATGATGCTAATCTGTGCATCACTCAGTTAACAGAGAAATGGTGGAACGAGAAAGTAGCAGCTGAGGAAAAGGCAGCGCGGGAAGCCGCAGAAGCAGCAATAGTAGCAGAGGTAGCAACAACACAGGCAGACGAGGGCCAAGCAACGTCCTTAGGATAGGGGGCAAAGGAACCAGATACAGCAAAAGGGAGAACGGACCCAGGGATCGTGTCTACCCAGTTAAAACATCCACACATCGCAGAGAGATCGGGTCCAAGGAATAAGGTCAAGGCCTCGAAGCTGGCCATTGACCCAATCACCTTAACTAAAGGAGATCTCTATGACATTGGCGAGACGGTCCATGATGTCACCAAAAAAGTGATCCAATCATTTATGACGGAGCACCAGAATGTGTTAGGGGCCCTCAGGGCGCAGCTGCAGGACTTACAGGTGCGGGCCCCTCAGGAAGGTACCCTGTTTACCCACATCGCAGCGGGTACTTCAGCAACAAAGTAGATGTTGCGCGTGAGGATGGCTAACACAATAGTGTTGCCAAAGGGAGCGTTAGAAGCATCAGATGCAATGGACCAAATGACACTTAGCAGGATGAAAGGACTTGGCCTTAATCTAGCTGCCCTTCCCCAGGAAACACTCTATTAGCTACAAGATGGAATAACAGTAGAGCTACACACTAGGGAGAACCACGCAAACCAAGTTCTTAGTGAAAAAAGATCAATATAGCGTGACGAGTTGGTGTCACAGAACCAAAGGTTGGTGGAGACAGTAGATGTCGCTTGACGATGCGTCTCGAAGTTGGCTATCGCAGCAGATCTACCAATGCAAGTACGGATCCACAGTTTGGCTAGTGGAGTCTGTGACACGAGAGAAGAGACAACAAGGGTGCAGCTCGAGCTGAATCTCCAGATCACCGAGCTACAGTTGAAGGCGCAACCTTCCACACCCCCAGAAAACAAAGAACAGCATGCCAATGCTATTATAGGAGGGTTGGAAGAGATTGGAGGTGTAGTGCGTGACTGTACCAACATGTTGGAATAGGTGCTTGAGGTCCTCACGATGTTACTGGAGGAACCCAACATCTAGTGGCTAGAGACAGAAGCACGTAAACTCCAGCAGCAATACAACAGCATCAGAGGAATTGTGCAGACAGTATTCCTCACTCAACGGCTTGCGAGGATGCAGCAAGCCAAGGCATTAAAGGAGCAGGTGGACGCAGAACGCCATAAGGAAGCAGTTCTCAAAGCATTCATCCAGCCATGGATTGACAAAGCCTTCACAATAAAGGCAGATATTGAAGGAAAGCTCGTGTAGATTTAGGGGATGCATGCACAGATGCAGTGCAGCATGCTGGAAACAGAGGGCTCAGAAGAGAGAATGCAGTAGGTACAACAAGCAGCAGCTCAGTGTGCTGCAAACGTCACGCCCGTTTGGGACAAGCTGGAGGGACTCCATGCCAATATTGTCACGCTGACAAAGTGACTCAAGGGTGAGTCACGATGTTTGTGTTGGGGGCTTGTTGGGCATGGAATCCCCCCGCAACATGTTTTGGGGCTCAAAGCCCAAGTTTTGAGTAATATTATTGTAAAAACTCCACGAATTGCTGGCGCGAAGCGCAAATTGTATGTTAGAGTCATAGGGTTGTCCGCCCTAAATTTTGAATGTAATGCCAGCCTACCCATGGTCCACGGACCATGGGGTTGTATAAATAGAGTGAGGGTCTAAGTTGTAAAGAAGTGAAGTTAAGTCAAGGAAGGTAACAAACAGATGGAGTGAAAAGGATAGCGAGCATAGAGAAAGAGTCTAGTATATTGGGTCATAGTAGTAGGAAGAGGCTCTGCAGCTGACTGCGCAGAGGCCTAGTAGAGTCCGCAGCTGAGTGCGCAAGGCGGAGTCGAGTATGTAACCAAGGAAGAAGAATAATAAAAAGAAGTTTATCTAAATTCTGTGTATCTGTTCTTATGTTATTACATGTTTGATATCAATTACAATTAGATTGTTTATTTACTGTGTGTTTTGTATGAATGGTGAATATTGGTAAATATAAATTAAAGCATACAAATAAGCCAAGTTAATAAACTAATATCGGGTTACTAGTAAGGATTTGGGTAATAACACTATTCGGCCCCCGAGTAGGGCTGCATAAAGGCAACATCACTGGCTACGAATTACTGATAAGTGCACGTAGTGACATGCGCGCAGGGTCGAACCATGGACCACTAGAAAATATCAAACATCTCCAGGGTGTGGAAACCTGGTTCTAGCACCCTCCCATACTACTTCGGGTGAGACCTCGCTTCGTGCTCCACGAACTGTTGCCACAAGGGCCAGTAGTACCGGGATTTGTTTGGCTAAATCACATCTGAACCTAAGTCAGGCCCCAACAAGCCAACACCTCATCAATGACTAGTATACCAACTGGCAGAGTATTATACCAGACTTTTGAAAACCTGTTTTACCTTTAGCATGAGGTAAAACACTTATTTATTAATAAGCCTACTTTTTCTAAATACACAGAGGCCGATGAGCTACGTAGTAAAATGCTCAACATCCAGTTACTAGATGAAGAAACGTGGCAAAAACTTTATGATTTACTGTAGTAAAAGCACAGTAAAATATAAGTGTACAGTAAAAAGTAAATGAGTATGGTAAAAGGATGAAGACAGGTCAGCACAGTCAAAGTGTATCAGGTGAAAGAGTATTAGATGAAAGATGAAATTCAAACAGACTATCTAGCGTGAAAGCCAAACACCCTACCAACATAAAGGGCTAAAAATCAAAGTCTACAGCCAGCAGAACCAAAATAAAAGGGACAGCATGAAACAATTCAATGGTTGTCTCTATCTTCTTGCAAGAAGATATTTTCCTTTTCCTAGATTAATTCTCAAATTAGTTTGAGATATTTTTTAATAAACTTTTTGTATAAATACTTGAAAATTCGAAGTATTAGGTGGATTGCTATACATTTGTAAGATATTTTGATCTTGAACTAGAGGGTAATTGTACCATTTCCAAGTCAACAGACTGGGCTAAAGTAATAAAAGCACTGAGCTGCAGGATTCATGAGATGAGCTATTTGTAGTGAAGTATCTTCTTTATGTGATTGTGTTATCTTTCTTATGTGTTTTCATAATCTTAAATTTGTTCTAAAATCTAAATGAACTAACTGGAAATATCAATCAGAATTTGTTTAATTACACTCTGTTTTGCCCAGTAGTTTATTTACATGTTTTCTTCTGAAACATGGATCTCAGAATCCTTCATTGCTCTCTCATGCTAGCTGACCTCTTCCATTCCTTCCATAATCCGGCCTAGGGAATTCTTAATTTCTCCCTAGATCCGATTAGAAGCCATTTCACCATCTATCCCTTGAGATTTGCAAAAGTTCACCTATCTTGCCCTGCAAACACTACCTTTTAGAACCTTGATCCAGGCTTATTTGTCAGACATCCAACTCCATATCCCAATGGTAGAAGCCAATCCTCTTTCAATCTAAGTAAAGTGGTCCCACCGCCAAATTTTCAAAACAAAACCCAAGTGCAAGCAATAACTAGCCTAAAATCATCTTAATTAAAACAAGGTTAAATTTTAAAGAGAGAGCCCTCTCTGAGCATCAGGAAGGCTAGGTCCTCATCTCCAAAAGTGGTTTGTGGTTACCTTTGGTTTTTCTTTCTTCTTACTTGAAAATAATTATCGGAGTGATAACATCTCTGGCGACCATACAAGGGACTTCGATCCTCAGTCTCATAAAACTTTAAGGAAACCTTAAATTAAATCTTGAGCCCCTTAAGGTCATTATCTAAAGTAAAATTTAAAAAAAATTCATAAAAATAGTTTAAAAACTTAAAATTCTGGCTCCTAAGAAGATTCACTATACTAGGGCAAACCCAGATCCAAACCCTGCAACTATAGTTGATGACCCAGAAAAAATTCTAAGAAAACCAAAAAACGAAGAAACTCAGGCAAGTAGTAGCCAGCTAGCCATAGTGAACTCACTCCCCGAGGAGTCGTCAACTTTAGAGGAAATCCCTTTTGATTTGTCATTTTACCTCTCACTATTTAGAACTAAATCTGAGAATTCCATCCATGAAACAGTCGTAGACCCTAAGTTTACTCAACTCATTGAATCAAAAATGGTTATCCATCCATATTTAGATAAATTTGTCTTGGACGCTTTTGACAAGTTAGAATCTTTAACCTCTACATTGATCAGCAATATAGAAAGTGCTTACCTTCAGCAATCTGTTGAGCCAGCTGCCCTTATTGCTGTTGCCTCTCAAATTTCTGCACAATCTTCACTCACTGTACATACACCTTCTTTTACCACAACTTCACCAATTGTATCTACCAAAATCCAAACACCTAAACCAATTATTAATCAACCATCTTCATCATCATCTAGTTCACCTCCATCAGTTTCAAGTCCTTCCTCAAGTACCACAACTTTACCCCCTAGTCAAACCAGAATCATAGCAATGGAAAACCGATATGCTCCTCTTGTTTGACCTGCACAACTCCATGCCATGCCTGTAGATTATCAGAGTAAGATATTCAAGTTTGATGCTATTGGTAATTACACTGCCCAGCATCAAGTAAACAAGATGTCTGACTTTTTTGAGTTGCCTGAGATAGATGAAGCAGATGTCCAAATGAGGTTGTTTGCCAAAACTTTAACTGGGGATGTCAAGAAATGGTTCAAAGCCTCTCGTACCAACCATATTGCAGACTTAGAAAATTTTCATAGGTTATTCATTGATAGATGAGAGAGAAAGAAAAACCCATTGCAAATACTTTTTGAATATGACAATATTAGATGAGCTCCTAATGAGTCAGTTCAGGACTATTGCACTAGGTTTAATAATATCTACAATGTGATTCCAACCAACATTAAGCCTCCACCTGACCTAGCATTAATTAAGTTCCCTGATGGTTTTGATGTTGACATGTCATACCAGCTAAGGGAAAGAAACCCTGAAACACTTGAACAAATGTAGAATGTTGTTAGTGTAGAGGCTAACCTATTAGCTAAGAAAGCACGAATGAGGAATGAAAATAAAGTTGTATTTAAAGAGGAAGCTTCCACTTCAGATGGGAAAGTAGATGTTTTAGCTAAAATTTTAGAGAGAATCGTGGATAGGTTAGAAAACATGGAGAGAAAAAATCAATGGGAGAATCAACAACAACAATCCCCAATAAGAAACCGAAATTTTAGGAAGAATCCTAATGTTGGAAAGAATGCTAGACCATACCAACAGATTAGGCCCCCCTTCCAAGAGAACTATATTGAGGATTCATAGAACCAAGAAGCAGAGGATGATACCCAAATTAACTTGCTAGAAACCAAAGAGGAAGACATTATTTTTCTTACTCAAGAAGAACATGAGTTATATATGTTGCAGCAATTGCAGTTAGAATCTGGTGAATCTTTTGATTATAAATAGGGATATGAGTCAGCTATATATGAGGTACATAAACAATATAGCTTGAGAAGTAAAAAGAATAATGAAACTCCCATTAAAATATCCTTCCAAACCCAGAATAAGATAATAAAAGAAACTCCAGCTAACAAAGTGTTACAAATCCTCCCTAGGGGAACACCGGAGACTTCAACCCCTAGGATTGTAGATATAACCTCCACTGAAACCAAAACAGAGAAAATTATTGAAAACAATCAAAATAAGAGAAATCAAGGCAAAATAGTAGAAACATACACTGAAAGTCCGAAACGTTGGGTTCACAAAAACTCTACAACAGGTCATTCCTCCTCTATCTAAAACCATCCTCACCTGTATGGATTCTCTATTTAAAAACATAAACTGAAACGCCTACTATTGAGAAAAAGAATAAGGACACACAAATTGCACCTAATAAGGAAGATCTAAATCAAACAAACAAACCTCAACTCCCTTTCAACATCAAAAATGAAATAGAAAAATTAAAGATATCAGTTCCTTTGACTGAACTGGTAAAGAATGAATCTTATAGGTCACAGATAATTGATACTTTGAACATAGGAGAGGGAGAGGATTCTATTAATTTGAATGATGATCAGCCTAAATTATTGTTTGGACCTAAGGCCAATGGTATTCATAAGCAAGGGGGAGTTCCCCCTTTTTACATTAGCCTAAACATTCATGATAAAATATTGCATAACGCTATGTTGGACTCAGGGGCATCCCACAATCTGATGCCAAAGGAAATAATGGAAAGACTGAACCTAGACATTACCAAGCCGTATAAGGATTTGTTTTCTTTTGACTCCAGCCAAGTCAAATGCCTTGGTATAATCAAGGACTTATGTGTGACTCTTGTCCAGTGCCATGCAAAGAGAATTTTAATGGACATTGTAGTTGCAGACATCCCACCGAAATATGAAATATTGATATCTCGCTCATGGGGACCAAAATTGCAAGGATCCTTGCAACTTGATATGTCCTATGCCACCATATATGTTTTCAGTCAACCGAGAAAATTATATAGGGAGACCTTGATGAAATACATGGTCAGTAGCGAGGAAAAGCCACAAAACTTTCCCATAGACTCCATGCATTCATACATGGACTCTTTCATCTTATACAATGCAGAAAAATACAAAACAACTAACAGTGAGAACATATTCCATGAATAACTATGGCATATAGACTTTTATGGGTCAATCAATAGGTTAGGGGCTAGTGTAGGAGTGTGGATCCATAATATGGAGAATAATCATACTGAGGGACATGCTTTCAGATTGAACTTCAAATGTACCAATAACATGGCCAAATATGAAGCCCTGATTCTAGGGTTACAATTGGTTAGGAAACTGGGAGCCAAAAGAGGTTCCATCCTGGGAGAATCAGAGCTAATTATTAAATAGATTAGTGGAAAATACTCTGTGAACAATCCTAGACTTGGTCGACATAGGGATATTGTTCTAAACTTGATCAAAGATCTCATGGAATCAAACTTTGCAGCCATTCCTAGAAAACAAAACATGCAGGTCCACAGTCTGGCCACCTTTGCTAGTACTTGTAAATTTCCATTTCAACCAAACCACCAGTACACTGCAGAAGTCAAACATATGCCTGTTATACCAGACAACCTGAAATATTGGAATATTTTCTCCCAGGATTCTCAAATCTATGTTTTCATGAACAATGAAGGTGAATTTCATAATTGTAAGATAGACATTGACTGTAATAGACAATAATATAGAAAGTAGCTTAGATGTAAATATTTTAGATATAGCTAAAACCAACTAAATTTACTAGAGTAGAAATAGATAGTTTAGAAAATGTAGAGATAGATGAAATGATGGATGATGATCCAGAGATTCTTAATTTGAAAAACAATTTTTTGCCTAAGGGATTAGTCCCTTTAGAAGATTTGTTTGACTCTAATGATGTAGCTAGGAAACCCAAGATGGAACCTCTGAGAGCTAACATAGAAGAAGTCAACATAGGGACTGAGGATAAACCAAAACTCATTAAAATATCAAAATCCTTACCTCCAGAGGAAAAGGTGAAATATATTAATCTGTTTAAAGAGTACCAGGATGTTTTTGCCTGGAGTTATGAAGACTTGAAGTCTTATGGCACCAGCATAATCCAAGACAAAATACCCCTAAAAGAAGATCATAAACCTTTCAAATAGAAACTTAGGAGGATAAACCTAGTTCTTATCCCATCCATAGAGAAAGAAGTTAAAATAATGTTTGATGCCCAAATAATAGCCCCCATTAGATACTCTAACTAGATTACAAACTTAGTTACAACTAGGAAAAAGACAGGTGAAATTAGACTTTTTGTAGATTTTAGAAATTTAAACAAGGTCTCACTAAAAGAGAACTATCCCTTACCAAAAATGGACCATATATTGCAGAGGGTAGTAGGCTCATCTAGGATTTCACTGTTAGATGGATTCTCTGGGTATAAACAAGTCTTAGTCCAACCTGAGTACCAAGCCAAAACTGTGTTTACTACTCCTTGGGGTACCTTCATGTATTTGAAGATGCCCTTTGGACTAATGAATGCAGGTGCCACATTTAAGAGAGCTATGGATATAGCCTTTGCAAAGGAGATCCATGATTTCCTAGTAGTATACTAAGATGACATTACTGTCTTCTCCAAATCTGACAATCAACACCTAGATCACTTAAGGAAAGTATTCATCAAATGCAGGAAATTTGGGATTTCTTTAAATCCTAAAAGACACTTTTCGGTCTAGAAGAGGGAAAGTTGTTGGAACATATCATATCTAAAGATGGCATTAGAATAGACCCTGCTAGAATAGAAGCCATTTTGACCATTTCCCATCCCCGAAACATTAAAGAGCTACAGTCATTTATAGGTAAGATTAATTCTCTTAGGAGATTCATCTCAAACCTAGTAGAACTGATTAGGGAGTTAAATAACATGCTTAGAAAAGACTCTGTGCTTAAATGAACTATGGATGCCAAATAATCCTTTGAAGCTATCAAGGAAGCCTTAACCAAGACTCCAATCCTGATAAGTCCAAACTTTAACAAAGATTTTATTTTATTTTTTTTTTGCTTCGGAACACACCATTGCAGCAGTCTTGCTGCAAAAGAACAACCAAGGATATGAACATCCAATAGCATTCTTTAGTAAATCCTTAAGAGATGACACACTTAAATACAATATCATGGAAAAATAGGCATTGGCTTTAGTTAAGGGAATCAAAGATTTCAGAGTCTACATTCTGTACTCTCACATTATTGCTTATGTTCCAAATTCTGTAGTTAAGGACATTTTGACACAAAATGGGCCTGAAGGGAAAAGAGGCAAGTGGATTTCCACAATATTGGAATATGACATAGAGATAAAGCCAACTAAGCTTATCAAAGGCCAAGGTTTAGCCAAACTCCTGGTTGAATCGAACTGTCAAGCCCTTGATATAAAATTTATTAGTGCCCTTGATGATCAGGAGGAGATGGAGACTCCACAGATCAATGAACCCTTTACTGATTCACCCTAGTATGTAGATATTACATTTGTATCACTAAACTTACAAGCTCCTCCTAGATCGACAAGAACTAAAGCTAGATTCTTAAAAATGAAGTCATTAAGATATTGTGTTATAGAGAATGCATTGTTTTGGAAGGACAATAGTGGTATCCTTTTAACCTGTTTATTGAAAGATGAAGCTGACAAAATTTTACAAGAGTTTCATGCAGGGGATTGTGGAGGACACTTGTACTGGAAGAGTATTGCTGAAAATTTTGAGGGTTGGTTTCTATTGGCCTACTTTGTTTGTAGATGTTAAAAAACATGTGACCTCCTGTCATAAATGCCAGATTTTTTAGGGAAAGAGAAAAATTTTACCCTTGCCTCTTAAACCAATTTCCACTGAGATGCCATTTCAACAATGGGGGTTAGACTTCATTGGAGAAATACACCCAGCCTCCTCAGCTCAGCATAAGTGGATTCTAACAGGCACAGACTATTTTACCTAATGGATAGAGGCCATACCTTTTAGGCAAGCCACAGACACTGTCATAATCTCCCTCCCAGAGAGTAATATCTTGTCAAGATTTCGATGTCCCCGGAAGCTCATTAATGATAATGCAGCTGCCTTTAAATCTAAAAGAATGATAGATTTTTGTAACAAGCACCACATCACCCTTGGCCATTCCACTGCCTATTACCCTCAAGGTAATGGACTAGCAAAGTCATCCAACAAAAGCCTGGTCAATATTATTAAAAAATTGCTAGAGGATAAAAAAAAGACATGGAATAAGAAGTTAGTCAATGACTTATGGGCATATAGACTGACTACTAATAAGTCCATTGGAACATCACCCTATCAGTCGGTTTATGGGATGGATGCAGTTTTCCCATCATCCTTGGGAGTGCCAGTGATGAAGATCATCCAAGAATTACAGGTGGAACCAAATGATATTTAGAGAAGAATAAATCAGACCGTACACCTACAGCAGACTAGAGAAGAGGTATGTGTAAAATCACAGGTGATCCAGGAAAAAATCAAGAAAGTCTTTGATAAAAAGACTAAAGCAGATGATTTTTACATAGGAGATAAAGTCCTTAAGTGGGATTCAAGGAGAGAATATAAAGACAAGCATGGAAAATTTGATTTTTTGTGGCAGGGGCGTTATGTCATTTATGGCTAAATGCCTTTTTCTTGACAAACATAGATGGATCAGATCTACCAGGAGGACCTGTTAATGGTAGAATGTTGAAGCATTATTTTTCCACTCACTCACAATAATTCACTTTACTTTGCATCATTGTATATAACATTGCAGAGTGTATATTGGATTGGATGGTAATCCTTTGAAGTTGAAGCCCGAAGAGAAGGCCCTGAGCTTTGAGGGATTTACTGTCATAAGTATCAATAAAGCATAAATCACAGAAGGACAGTTCACAAGGTAACTACAGTCACAATTCAAAGGCTATTGATCTTCATAGTTCTTGACATTTCACCAAAAAATGTCATCCCCATGTGGAGCCACTGTTAGAGTCCTATAGTGATAGGATTCATAATTTTGAATTGGTTGAGGTTAAGTCTTGTAATATTTTACATACCTTTGCTTTCTGCAAATGTTTTCTATATTAAAATTAAAAAATGTAAAGAGGGTATGTCCTAAAATATATATCAAAGGATAAGAAAAATAAGAAAAGATCAAAAAAATGAAAAATATGAACCCCAAACAAAAAATAGATCATGAAAGTGTGCAAGTCCAAGTGCCACTACTTTTTACTATTAATGCCTTAAATAATGGTTGTGTGCAGCTTTTCATATATGCCACAACCCATGATAGTAAAATTATTTAATCTTGACTATTTCATGCTTTGAATTTCATGTTTATAGCTAGAGAATAAAAATATGACCAAATAGTTTAATCTTGGCAGATTAGTAGATAGGTAGAGAAATAAAAGGAGCTCATCAACTTAATCTAAGCCCTTGGAAGATATAAGGTTAGAAGTAGATAGTTTGTTTCATAAAAGAAAAAGGAAAGAAATGGGTTTGCTAGTTTAAGTGCACCCACCAAAGTGAAGAAAAAATGTTAGGGTAGCTAAAAGGGTAACTAAATAAAGGTTGCAAAAATGCAAGTCGTTGGGAGCATAAGCACTACTATCATGCTTAACTATGTGTTTCAAGTGTGCAGGAGCAGTTATCAATGAAAAAAGCATGCTCATAAGTTGATTTTCCTAACTCCCCCTTCATTGCATTTCACCCCCACTATATACTCACTAACTTCCCTTTTACCCCTTCATGGCTTATGAAAACCCCTTCCCCCTCACTTTTACTCCTACCCCTTAGTTTCACACATTTACGTAGTCAATTACTCCCAAAATCCATTACCCTAAGTATGAAACCCCTTCCCCCTTTTAAAATCATGTTTTCACTTCAATAATTACCCTAAACCCCTCAAAATCCTTTATCCTAACTCTAAAAACCCCCCTCCTCACTAACTCCGCCACTTTACCATTTTCTTGACAAAATTTGAGTTTAACCCACCACCCTGGTGAGGTAAACTAACCCCACTACCCCTAAAACTCTGCAGTTTAATTAATCCACACTTAAACATGGGTTAATTGCTCTAAATCGTAATTAAAACCCATGGGTCCCGCTAATCTCTGCCCCATCACCCGACCACGCAACTTTCCAATGCGGTGGCCATTCGATCATCCACCCCCAAATCTAATGGTTGTCACCCATATCGCACTCGCACGATGACCAACCTTTAATGGCTTGAGAGCACGCGATATGGGCAGTTTTGCTCAGGGCCCATTTGCCTACGTGTCGGCCTCTGGCATAGATCGCGTTCCCCTAACAAAATACTGCCCGACCCCCATAAGCAGTGTGATGGCCTCAAAAACCACCTCCCGCCAAAATGAAACCAACACTATTCATAAAACATTTATTCCCCGCCATTTTTCCAACTGTTCGCGATTAAAAGCCTTCCAACCCCCATTTTCACCCTTTTTCACCCGTTTGTACTGCTGAAGCCTCTAAAGCGCATGAGCACCCTCAGAGCTCTTGCAACTAGCTACCAACTGCCAGAACCTTCCAAAACGCCATCACTGCACACCTCAAAGCCATAGAAGCCTCTACAGACCTCAATTTTAAACCAGTTTGCAAACCTAACCGCAACATTCTAGGTATTTAGGTAGAAAACCAAGAATTTCCCTCTCGTTTAAAAAAGTACACTAAATTCATCAAATAATTGAATGAATTTGATTAAATTCCCTTTTAAATTGAGAGTATTCCCTTCCTAAACTACCAGAACCCCAACCTGCAAACTGTTCATACCCTACCCTGGTTATTCAATTATGCAAATTTCACTTCCAAAACCATATAAAGCCCAATTTTGCACATTTTATTACAAAAATGGCTGCCCGAACCTCTCTGCATGTCAGACCAGTTACAACCCATCATTTAGACATTGACCATTTGGCCCTGGCAGACATGGATTTTCAAATCAAAGACACAGTTACCCAAAACAACCTTCTAAGAATCCATCGTTGGGCCAAGGATAGGTTCCTAAACCATGTTGATGACATAAACCTTTGGGAATCAAGTTTTCCCAAGTATACATTCCTAGAAGTCCATCCATTCCCAGAAATTGTACATTTCTTCCATGCATGTTATATCCCTAGCCAAAGGGCTATAATTGCCCCAAACCAAGACTTCTTGTTTTCAATTACTGCTAAGTCTATTAACCAGATGCTTCAAATCCAGCCCATCCACAATTTGACTCTTTTGTCCATTGCAAGCCTGTTGGACCTGTACACCACATTGGACCCAGCTAAGATCAAAAAAATATTTCAGAATTTCATCATTGAGGAGCTCCATACTCCTAAAGACATTCCACCCTATGTTTTTGTTATTTTTTCAGAGACTAGAAGGAGAATAATCACCATGATCTCAAGCATCCTAGGATTCACATCATACAAGTTTTTGGATGAGATAATCATTGCCTTCATGTCTATTTTCACTCTAGTCCAGCATCCTGCCATTATGTATGATTATGCCCAGTTAATTGCAGACAAAATGCATGAACAATTCACTAGATTTCCTATTGAAAGAGTCTTCAAATACTCTTCAGTGTTGTTTCATATGTTCCTGCCTTATCAAACATAAAAGTTCCCAGCAAAGATTCAGAAAACATATACCAGGGGAAAGGAAAGGTCAGTGATCTACTGGACACCCTTGGTCCATAAGTATAACACAACATTCACATACAAATACTTCATAGATTGTTTTGTTCATCCTGTCATGAACATGCTGACTTCTAGCACTCAACCTAGAATCAGTACCGAGATCAAGAGAGTACTACAGATGGCAAAGAATAGCAAAGTAAGAGACTGATACCTCTACCAGAATCATACTCAAATTAGGATCTATCGTTGTGAGTTACCCCCCTATAAATTTCCTAAGTATCTCCAAATGAGAATATTTTCCCTGGAATACTTCAGACAAATGATAAGTGTAGATGAAGTCAATTTCCTAGCTACTAGGAAGAAGACACAGTTTAAGATGAAAAACCAAATGGGCCTTTTCATCTGCAACACCAAAGAGGCTAGACCTGAAGCTAATAAAATACTCCAGCAATTCAAATTCAAGAATAGATTCATTTGGCATTATGACCCTCATGGGGTTGTAAACAAACTCAGGCAAAAGGTCACGCTGGGACCTTACATCAACTACCCAAGACTTGACATTGAATAATATGCTAGTTAGTCAAAATGGGTAGATAACACATTGATAGATATGGACAACATAATGGTGGATGTGGAGAACACCATGATTGACTTGGAGAAATAATTTGACCAAAGCTCTTTCTTGTAGGTCCCAGAGTTGGAAGAGCCGATGAATATCCCTCCCATCATTGAGACTCCTGCCAATGAGGAAAATAATCCCAAAAGAAATAGGGAGGAAGCATTAAGCTCTACCATGGAGATCATTGATTAGTAGTTCCAACTAAACAAAAGGCCCAAATTGACTCCAGTATCTGAACAGGAGGAAAACGTTGCATCAACAGAAATGATTGATACTGATGCAATGGGGCAAAGGAGTAGACAAACAACTGAGACTACTACATCAGCAGAAACACAGTAACCCTCTTCTTCAAACACCCAAATTATACAAAGACAGAAGAGTGTGGAGGTGTCTTCCTTTGTCAGGCCAGCTGATAAGGAAGTAGATATCAAGGAAAGATTCAAGGAGATTAAAATGAGGAATGAAAAGCTCAAGGCAGAAACTTATGCCAAGTACTTGCAGATGACACCACCGAATCAAAATAGATTTATGTCAGCTTTTGACATCAAAGAAGAAAAGATGTAGGTGTCTTTCCTACAACCTACTATACAGCAGCCAAAAACCACAGTAGACTACAAGAAGACTAACTTTGAGGTCTTATCTAGGGATGTGCATCCCATAAATCAAAGAGAATTTCACAAGCAAGCAGGAGAGATGATCTACTCCACCCTCACAGCAAAAGCAATGGCAGATTCAAGCTCAAGGACTCATTAGACAATGTGACAACCCAGTATAAACTGGAAAAGGCCTCCTCCAGTGCCAAGGACACGAGGATCAAAACATTAGAAGACCTGATCATTGAGCTGGGCCATGACCCAAAGGACATCAAGGCTGCCGCATAGTTAATTAAGAAGAAAATGAAGACATTGCAGCCCTTAAGAAGCAGCTCAAGCTACCTCGATCACAACATCCTCAAATAAAAGAAGTCCTAGAAAGCCAAACAAACCATGAAGAGATGATGGACTTGATGCTACAACTCAATAACCAGTTGAAGGAAATGGAAAAGGAACTAGATAGCTTGATCCAACTTAAACAAGATAGTCTAGACAGTGTTCCTCCAATTTTCATTCCTACAGTTACCACAATTGTGCCTTCCACATTGGCAACATCATTAGCTCCCACTTGTCCAATGGCCACTGCATTACCAACAGCAACAACAACTACATTAGCAAAGACATCAATAGCAACAAGTACCACAGGTGATGAAGCAAACAGGTTGGTCAAGGCAATGAAAGAAATATCCATTTAAACCAATGAAATGAACAATTTAAAAGAGAAACTTACCAGCCTGGAGATAGATTGCAGGTTAGCCCACATCACGCATAAGGAAGAACAACTAAAGGCTACCAGAATGAATGAGAGAGTGAAAAGCCTGGAGAAATAGTTAATGCTCAGTGAGCCTTTGGGAAAGGCCAAACAATTACTATGGGCCAATATCATTGACTCTGTCAATGATATTTGGCCATCTATTCAGGTCATTTTTTAGCAAAAATACTTAATCAAGAAGGCTACAGAAGCCATCCAAAAGGTCAAAGAAGAGCTTGGAGAAATTCTAGAGGAAGCAGTAAGAATTATTCAATTCCTCAAATCCAAGAAAAAATATGAGCTACAAGAACTTGACATACCTGACAGGACATGTACCATTTTGGAAGTCAAGAGGGTCCTAGCCAAGAGAAATTTAATGTTAAATTTAGAAGATAAGTGTCAAACCATGCAACTAGCTGTTGACAGGTTTATGACCAAGTTTGAGCTTTTGAGAGAAAAGGGACTACCTAGTCCCTTAGTCATAAATGATAAATTAATGACATAGGAGGACTAAAACAATAAAATCAGGGAAGTGGCCAGAGAATAGGCAAATACCTCATCAATGATTGGTATACCAACTGGCAACATATTATACCAGACTTTTAAAAACCTGTTTTACCTCGAGCATGAGGTAAAACACTTATTTATTAATAAGTCTACTTTTTCTAAATACACAGAAGCTGATGAGATATATAGGAAAATTCTCAACATCCAGTTACTAGATGAAGAAACATAGAAAAAACTTTATGATTTACTGTAGTAAAAGCACAGTAAAATATAAGTGTACAGTAAAAAGTAAATGAGTATGGTAAAAGGAAGATAGGTCAGCACAGTCAAAGTGTATCAGGTGAAAGAGTATCAAATGAAAGATAAAAGTCAAATAGACTATCTAGCGTGAAATCCAAATAGCCTGCCAACACAAAGGGCTAAATATCAAAGTCTATAGCTAGCAAAACCAAAATAAAAGGGACAACATGAAACCGTTCAATAGTTGTCTCTATCTTCTTGTAAGAAGATATTTTCCTTTTCCTAGATTAATTCTAAAATTAGTTTGAGATATTTGTAATAAACTTCTTGTATAAATACTTCAAAATTCAAAGTATTAGGCGGATTGCTATACATTTGTAAGATATTTTGATCTTGAACCAGAGGGTAATTGTACCATTTCCAAGTCAATGGACTGGGCTAAAGTAATAAAAGCACTGTGTTGTAGAATTATTTGTAGTGAAGTATCTTCTTTATGTGATTGTGTTATCTTTCTTATGTGTTTTCATAATCTTAAATGTGTTCTAAAATCTAAATGAATTAACTGGAAATATCAATCAAAATTTGTTTAATTACACTCTGTTTTGCACAGTAATTTATTTACATGTTTTCTTCTGATTCCCAGATCTGAGAATCCTTCATTGCTTTCTCATCTCGGTTGACCTCTTTCATTCCTTCCATAATCCGGCCTAGGGAATTCTTAATTTCTCCCTAGATCCGATTAGAAGCCATTTCACCATCCAGCCCTTGAGATCTGCAAAAGTTCACCTATCTTGCCCTGCAGACACTACCTTTTAGAACCTTGATCCAGTCTTGTTTGTCAGACATCCGACTCCATAGCCCAATGGTAGAAGCCAATCCTCTTTCAATATAAGTAAAGTGATCCCACCACCAAATTTTCAAAACAAAACCCAAGTGCAAGCAATAACTAGCTTAAAATAATCTTAACTAAAACAAAGTTAAATTTTAAAGAGAAAGCCCTCTCTGAGCATCAGGAAGGCTAGGTCCTGATCTCCAAAAGTGGTTTCTGGTTACCTTTGGTTTTTCTTTCTTCTTACTTCAAAAGAATTATCAGAGTGATAGCAGGCACTCTATCCCATACTACATGTAAGATATGCTTGCTACATGTAGTATCGAGCTACCTTCCAATCTTCCAATAATGAACAAGATCATTCTCAATGGTAATTGGATTACATCCTTTATATTGATCTTCCCATCCCCAATAGGAAGGGCTTGAGGTATGCAATAGGTAGCGATATAGCCTATCACTGTCTTGCAGCCACTTCTTCCACATAGAAGAGAGACGGGGGCACCTCGCTTTGACAATCCTATCAGAAAGCAAATATCCTCTACATGTATCTTGAGAAGATTCTCCCATGAAGGGAACGATCAACTCAGCTACACATGCAGGAGACTGCTTAACAGCTGGAGAAAAATGCGCATTCCTGACTGTAAGCTAGGCTACCTACCCAAGGGGATTGTGCAATTTCTAGGCCCAACAACTGGCTGCTGCAAAGATTTATGCAAATCCTGGGTTGAACTACCTATTGATGGGAAAACTTGCGCAAATCCTGCTGGGAGGGTTGGCTAGCAGGATTGCGCAATCCTAGAGCCCAGCAAGCTGTCAGAGGGAATTGCACAATTCCTAGAGGGAAGGTTGGTTTCCCTCTAGAAATGAGAAAATTTCACTAGGAAGTTTCTCAGCCTGCAGCTAGGCTAATTTCACTGGGAAGTTTCTCAACTTGTAGCTGGACTAAGTCTAGATGAGCAGCTTGTGAAGGGAAAAGGACAAACTATGATCGACAGGCTACTTTTGAGCTAGAAAGACATTGAAGCTTGAGGACTTGACGAAGCAAGGCAAGATGCTATGAAGGTTGGTAGGGAGGCTCCAAAACAGGGTAAGGAAAAATTTTGGAGGGTGTTTGTAGCCGCTACAACAAATATGTATGGTCATTCTCTCATTATTTTATTCATTTTTAGTGTTTTTGCCTAGATATGCTTCATTTTTACTATGAAATAGGTATATTTAATCCTTCTTGTGGTGTTTTGAGCAGGTTGACAACTGCTAGTGGTTTTCATTATGTTTTGAACAGGTTACATTGATCACAGAGTATACTTTTATCTCTTTTTAGGGCTCTTTAAACCTATGAAAAAGGAACCCCCCGAGTCTTCTTTTAGCTCTTTTCAAATTCCCAAAATATGAAAAGATTGTTGATCACTTGGCTTTTTGAACTCGTAAAAGTAAATGAAAAGAAGTCTACCCAGTATAAGTTTAACCCTTTTCCAGAATAAGATAGACTAACTACAAAAAATGAATACCTTATTCGAACATGCCTAAGAGGTTCTCTTGGGTATTTTTTTCTACCTTTTCAGACCTAAGGGGCTACCTACGAAAAGGTACATTTGGAGTTTTCTTTTTCGCCTCTGTTTCAAACTCTCTAAACATGAAAAATATGTTTACTTTTACTTTCATTGGACTCGTTAAAACATCAAACAATGATGGACTCGTCAATCATGATGGGGCCAAACCACTCCTTCTTAGGGTTCATTAAAAATACTCAGAGGGATTCATCCAAAGGATGAACTTACAAATCAAGCATATGTTATCCTCCTCAATCTTATTAAAAAATAAAGAGGTACTAACCAATATGGTTGGGAAGATTGGGAAAATAAGGGATTCCATTTTTCTAATGGCAGTGAGTCACTCTTGAAAATGACACTCTTCCACTTCATCTATGTCGTTGTTAGGTTGGGTAATCTGATTTTCTTTTGGTTATCATACCGTTTTTTAGAGCCTCCATTGTGGTTTTGGGTCAATGTTGCCAACTCCATTCAGTGTCATCAATATGTTTACGAGAATTCATTTAGTTGATCTTAACTACAATACTCTTAAGCCTTCATTTCATGCTTACCTTTCCTGATCCAATTCCATGTCATCATCATTCTGATCATTTTATCTCATTCATGATCTCATTTCATGTCATTGGTGGAGGATACATGATGGCCCTCCTGCAACGGGTCACTTCCTATCGACATCAACACATCATCCAAGAAGTTGACTTAGAAACACACCTTTGGTACCTTGGCTCTTGCATATATCAATGGCAAGTTTCCTCGCTCTCAGCAATAGGTTTACATCAATGGCCTTCGACTGAAATATTATGTGTGGTGTTCGACATCAACTCATTTACTCACACCATACGGATTGTACTATAGTACCTTGAGAGCCATTAACATCATCGATGGTTTGTCTCACATCTGTTAACGACTTACATCATTGGTCGGTAATCAAATGGTGTCTACCATATTAGACTCAATATCATTGATTCACATGGTTAGACTCATACATTGGTTGGTCATGTGAATGAGATAGAAGACCCTGGATCTAGATTCATCCATCTGGGCTGCAATTTCAAGAGTTATACAAAGATCACACTATATGATGGCCATGATCATATTAACAGTCATCTAGTCATGGGTCCACCAGTTGCATCTATGGATGCGTCTTTTGATCATTGTACATGTTATGTTAGCTTATGGAATGAGTATGGGTATTCCTTCCTCAATAAACAAATATTTCATGTTGTAAATGTATTGTAACAGATGAAGCTCATCGGTTGACCTTGATCTCTACTTGTCACAAGGTAAAGCACTTAAGTCATCAATCATCATCTCTAACTTTGTGCTTCAGGGGGGATTCTGTTATAGGCCATTTTGTCACTTCCAATCAGTGAGCTTCTTAATGGGATCAATCAACATCCTATTCTCCCTTTTCACCATCTTGCAAAAATCCCTAAGCATGTACCTTTCATTTCCCATAGTTTCAACCCTGAACTACTTCATCTGAGCTAGTTTAAGGACCAATGCTCCCTGTAGGCCTATTGGGGTGCATTCACTAGCAGGTTTCTCCATTGTGGCTTGCATTGATCACCAACAGGTTGCTCCCATTTTCATCTACGTTGTTTCTAGAAATCCAAGAGAATGATCAGAATTTCGAAAGCTTCCCCTTCTAGGAGTTTCCATAATTTGTTACAACTATTGACCTTGGATAAAAAAATTTGGATCCTAATGGGGACCTTTCCACTTCCTCCACCAAACTTTCCTTCTAATTTTGCTGAGGTTAACATGATCACATCAAACACTATGGAATCTCTAATCCGTGGATAGTTCCTTTAGAATATGAATTGACCTCCTATGGAAACGAGATTCCTTTGAGCCCGCTTGAATTGGCTTATCAAGCAGTTCAATTATTTTCCAACCCACCATCTACTAAAATTGATTGAGTGAATGTGATCAATGATGATTATTCTCCTTTATCTTGGTTAGAACCAATTTCACTTCCCGATCCTTTCGAAAATATGTTTTCAACTAATTAAAGTATCATTGAGGTCATGGCTTCAAATGAAATTCCATGGGATGGTTATCATCATTGTTCATATTTTCTTCCTAGCCCTGATAAAATCGAGAATGTTTTTTCAACTATGTTTTCACCTGAGATAGTAGATAGTCCTAAATGGCCCATGTTAGTTTTTCAAGCTGAATATGAAAATATTTTGGGAAAAATATCTACAACAATTTCCATTGATATCTCAATCAAAACGAGAATTATCAATAACATTCACATAGGTTCCTCATGCTCCCTTGAAGAAATTCAAACGTACAAAGCCCTAGTTCAAGAATTTCATGACATTTTTTCCTGTTCCTATGAGGAAATTCCAGGAATTGAACTGAGAATTTTTGTTCATGAGATTAATACTTAACCAGACACTAAACCTATTAGACAATGATTATGTCAAGTGCATCCACAAAAGGCTGCTGCTATTAAAGCTGAGTTCAAGAAGTTGCTCAAAGTAGGTTTTATCTACCTTCTTCCCTTAACTGAATGGGTTTACAATATTGTATCTGTGAACAAGAAGTAGGAAACCATCAAAGTATGTGTCGATTATAGGGATATCAATAAGGCTTGTCCAAAGTACAACTATCCTAACCCCTGTATCAATCAAATCATTGACGATTGTGCCGAGAATAAAATCTTTTCATTTATGGATGAATTTTCTGGCTACAACCAAATCAACACACTCCCAGTTGATCAACATAAAACCATGTTCATCTATCCATGGGGGACTTTTACTTATCAAAAATTCCCATTCGGATTGAAGAATGTCGGTGCAACCTTCCAACGGGTTATGTCTTACGCATTTAATGATATCAATCATATTGTGAAACCTTATTTGGATGACTTACCAACTCTTTCTTTGAAATGGGAAGATCATCCAATGCATTTGAGAGCTATCTTTATCAGTTTTCGTCACTAAAATATATGCATGAACCCTTGTAAATGTGTTTTTTGTGTGCAATCCAGTCGATTGCTAGGATTTGCTGTTTCCAAGGAATGCATACTTGTTGATTCGCTCAAGGTAGAGGCTATTATGAATTTGCCTCCTCCTTTTAATCTCCGCCAACTCCAAAGTTTGCAAGGGAAAGCAAACTTTCTACATTGATTCATCTAGAACTACATTGAGCTAACTAAAGGTTTCACTCAACTGTTGAAAAGGGCATCTCATTTACTTGGGATGAATTTTCTCAAAAGGCATTTGATGCACTTAAACATGCACCCATACATCGTTGTTGCATCCCCCTAATTATCATCGAGACTAATTTTTTTATTTAGTTGCATCTGATGCCACCATTGGAATTGTTTTAGTTCAAGAAGATGAATTGAATGATGAGCATGTGATATATTACTTGAGCAAAAATCTTACAAAAATGGAAGTCAAATATGCACATGTGGAGAAATTTTCCTTGGGAGTCATTCAAGTTGTCCAACGATTTCGTCACTACATTATATTATTCAAAACAACAGTGATTTCCAATTGCAACCCTATGGTTTATATTCTTACGGGGAAGTTGCTAGGGGGGAAGTATTCTAAATGGATAATTATCCTGCAAGAATTTGATTTGGAATTCATAAAATCTAAATCTAAGAAATCATTAGTATTTGTTGAATTATTATGTGACTTTCCCTGTGCTGAAATGGAAATTGTGGTAGAGGATTCTCTTCTAGATGAATCCATCTTTCCTATCAGTACTTTAAACCCTTGGTATGGAGATATCATCATCTATCTTCAAACCCAAACTTTTCGGCCAGAATTGAGTCAAACTGATCATCGTTGTATTCGGTACCAATCCCAGCAATACACTATTGTTGGTGATGCACTGTATCGTCGGGGTACTGATTCCATCTTCAAATGATATTTGACTCACGAGGAAGCTAAAAAGGCATTGAATGACTTCCATTCTGGATCTCTTGGTGGAAATATGTCAGGTTTTCCACTACCCAAAAGATCATGTGCGTTGGGTATTTTTGGCCTTTAATGTTCAAATAATGTATAACTACAGTCTAGAAATGCCGCAATTGTCAGATCTACGATCGAAAAATGCATGCACACCCATATCCTCTTCACCCAATCATTGTTATTGATCTTTTTGCTAAATGGGGCATCAATTTCCTTACATGTAACCCTCACTCAACCAGGGGCATGGGTACATTATCCTTGCGGTAGATTATTTTACAAAATGGCCCGAGGCGATGCCTGCCTATAAGGATGATGGAAAAAGAGTAGCCATTTTCATATTCAATCATGTGATATCTAGGTTTGGGGTTCCATAAGCCATCGTCACGGACCATTGTAGCCATTTTCGAAACTTTATGATGATCGATCTTACTATGAAGGTAGGCTTGCATCATGATAGTTCTACTCCATATCACCCATAAGAAAATGGCCAAGTATAAGTCATTAATCAGGTTTCAACCACCATGATTAAACGAATTGTCGCAATCCATAAATGAAATTGGCATCTGATGCTTTTTTCGGCCTTGTGGGCATATCATACCTCAGCAAAAACTTCAACTGGTTTTACTCCCTTCCATCTAGTTTACAGTGTAGAAGCAATTTTACCTATTAAATGTGAAATACCATCTTTGAAACTAGAAATTGAATTATTACCAGCCACTTATACAAAGGAGGAACGTTTTTTGTACTTATCACAACTAGATGAGACTCACTGTGATGGTGCATTAGCTAGTGAGGCTCAAAAGATATGAGTTAAGGCAAAATATGATCAAAATGTAAAACCTCGTTTGTATTCAGAAGGGGATCTAGTCTTGGTCTATGATCAAGAACACGATAATTTAGGAGCTGGTAAATATGATCCCATGTGGCATGGCCTTTATATTATAAAACATGTACTTGTAAAAGGGGCTTCTGAGTTAGTTGATTATGAAAATATTCCTTTAGGAAAGCCCATAAATGGTCTTTATCTAAAGAAATACTATGCTTAAATCACTCAGTGAAAAATTTGTATATTGTTGTATCATATTTTATGTGTGGCAATTTTTAGCAGCTTTTTACGTTTTTCTACTACTTCTCTTGCTTATCTTGTGTTACACTTGATTTTCAGATGTCGACGCTCCCTCAAACTTACATTGGCTTTGTTGATGGCGCTAGTCGTAGTACTCAAAATTTATCTTCCGCAGCCTGGGTCATTTATTCACCCACAGATGAGTTAGTTTCTATTCATGGGATATGCCTTGCTCAAACAATGAATAATATTACATAGTATAGTGCAGTGATTGAACTATTATCTTACACCTTTTCATTTGGTATTCATCGATTGATCGTTAGGTTAGATTCTAAACTCATGGTATTACATTTAAACTGTTTCTATTTAGTTAGCAGTGCTCCAATGTTAAGAATTATTTTGTGGGTTCATCTCCTCGAGAGAGAGTTTGATTACATCGAGTATCAACACATTCCAAGATGTTTAAACACATTAATTGATGCATTGGCTAATTATGTGTTAAATTGGCATTTGTAAAACATCTGTAAGAAAGAAAAAGCAATATTCATCCATATATTGTACAAGATAGACTGAAATAGAAGTAGTAGTTTCTATTAGTCAAATGTCTATAAAAAGTGTGATTTGTACAAAAATATCATCCAAAATACATGAGGCCCGTAGCCTTTATTATCCTAACATGCCGATTCATCATCAAAAAGAAAAATCTAGCCCTAAGACTAGCAGCTACGCATGATGATCATGGTAGCAGACAATAGCGTGAGCTACTCATCGTAGCAAGTGACTAATAGTTCCAGGAACCCCCATGGTGTGCCTCTAATAGCAGAGAGGCAAGTCATCAATCTTGACATCCAAGATGTCTAGGGTTAACCTCTCAAGGTTGTGCTCTAGCTCAATCAATGCCTTTGCTATGTCGAGGTTCTGCATTGCAGGAGCTACTAGTTTCTCACCGTGCCTATCAAATCTGTGTAGTCCTGTTGATCTCACTGGGCCCACATATGCATGATAATTTCGGACAATTAGTTTTGGATGTTAAAAAAGAAACAAAAAGATTGAAAGTATTAAAAATAACCAAAGTGTGAAGTTTTTACCTAGGTCACCCCACTGTATTCCAACTAGTAGTGGCATATATAGATCACCTGTTTAATCCATGGCTGCATATGGAAAGTCTTCAATCATGATGATTTGATTTTCCATCCATCCAAATAAATCAGGGGTATACCGAATCGTTGGACCATCACCACCTTTGTGGTGTGACAGCAGTGTAACCCACTTTAGCATGCGAGGATCTCACGGTCCTCCTCCATCTGTGGCTACCTATGGAGCGAGAAAGTGAATCCTCTCTAGATTGAATGAGATGACAAAGGCACAATACCCAAAATTCTTGAGTTTTCCAGTTTTCACTCTAATTAGTTTCCCTTTTAGGTTGGAAACTACCCCTTCACACCAAGTGAATGTTGTAGGTTTCATGCACTCTACGAAGATCTGCATCTGAGCCCTAGTAAGCAAGTGAAGAGCTACACTTCCACATAGTTGTGCAACAGTGAACCCAATAGCTCTCAAAGAGAGCCTCTCAATGGTTTTGATATCGATTCTCCTGCGTTTGAGAGCAACTCCTCAAAAGCAATGTTGCACCAGATAGGTGGCAGTTGTTTCACCACCTCATCTATGTCCATACAGAGAAATGTCCACTCCATGACATGAGACCCTAGACAAGAAGTAAATGTCATCAGCATTGATAGTGAGTCTATGGTCTCCAATCATGAAGCATTCTTCCTATACATTCCACTTTCTCACCATTCACTCTAACAAGTCTAGCTGAGCCTTCATGCCAGGAATTGTGAAAAATTTATACAGGCCATAGTTTCTCAGTGCATGTATTATCTCTAGGTGGTTCAAAGTAGTTATATCTTATTTCAAAACCCTGCAAATAAACATGGAGGATTATTAGAATAAATTGTGGTAAATTTTTGCAAAGAAATTGGGCATTTTCAATTAATTTCCTAAATCCCTCGATGTTGTGCACAATCGCATGTGGAAACCAGTGCAAATTTGTGTGGTTCTAGCACTAGAAACCACACACATCGTGATTTTCTGTGTTAAAAACTCAGTCGGTGTACGCAAGCCTGATAATGGTGAATTGCACACATTGAGGGTGATTTTTCATTTGATAAACACCCCCCCCCCCCCCCCCCAAAAAAAATAAAACCAAAATACACAATCAAATGCAAAATAAAAATAATGAAAACGAAGATATCAAAGAGATGATTTACTTGGAGAAGACGACTCTCGATTTGGTCTAATGGTTTGCCCAGAATCTACCTCTAAAATTCTTGGTGAAAATTGCACTCTATCATTCTCAAATGGTAAAAAGTTTTTACTTTTTTAGATTTTTATAAGTTTTTAGGCCCATTATAATAATATATTTTTGCCTATTAGCCTTTGAAATCCAAATTTTTAATGTTTTTAACTATATTTTTGAGCGGTGATGATAATTTTTTAGTTTAAGTGTGTAGATCACAGTCTATTTACAAAAATGAATCATTTTGGTGTTGAGTATATTTTATCACTTTTTCAAACTCGTTAAAAAATTATGAAAAAGTGAAGCAAGGAGTTCTCTTTACACCCTTTTCAAACTCCCTAAATATGAAAATATTGTCGAGTACCTGACTATTCGAACTCGTAAAAGTAAATGAACAGTTGTCTATTTTGTATAAGTTTACCCCTTTTACAGACTGAACTAGACTATTTATGAAAAAGGTATGTGTTAACAAATCATGGTCAACAGAGTTGTCTCCTACATTATTTTACCCTTTTTCTAGCTTGAGGGACTAAATGTGTGAAAAAGGACACACTGTAGAGTTTACTAATGTTTTTCTCCTGACTCTCTAAAACTGAAAAACACTGAGCTTTACTCTATCTAAGATCGTTAAAATTTTATGTTGAAAGAACTAAGCTATTTTTCTTTTTGTGTCTTTTCAAACTCTTTAAATATGAAAATGACATTGAGTTACCCCTTCACTAGACTCATAAAACTTAAATAGTGAAAGACCCATTAAGCATGATGAGACCGAACCACTCCTTCCTAGGGTTCATTAAAAACACTTCGAAGGATTGATCCAAAGGATGAGCTTACAGAACAAACATATGTTATCCTCCTCAAGCTTGCCGAAAATAAAAAGGTACCTTCCAGTAATGGTGGGGGAAAGGTGGGAAAGAACCTTTTTTTTGTATTGTAAAAGGAAGTATGTCACTCTTGAACATGACACTCCATCACTTTTTGTCCGGGGTGGGAAATTCATTTGCCTCTCAGTTGACCATACCTCATTGAAAGTATTTAGTTGGTTTGGGTATTATTTTTGAGTCAAATGTTGCCAAGTCAGAATATTGTGTCACTGATATGTTAAAGAGAAGTCCAACCTCAGTCAAATTACTTTTACATTCATAGCCTTCAATCACGTCGACCATCCCTGAGTCAGTCCTAGATTACTCCAAACTATTTTTCTTCAAAACTTGACATGAGTTTCATGTCATAGGCCTTCCTGTGACAGGTTGATTCCTATCGACTTTAGCTCACTATCTAAGAAGTTGATCTAGAAACCTTCATTACCTTGATGCCTACATGCCTTAATGGCATATTTCTCACCTTCGAAGATAGGTTCTCATCATTGACCTTTGATCAAATGATTCTATGAGTGTTCGACATTAGCACATCTATTCGCACTTCATAGATTGTACTAGAAGTACCTTTAGAACCATTGTCATTATTGATGGTTTCTATCATGCTTGTTAACGGTTAACATCATTAACTGGTAATCAAGTGGTTTCTACCATGTTCGATTACAAGACATTCACTCGCATGGCTAGATTTGTACTACGGATTGAGAGATGGAGATCAAGAGCCTAGATCTAGTTTTATTCATCTAGGTTGTGTGGATTTATAAATATTCATGATTGTAAACATAGATCCATTGATGGTTGTGTTCATACTATGTCATCTACTGACATGGATCTTTATATTTATTTCCTTACTGGTTCTCTAAGACATTTATGCTTAGAGTATGGGAATTCCTACCTAAGCGATGATTATATATTGCATTGTAACATTTGATTGATTGTTTCATGTCTCCAACTGCAATCTCTAACCCGAACCTTGGCATGATAAAGTGCTACAATCATCAAACATATTTTTTGACTTTGCACTTTAGGGGGGAATTTGTTACATGTCATTTGTCACATTAGGAAAATAACCATCATTTTGGATTTTTCGCCATCCATCAATGTGTTCCAAAGCACTCCCCTGCAAGGCTAGAACCCAAACAATCCCAAAGAGAATGAAATTCCTGGATCCCAAGGCTCAAAAACCTATGTTTGTCTTCCTGCGCAGTTCCCTAGTCCATTTTTATGCATACACAAAAAATTTCATTATAAATTGTGCATAAGTACGCTCTGCCTGACACTATGGCCTTCACACGTGACTTAATGCAAGTAAAAATAAAAAGTGAAGTCTAGAAGCATTGTTAGTTGAATCTTTCCCAACTAACAAGCTTCAAATGGATGTCTATTTAGCCTTGATCCCTCCCATCATGGAGCTACCTCCCTCTCTTTATGGAACCCCTATCCCACCATTTGTGGATCTCATCCCTTGGGAAATGGATCCCAAACCTCCTTCTCTTGGACTATAAATAAAACATAGGCCAAATATTTGGAGAGGACTATTGAAGGTAGGCTTAGGTTGTAGAAATAAGGCTAGGAGGTTATTCATCCAAGGAGAGGGTTGGAGATTGTGAGAAGAGGCTTGTAACATCAAGGATTTAAGGTTGTAAGTTTTCTCTCTATTTTATTAATATAAAAAGCAACTGTTTTTTTTTTCTAATTATGTCTTCTCTAATACCATTTGGGGTATTCCTTGATCACCCACATAGATTATGATTAATTATTGATTCCATTTATGATATATGTTGAGTTAATTAGTTCATTTATCTTTTATTCTATATGCTAGATGCTTTGATCCTTTGTGTGTTTCTGTCTATGCAGATCTCCTTTGAGACATCATGGAGAAGTTGTGGAAAGTGTTGGAATGGTCTCTAAAGCATCAAGGATAAGCTAACTATAAAAGGCACTAAAAGGGACTTCGACAGACATTTCGATAAAGGGTAAGTGATCTCTCTCATATTGCTTGTTTCAATCAATCGTAAGCTAAGGAAAGGTAATAGCTATTTCTTTTTTGCTACTAGATTTCTTTGAGTTCTAGGGAGATCCGTCTTGTCCACAAGAGGGATTAGTCTGCCTACACCTTAGTTTGCAACATGGATTTGCAATCAAAATTTTGTAGTCCTTGAATAGATATTTCTAACAAGGTATTGTACATGTCAAATGAAGATTGTATACCAAATTTACGACCTGGAGAAGTTGGTGTACCAATTTACCCCAAAGGGGCCCATGTAGTATACCAAGGGGGGATAGTATGAGGTACAGAGGGAGGTACCCAAGGGAATAATGTAACAATGGGATGGGCCATAGTTATAAGATAAGGTCATGGTATTATATATATGGTATTGAGAGAACCATGGTAGTGACCCATGGTATTGTATGTCTGAATCATATATATAGGCTAGAGACTCCCCATTGAGAGAGGTCAAGAATTATTGTATTGGCAAGTATATGGCTTGTGGAGTGTTCTCCTTCCTTAAGGAGTGAATGTATCGTGTTACCCTACCTTAAGGGTTTTAATCAATAAAGAAGAATTTCATATTATATTATTGGATCGATCTTGTTATTTCTGGGCATTTTTTTATTTTCATTATATTTGCAGGTCAGATCTATTACAAGTGGTATTAGAGCACTTTCTTGGGTAAAGGAAAGATTTTTATTTTTATTTTTGAAGGATTTTTTTTGGGCGACAATTTTGCAGATCAAATATGAAACTCCTGGTATAAAATTTATAGAATTTAATTGCAAATCTAGAATATTTGCAAAAATTTCCAAATTCAAAAAAAGAAATCGACCGAATCGGAGTCCGGATGAGGGAGATATCGCTAATTTAAAAATCAGCTGTGTTGCAGAAATTTTTGATGGAAATTTGTGGACGGCAGATCTCCAGTTAATTTTTGTAGCTTTTGCGGGGAATTTTGAGAACTAATTGAAAATCTGAGATCCTCTTAAAAAATTACCCAATTTCAAAAAAACAATCGGTTGAATCGGAGTCCGGATGAGGGAGATATCCCTGATTTAAAATCAACTCTTTTTTCAGAATTTTTTTGTGACGACAAGACAATCGTAGCGCAAATATGAAATTCCAGTGCCTAAATTGGGATTTCTATCACATGGGAAGATGAAAAATGATTGTTCCATTTCCGAAAGCAGGTCATAATAAGGATTTTGAGCAATATTGACTTAATTGTGGCCATTTCAAATTTTCGCCAAGTAAGTGATTTTTTTTCAAAACCCTCTTCATGGCTTCTAGCAAGAAATTTTTTACAAGAAAAGATGATGGCCCTACTATTGAAGAATTACTAGAAAGAAAAAAGTCATTATGGCTGACAGGTTGGAAATCTTTCATACTGGCTCATTTTAAAGACGAGGCAGCCACATGGTGGGAATCACTTAACAGAAAGAAGTGGTTAAACCTGCCCGATGAAGAATTTGAAAAATTATTGCTAGACAAATGGTCTCACACTGGAAAACAAGATAATGAGAAACATGTGGGGTTATTTTCTATTGGTATATCCTTATTACAGGTTCATGGATGTATTCAGAAGGGGAAGATCATTGTGTCTATAAATCCCAGTTGCAAGCAAAATCTTATAAATGTTAATTTGACAAAAAAATTGCAAGTTCTAGCAAAACACATGGAAAACACGCAGGTTAATAATGAGGAGGTGCAAGTGTATAAATATTCAAAATTTTCTATGGACAAGTATGTATTGCATTCTGATTTTTATGCTTTAGATATGGATAATGTGGTGTTGTTTTGGGATACCCTTGGATGGAATTTGTTGGTACTATCAATATTAATGTGAAAAAGAAATTCCTGAAGCTCTGGTATAAAAAGAAGAAAATTACATTACAGGATATTTCCATCAATAAACAGGTGGAGTCCAAGAAGGCTGAAGTAGAAAATTTTACAGGTACTGATACATCAGATGTGGAATCCGTGGTTGAAGTAATATTGGAAGATAAGCAACAACAACAGGCACCAAAACATACAAGATATCAATCAGGCTCCATTAAGTGGTGAATTAAAGAAAGATATACCATTGGTTAAAGCTTCAGCATATCACCACCCACATCACCCAGCAAGAAAACAACCAACAAGATGGAAACAAATTAGATACAAGGACAATAACCCTCGCACGATAGATAGAACGGTGTGAAGATCCAACCACAACACATCAACATGGAGGAACTGTCAGGGTCAACTTCCATCTCAGGCGAGCAAGGCACCAGCTAGATCGAGGGTTCACCTTTCTCTTGGATGGCTAGATGCACTTGCATGGTACTAGTGGACTACTCTTTTGAGTAGATCTTATTATTTGTGTTCTTCTTATGTTTCGGGGACGAAACATGTTTAAGGGGGTAAGGGGGGTGGAATGTAGTATACCTAGGGGGGATAGTATGGGGTACAGAAGGAGGTACCCAAGGGAATAATGTAATAATGGGATGGGCCATAGTTATAAGGTAAGCCTGTGGTATTAGATGTATGGTATTGAGAGAACCATGGTAATGGCCCATGGTATTGTATGTATGAATCATATATAGAGGCTAGAGACTCCCCATTGAGAGAGGTCAAGGATTATGTATTGGCAAGCATATGGCTTATGGAGTGTTCTCCTTCCTTAAGGAGTGAATGTATGGTGTTACCCTACCTTAAGGGTTTTGATCAATAAAGAAGCATTTCATATTATATTATTGGATCAATCTTGTTATTTTTGGGCATTTTTCTATTTTCATTATATTTGCAGGTCAGATCTATTACATCCCACATATTTTTGGCGCTTCATCTCCTAGGGTTAGTTTTTTAGATGTTTAGGGTTTTCCATTATTTCTCAATAATAAATAGGCCTTTATGCCTCATTGTAACAAAGTTCATAAGGCATGTAGCTGCCACATCTCTTCTCAGAGATAAGCTATCATTGTCTAAGCTAATTTATTTCCATTCTACATGTAAATAGTTTTCAGTATTGTGTTATTAATGAATTGAATTTTTGTTTTCATTGTATCTTTGTATTTGTATTTCATTTCATTCCTTCATAAATATGGATCAGTGGTATCAAAAGAGGTCTACTCTTTCTCTATTTTTTTGTGCATGTCCCTAACGAGTTTGGCGTATAAGATGTTAGGGATTGAACTAGTTGAACCTTTGCAAGGCTAGCTTCGCCAACCTCGATAGCCTCCCATGGCGGAATAAAAGAAAGACGAGGGAGTAGGAGATCCTTTCAAAATATTGCTTGAAGAATCCCTTGAGCGACAAAGGAACATGACGATGGACAACCTTTCCTAGATCCTTTGGCAGATACCCATATGTGACACATCTTCATCTAGCAGCCACCCTAGAGGTGCCACTCCCTTTAAAGTACAAGTAAAATTTTACATTCCCATATTTTAAGGCCATATAGATGCAGATGTCATAGATAGATGGTTAAATCTATTGGAAGGATATTTTTTAGTTCATGTTTTTTCCAATAGGGAGAAGATTTCTTTTGCACTCCTCAAAGTTGTCCCCCATGTCAAGTACTGGTGTGAAACCTACTATTAGCAGAGGGATGATAGTGAACCCTCACTATTTTTAGCTGCAACCACTTAGAATTCTGTATGAGATTCCATCAAGGAATAGTATTACCCTGTCGGGAGCTATGAAGATAAGTACATAAAGCGGACTACACTGTGGCAGGGAAGGGACCAAGATGTGTCATAGCTCACATATATTTTGCATACCCTTTGTACGAAGTTAGGTATCAAGGAGTATAAGAGGCATCTAGTATTCAAGTACCATGTCTGTCTACATAAATACATCTAGGATGAGATGGAGTTCTTGGACATCTCCTCTCTTGGCACCACTTATCGATATGTTGTCGAGATCGAGTAGACGTTTATACAAAAGAAGTGAGATTTTGGATTTGCAAATCTGAAGCAAGGGAAAGGTGCCCCCAAATCGCTGAGCAAAGGACAAATCCAAGGCGAGGTGACCTAGGACAACCTGTCGAAGCCGAAAGAAAAAAAGAAAACCATGAAGACAAAGAAGGACACAGGAAAGTAGTGTGAGTTTCATAAGAGCCCCACTCACAATACAAGTGAGTATTGAACCAAGTAGTCATTGGTGTCCGAGCTGAAGGCTTTAGAGTCAAATGCATGTTCTGACTTTGAGTCATAACCCGACAAGGGGAATGACAAAGGGAAGCAGATTATTGATGCAAAGCCCAACTCCACCATTTCCACCACCAAGATCCAGAAGATTGAGCCCGAAGATCCAAAATAAGGGGAATGTCTCTTCCACTCACAAATGTGGGTGAACAGGTCCCCACTGCAATTCATTGTTGATAGAAAGAGCCAAAAGAACCTCATCTTAGCAGAGGTCATTAAGCGACTGGGCCTACCAACCACACAACACTTGCAACCATACACCATTGGGTGGCTCCACCAAGGACAAGATCTTCATGTCAGCCAATAGTGGCATCTTCCCTACAACATCAAACCCTTCATAGATGAGGTATTGTGTGACATTTCTCCTCTTGAAGTTTGTGATGTATTATTAGGCCAACCATACTTGTAGAAGCGTCATGTTGTGTATAAGTCGAGGCCTTGCACTGTTATTATTTCTTTGGGAAATAAGTTGTAAAAAATACCAGAGATAGCCCTGTCTATCGCCATCTCTTTGATCTCTACTAAGAAATGCAGTAAGATCATCTCCCATACTAGGAAATTTGTTTTCTTTCTAATTTTCTCTCAAAGTAAGGGGAAGATCGTGGCCACATCCATGACCTGAGGGAAGGGTTCCTCCACATAGCAGAAGTAGGTGGATAAGGTCATGGAAGAATACAGGGACATATTCTCCTCACCCATAAGGGCACCCTTGCACTATCAGGTCAAGCATTCGATCTATCTACCTCCCGGAGCACCCCTACCCAATGGGATCATATACTGTCACTCCATTATGGAAAATTAAGAGATCGAGTGGCAGATGCAGGAGTTGTTGCAGAAAGGGCACATCCGACCAAGTTCCTTGCCTTGTGGGAGCCTCATTGTACTTGTATAGAAGAAGGATGGGCCCTGGAGGATCTGCATTGATTATCAGGCACTAAACAAAATCACTGTCAGGAACATGTATCCAATTCCGTGGATTGATGACCTTCCTGGTCAGCTTAAGGGGGCCAAGTATTTCAACAAGATCAATATGAAGTTTGGCTATCACCGGGATCCAATAGATCCCACATATGTATGGAAGACTACCTTCAAATCCAAGGAAGGCCTTTTTGAATGGTTAGTCATGCCCATCAGGTTGACAAATTCCCCTGCTACTTTTATGAGGTGGATGGATGACATCCTTCATCCCTTCACCAACTCATTCATGGTTGTTTACCCAGACGACATCCTCATCTTCAGCAAGAGTTGGGAGATCAATTGAAACACATTCGATAGGACCTTCAAACCCTATGACAACACAAATTGTGTGCCAACTTGGAGAAATGCACATTTGGCATGGGCCATGTCCAATATATCGGCTACATCATTGATGAGAAAGGTGTACATGTGGATCCGGCTAAGATTCAAGTCATTCGGGATTGGCTAACCTCAACCACTCTAATAGAGCCTCGTAGCTTTTTGGGCCTTGCCCATTTTTATCATAGGTTCGTGTTGGGATTCTCTCATATCATTTGGCCTTTGAGTCAAGTTACCAAGCGCAGAACGAAATAAATTTTTTTATGGCCTGAGTCCCAACATAAGGCATTTGTTGAGTTGAAGCACCACCCAATACTCACATTTCCATATCTTGAACAACATTTGAAATTGATATAAACACCTCTGACTATGCTATTGGTACAGTTCTCACCCAACAAGGGCATATAGTGGCCTATCACAGTGAGACACTTTCCAACACCATTCAGAAATACGCCACCTATGATAAGGATATTTACTTCATCTTGTAGGCTTGATGGAAATGGAAACATTACATTATGGGGAAGGAGACAGTCATCCATACAGATCACCGGCCCCTGCAAGTTATACAGGCCCAAGGGAAGTTGCAAAATGATTGCCATCAAAAGTGGTCCACGTATATGCAACAATTTCATTTGAATATCAAATACAATAAGGGAAACACCAACCATGTTGCAGATTTCCTCAGTCGGCCACCAATTGCAACACTGACCACTGTTCTCAACTCTTGTGGCTGCTACACCTCTGGATATCCACAACTATATAAAAATGATCTAGAGTTTCCCACCACATACCAGATGCTAGGGATGGAAAGCAAGTTCCATACTTCCACCTCCAGGATGCATTATTATGCTACCTGGGCCACCCTTTTGTTCCTTCAAGCGATCGTGGAAAGATGATTTGGGAGACGCAATACATTTAGGTCATAGGACACTTTGGTGTGGAGAAAAATGTGGCCATACTATAGAAGTATTTTTATTGGAAAAATATATGACAAAATGTTAGAAAATACATCAGATCCTACACTGTCTATTTCATTGCCAAACCAACTATTAAGAAGCAAGGCTTGTATACTCCTCTGCCTACTCTTATCTATCCCTAGGAATCCATCTAGATGAACTATATGTCTAGCCTTCCTTCTACCAAGCATGGAAAGGACTTTGTGTTTGTGGTCATTGACAGATTTTCTAATATGACCATATTGGTTGCCTGCGAGAAGAGTATCACAACAGAGGCCATTGCCAGACTCTTCTTTGAACGAGTGTGGGTACATTTTGGCATCCTCCAGACCATTATATCATATATGGATAGCAATTTTGGTCGATCCTTTGGTCATTGTTGGACACCAAGCTCATAAAGTCGATTGCATTCCACACCCAGAATAATTTCCAAACAAAGGTCATTAACTGGATGATTGTGCACATACTACGCATGTACAAATCTAAGCATTTGCGAACATGGGGTAAGAGTCTTCCCTATGTACTACAAAGCTACAACAGAGCTCTACATAGCTCAACTGGACACAACCCCTTTGAAGTGGGCCTAGGATTTTAACCATTATGTCCCCTTGATGTTGCATTGCCTTTTGCAACTACATAGGAATAATTTGTACATGTTCAGTCCGAAGCTGATAAAGCCATCGGGTTTATTGAGCGTATTCAGCACATTCGCCAACAGGTTCACGACATCTTGGAGAAATCCAATGTCAAATACAAACAATGACATGGTCAACATCTAGTGCCCCATAATTTTTAGGTGGGAGACAAAGTTTGATTACATCTGCAGAAAGAATGCCTCGTTGGAGCCTATTGTAAGCTTTGACCACTCTGATACGGGCCTTACATCATCACCAAGGTTGTGGGAGACAATGCTTTTGAGCTCACTATCCCCCCATTCCTTGGTTTGCACCCCACATTCAATGTGGACCGCCTTCGTCCATACGTTTCACCATTATTGGACACATAAAACATTGTTGACATAGTTGACACCAACAAAGCTCAACTCGAACTGCATTGAACATGCCATAACCGATAGGAACATGGACACACAGATCACGAGCACTCACAAATAAAGGATCTAACTATATCGAGTTTTTAAAGCTATCCAACTATTTCACTAGGGAAATTGGTTCACCTGGGACCAAGTTCACTAGAAGTTTCCCCCATCTCATAAATGCACTTAACACAATGGGGACCATTGCTTCCTAAGGGGGGAGGGCAAATCCAAGTGGATATTGGTGGCCACTCTCTTATTCCACTTGGACCCCAACCATTTTTTCTTTCAGTTCCTTAATTGTAGCAAAATTTACTATTTTTGGCAGTTTTTCAGGTCCTAAACTTCCAGAGCCTTTTTTAGGCCCTAAACAAATTTTTTTGGAAAACAGACAAACTCATTATTTATAATAGGTGTTTGTAGTCGAAATTCATATTCCTTGCATAGACCTTTCTAACGGGGTATCATATGCATCAAACAGAGATCGTATGCCAAAGTTACAACCCCGGGAAGTTGACGTACCAATTTACCCCAACGGGGCCCAATACTTTTGGTGCTTCATCTCCTAGGGTTAGGTTTTTGAATGTTTAGGGTTTTCCATTATATTTCAATGATAGATAGGCTTTCAAGCCTCATTGTAACACAGTTCAGAAGGCATGTAGCTGCCACATCTCTTCTCAGAGATAAGCTACCATCGCTTGAGCTAGTTTATTTCCATTATGCATGTAAATAGTTTTCAATACTTTCTTATTAATGAATTGAAGTTTTGTTTTCATTGTCTCTATGTTCTGTTTATATCTATATTTCATTTCGTTCCTTCATAAATATGGATCAAAGATCCTTGTATATATGTGTGTTTGGTTAATGGAATTTTATTTATGGTTTTGGAGTTACCTCACATAGATTGACAACTTACATTCATTTTTTACACTTTTTATGAGGTGGTTGCATAAAAAACTATTATTCAAATACATTTTTGTGGGATAACTCTCCATCATCTAAATTATGGATGATTAATTCACTCTAAACACATTGAAATAAAAATATTTATAATGGTGTAAACACATAAAACACGTAAATATCATTTTATTGTCAAATTCATGTGTACACTATCTATCTATCTAAATTGACATGGTTCAATTTGATTACTAACTAATTTTGATATATTATATAGATGTTATATTGAGATGGTTAAATTTTGATTACTAGTTACATTTTCATATTGTTGTCTTATAGAATTTCATAAGGTCTTCAATATTGTTCAAAGACACCTCCTATTCAAACACTCAATGTTTTTCATCTATCAAATCAGTAATGTAACTAATTATGACATTAGATGAAACAAGTATTAGTCATATACATATCATCACACTTTGATTATCTATATATATGATTTGGAGGGTTTTATCTCTAAATCACTCAAGAGTATAAAAGATTCTTTTCTCTTTCAAATCTATGTTAACGTTTTAGTGTTTGCATATGATATTGCTTTACTATCTCAATTAGTTGTAGCATTTTGATAATAACATAATGTGGTTAGTTAATTCTATGATAGGGATAATACAAGTCAATTTTGGAAAGACAAAAGATCGTAACATTTAACATGTATAAGAAGAAAGCTTCCACAATTACTTTGATGAATAAGGGATAACATGTTGAAGTTATACTATCATATATTTAGTTGAGTATGGTCATCTTGGAGTTGTCTTTTTGCTTAGTTCTAATGACAAAAACAAGGGTTAGCAAATGGTCTCAATATTAATGTCTCTAAAGAAGCAATGCTTTCATTGTCAATTCTAGCACATTCTAACCAAAATTCATCTTTTCCACCATTTCGTTATAAATCCTCTATTTCTTTATAGATGTGAAGTCTAAGGCACATACTTATATTGAAAAATGAAAATTCTATCAATAAGACTATTATCATTATATTAACCTATAAAAAACAATTACTTCCCTAATAATCTTAGTTAAATTTATAACCTATCCATTGTTCATCTCAATAATCTTAATCTTCCACATTTTAAACACACTATATAATACTCGTTGTATGGCTAACTCTCATTAAGATCAACAACAAATATTTGTTTTCACACCTTAAATCCTTTAAGCAACTCATTATAAAGAAATATAATTCTTATTCATATACCTCATCAACTACTAATCCCAACCATAAAATATTGACAATAAAAACCTCCCCTTCGAATTTTACATGGATGTTCCTTCATCTCACCAAGCATGAAATTAGGCACAATGCACGAGTAAAGGCAATAACACAAATTTGAGAGAGCCTTTATCACTAAAAACTCCTTTATAATTTTTTTTTCACCTTTATGATTTTTGAATCCAAATCCAAAGGTAAGGTATTATAAGCAAATATGGTCATGTTAATTAGGATTTCCCATAACATAACTTTAATTCATTCTCATTTACTTTGGTTGGACTCAAAGCACCATTTTCCACAAGGAACATATTTGTCGACTTTTTCCTCATGAATACAAAGTCCAAGTAATATTTCATATTCATATGCTCTCTGGGTATGAAATTCGTTGATGATATCATCCTATTAAAAGATTGTTAGGTTCCTTGGTGACTCTAATAGAACACCAAGACCAAAAATGTTTGGTTTTATTTGTTTGAGAGATGTTTTAATTTTAATAGAAAATTCTCAATAGTTCAATAGTTCCGGATGAGTCTGCATTATGAATTTTAATGATATTACTTCATATTCACAAAATTTGTATCCAGTACATTATAAGTATTTTAAGTATTTTGGCAATCAATTATATAATATAGATATGAGAGATGTTTTAATTTTAGTCGAAAATTCCTAACAATTATATATCATAATTTCTCACAATTATATATCATAATTTCTCAATAAATTATATAATATAGGCATGAGAGATGTTTAAATTTTAGTATAAAATTCTTAAGATTTATAGATGAGTTTGCATTGTGAATTTTAATGATATTATTTTATGTTAATAAAATTGGGATGGAATGTAATATATTATTAAAGGTTTTGTGATCTGAAATTTAGATGTAATATATTATTAAAAGTTTTGTGATAGAATCATATTTAGAAGATCAATTAAACATAGTTTCTATTATAAAAATTTAAGATAAAATTTGTTACCAATTTTTTCAACATCAAATATATAAAAGAGATTAATTGATGTATAATATTTCTTACTTTCAAGTCTCTTTCTTATTATGTATTATACTTTAATTTTTTTTGAGTATTTTAAACTTAATAACTTCCCTTTTATATTTATTATTGTGATTTTGTCATAGGATACATTAAACACATTTTTTGCACATGTGCGAAATAATATCAAGATACATCTATTTCGTGGCATTTTGAAATAATTTTTTTATGATTGTCAAATCTTCTTTCTTATTATGGATTATTCCACATTTTTTGTGAGAGTTACTTTATGTTAGCTTATAAGTCCCAACATACCGTGATCCTTATACCAGTAGAGGTAATGAAAAATGAGTGACATTTTACTAGCACAATGGTTTGTTGGTTGTAAGGTGAGTATTCTTATTATTTGACCTTCCAGAATCCACCCCCCCTTCCCTTTGTGGGAGGTTTTGTGTGAATGCATTCACACATTGGGATATGCTTATCCCATGGTTTCTTGTACCATGTCCTTGTAAGGGTTGGTTTTCGACAACATATAGTCCTAATATACCATGATCCTTATGCCATGTTAATTGAGGCAACAACAATAAATTGGTGTCTTCTACTAACATAATAGTTGATTAGTTGGGTGTGCTTGTTGTTTGACCTTCTCTTTTCTATTGTGGGATGTGTTGTGTGGGCATGTGCATAGAGTGGGATACGCCTATCTTACAACTTCTTGGAATAGGTTATACCACTCTGAAATCTCCTCTCCTCTTGTGCATTATCTCATAATAGTTTTGAGGTTTGGTTCACAACATCGTATAAGTCCCAACATACCATGGTTATTATTATTATTCACACCTTTGGATATGTGTATTCCACAAAGTCCTAGAATTGCTTCTAAAACTATAAGATCTCCTCTCTTGATATTGTATGTTATCCCACATTCTTGTTAGGGTTAGTATTCAACACTAGATAAATCCCAACATACCATGATACTTATGCTATGTCAATCGAGTTAGCAACAAAGGAGTGGTGTCTTCTACTAACATAATGGTTGATTAGTTGTAAGGTGAGTCTGCTTGTTGTTCAACCTTCCCCTGTTCTTTTATGGGATGTGTTGTGTGGGTGTATTCACATAGCGGGGTACTCATATCTTGCAACTTCTTAGAATAACTTATACCACTATGAAGTCTTCTCTGTTCTTGTACATTAATTCGGAGGATTGGTTCACAACATTGTATAAATCCCAACATATCATGATCATTAATATTAATATTTTTAAATTTAGAGGGATCAACATTTGGCTAGGATGACCTAGGTGAGGCCCAGGTTCAAATCTTGTCAGTTACCACTATAACCTCCAGGTTAAGGCTAATGACCCATAAGCTAACACCTAACAAGAAGCGTAAGTCTTAGCAAGGGTCAAGACGTTCGAATACAAACCCACTAGGGGGTTCATTCATGAGGAGTGTCTACCCTTTTAGCCTTATCACAATGGGTCAACATCTCATAAGGGAATTGAACTTAGACGGGGAGAGTGCGGGACTTACATCCCAACCATTTGAGTAAACCATCTCAATTAACATACTACGATCATTATGCCAATGGGGGTATTGTTAAGGGAGGGGTGGCTCCTAGTGACATAATGGGTTATTAGTTGTAAGATGAGTATGTTTAAAAAAATAAATATCTTATTTTTCTATTAAAAAAAATAGAGCAAACATCCAACATTCTTGGATATATCTATCTTATGGCTTCTTGAAATGGCTTCTGCACTATAAATATTCTTATTCTCTTGCATGTTGTTCCACATTGGTTATAAATATTCTTATTCTCTTACATGTTGTTCCACATTGGTTATGAAGATTGATCTATACCATGATCTTAATGCTAACTAGAGCAACAACAAGGGAGTGACGTCTCAAATCATTAATGGTAGGTAATAGCGAGTAATCATATTTGATCAATAATTATTTACATTGAGGTTTAACCCTTTTAATAGTCTTAGCCCCAAGGGATAACTTAAATGGTTGAGTCCCATTGTTAAAGCACCTTTGTTATTAAGAGGTCATGGGTTCAATTCTCTTGACACTCTTAGGGTCAAGCTCTGTGGTTGAGCCGACAAGAAGTGATCCCTTTGGGTGGATGTGCATGGTATAAATTATGTAGACGTAGCGGTCACTAATCTCCGGGGTCTGTAAACCATATAGGGAAAAAAACCCATAATGAGTAATCAATTTGGATTACTTATAGTGACTTTAAACTTTATCTCTATAGATTTACTGCTTATAAATGGAGTTGTCTTTAGTGCGACTTTTTGGACTTTCCGGTATCGGAATCAGGCGGAAAAATTTGAGGTGCAATCTTGATTTGTGTTATTTAAACTCATTTTTTGATTGTATATATGGATTCAAAACCCTGAAAAACCCCTAGGGCACTTCAATTGTGCAGGAGTTACCCATCAAACTTGTGATTTCAATAAATTTCTGCTGGATTTTAGAGAAATTAGACTGGAAAAACCCGTCGGAAAAACTTCCAAAAAACTTCACTAAAAATAACTCGTTTATAAATCCTTTATTTCAATAAGCTATTTTACATGAGAACTAATTATTTACATTTTTCATATATCATCCGGATCTTATATTTATATGGATAAGTTTAAGTTTGATAAATTGACAAACTTACTTCATGTTTTTATTGTAAATTACATAATGAAATATTTATTTTTCTATATTTTATATAAATTTACATAAATAGAATAATTAATATGTGGACAAACTTACCTCTTTTGAGGTGGCATTTTTGTCTAAAAAACATTATAGATTTTTTTTAACTTACCTTTTTTGAGGTGGCATTTTTGTCTAAAAAAAACATTATAGATTTTGGAAAAAAAAAGAAAAAAAAACCATAATTCCAACCATAATTTATTGATGAGAATTTCAACCATATAATTTCAACCATAATTTATTGATGAGAATTTCAACCATATAATTTTGACTTAGATATATTTTATTTTATTCAAAATAAATAAATAAATAAATAAATTATAAACTCATTAAAATATTTATATTTATTAACTTATTAATATAAACTCATTAAAATATTTATATTTATTAACTTATTCTATATTAATAAGATTAAATTTAAATATGAAATTCATTAATATTAATTTATTATTTAAATATTGAAAAATACAAAACGAAGGCCTAAGACCAAAAAAACCCTCACATGATCGTGAACAAAAGTATATCCCATAATTCTTTGTTTGTCGTAAAAACTTCAACGATAAAACTTCCCAAATTAATTCACTGTATATTTTAAAACTTTCTACCTTTAATTCGCTTCATATTTTTAAAATTTAATTATCATATCTATATTCCAAAAAAACTGAAGACCACAAACTATTTTAACTCTATACCACAAACTACTTTCTCATCACTAATATTAATTTAGTATTAAAAAAAACATTGATTATCCAAGAAAAAACTAATCACATGATCTTTTAACCGAACCCAATGTGGAAACTAACATTTCCAAAAAATTGGTTGAGTAAATCACACGGTTTTACATTGAGGTTGAGGGTCAAACATTTATTGTTGCTCTCTCAATTTTCTTAGACTTAAAAGTACTGTAAATTCAAGTGATCCAACGGTTACAAGGGTCAAAGAAGAGATCCCGTCCGTCCGTAATTTGAGGTAAACAAACCTTCTATAACGACCACGAAGGGATTGTAAAGTTGAAGAAGTTACCAAGTGGGGCAAGGAGCCATCCAAGCGGTCAAAAGAAGACCAGGGGACGGAGGACAACTAACGGAATACACGGCGACACTAACGGTAGTTCGAGGACTTTAGCCATCGTTAAACGGAGTGCCGTTTTTGAGGGACGGCGAAAGAGTTCTATCTCCCACAGGGACAACGATGTACGTATACCCAATGTGGCGCCAATGAAATACGTACATGTATACACATATACGGTATACATATAAGAATAGGAAGTTGGATATTTTCCGCCGGTTTTCTTCTTTCAGTTCTGTGCTTCCTTCACGTTCAGTCTTCGAATATTCTGCCGGGCACTGCGTTGCTCGCTTCGTTCAACATCGCTATCAACGATCTTCTCATGGAGAAAAGGAGAAGCAAATAAAGAAATAATTAAGCGATTTGCGGTTTGTGATGGCGTTGGATGCGAGGCGAGGAGAGGGGAAAAGTGTGTGTAAAACTCGGAAGCCCAGCCTGCATTGATTGAAGTTTGAACCCGCGACCTTCGCTCAGTTGCGGTGTTATGATTATGATAATGATGATGACAGCAGCGGCAGCAGATGAGGAAAAGCAGAGCGAACGTGGGACAGCACAGCCATGGACACAGCCACGCTAGGCCCAACTGTACGTTTTCAACTTTTAAAGGGGCAAGATAAGAGAGCCTCTAGTGTCTCTGTAGCGAGCAGAAGACGAAGATCGGTAGTTTGAATCGGGATTAGAATGGAAAATAATAATAATAGTAGTGTTATTTCTTCTTCGTCTGAAGAAGAAGCCTTTGAGAGGCACAGTGAAGAGTGCGGGAGCTCAAATTTGAGTGCTGACATCAGCGGCGGCGATGGCAGCAGCAGCTGCGGGTCGCTGAGCTTGAGCTGTAGCCGTGGAGAGACGCCAAGTTATCATGGAGACGCAAGAGGAGAGTGTGTTGCGAGCACCTCAAATGGATCGTCACCCTTGGGATGGCCCATCCAAAGGTCTGCTACCTGTAATTCTCGGCTTTCCAGGGTTCCTTTATCTTCGACTGGAGGCCGGGACACGGTCATATGGGAGGACAGAAAGGAGAAGAAGCTTGAGACCGATCTGTCAGGTATTGTCGAGTACTTTCCTTCATTTGAACAAAAATAGCGATTGTTCTTCTGAAACTTCTTTCTTCAAATTTTGGTTTTATGAAGATTTGACTTTCTTTCTTCAAATTTTGGTTTTATAAAGATTTTGGTTTTATTTCTTTCTTCAAATACTCTCTTTATTTCTTCAAATTTCATCTTTCTTTGACATATACTGGTGGATGACTTGCGCTGATACTCATTTAAATTTTGTTCCTGGTTTTGGGCGTATTAATGTTTTTGTTTGTACTCTGTGATCTGAAAACGCCATTGTGGTATGTCAAAAGAAACGGAAGCTTTTCGGATTTACAATAATACCTTTTGTCAAATTTTATTAAATCAAAGTTTGCGAATCTGACTTTTTTTTCGCTTTTCTATAGATAACTATAGAGGTCTTACATTAACGTTTCTTTGTTCTTTGTTCGGTCTTGTAGCTTTTCCCCCTTTGTGCCCTCTAATTTTTGCATTTCATGACTGTAATGTGGACAATTAAAAGAACCGAGGCTTCTACAAAATTTGACCATTTTCCTTCTCTATCCTCGGTAATTTGTTGTGATCGAGGAAGGCAGCGCTCTGTGGCTGTTATTGTTCATTGTTTCTCTGCTTGCATTTCATAGAAGGTTCACTGCTACTACTCTGTTCTGCATTTATTGCTAGGTTCACTGCTACTTCTCTGTTCTGCATTTATTGCTAGGTTCACTGTTACTTCTATGTTCTGCATTTATTGCTAGGTTCACTGCTACTTCTCTATTCTGCATTTATTGCTTTGTTTTTAATCAGATGTGATATGTTTATTCAACGAAAATGGAGGCTTCTCCTGAAACTTGAAAATTCTTAATTGTTTTAACTCTCTGAAGTTGCTTCAATGGAGAAGCATGAAAGGGTTTACAACATTCCTTCCGCACTATGCTCTGTATATTTTTAATAGAATATTGTATCACTTGCATATCTATAATCTTGGTTTGGAATCGTAAGTTTTTTTTCCTTTGTACACCTTAATTATTGAATTTCTGAAATCTAATGTGTGGGTAGAAGCCAATCAAAAAGCTTTCATTTTTAGGCTGTACAATTGCCTCAAATGGTAAAGAAAATTGAAAATTAGACCACATTTTTGTTACATGGTGGTTAAATATTAATGGGTATTTAATTTTTGTTCACCAGTAATTTTTTTCTCTTGTATCCCAGAAATTTATAGTTTTCATAATGTAATATAAGTTTTAGCAATGAGAAAAAACGGTCTATGGATATCATAGCTTCTGCTTTGTTGTAAAAGCTTCTTTATTTTTAAGCCATTTCGTCCTTATTCTCAGTTTTTTAAAATCGCCTGAAAATGGGGAAACGAGAGGACTCCTTCTACGTGATTCTTTTTCTCTGTTTTTCTTTCTGGGTTTTACAAGTTTCGTCCAATTGGCAAAAGAAGTATCTTTAAATGTTTTGTCTTCCTTGTTGGTTGCCTCCATCTTGTACAATTTAATAGATTGTATAAAGTTAATGGATTGCATAAATTATAAAGTTTCAGGTGTAGCATGAGTAACTCTTTCTTGGTGCCTCTATTGCAGAAATTGATATGATGAAAGAAAGATTTGCAAAGCTATTACTAGGTGAAGATATGTCGGGCGGTGGAAAAGGTGTCTGCAGCGCACTTGCCATATCTAATGCTATTACAAATCTCTCAGGTATATCTGTCTTTCAAAAGTTGAACCTATTCTCTTAAATTTGTAGGCCTCTTTTGTGAGTCTGGACAAGACTTACATCTAGAGTTTAAAGGCCATTATTTGGCTAATGCACCATAAATAATTATCTCCAGAATATATCCTAAGCTATAAAGATTTGATGCCAAATCTTACTGAGGTTTTCAAAGATATCCAAAAACATCATATAGGGCTGTTTTTGTGCTACTGCACAGAAACCCTAATTATGCACATGTAAAAATGTGTCAATCAGATAAAGAAGGCCAAAACCTTGCCATGTGATCTGATTTTCTTTAAACATCTAATTCTATTGTGCATATTGACAGATGTCCTAGCCACAGGTTTAGGCATGATTATATAATGGATAATAAGTGAGTAGTCACTTCCAGAAACATATATTTCATATAAATAAACCACTTCCAGAAACATATATTTCATATAAATAAACTACTGTTCTGTACTACAGTGACATGCAGCTTTCTGATTATTGTAATATAGTACTTGCCCGTAGCCCACTTGAAAAATTTCCTCCTCCCTGTATAATTTTCGGAAGTTCATTTTACTTCCCTCAAGTAACAAATCTTGAATCATCCATTTGCAGCTTCTGTTTTTGGGGAGCTTTGGAGGTTGGAACCGCTGGCTTCACAGAAGAAAGCAATGTGGAACAGAGAAATGCAATGGCTGCTTTCTGTCAGTGATTCGATTGTTGAACTCATACCCACTTGGCAAGAACTTCCACAAGGTGGAAGTTTAGAGGTATAAGTTTGGCCATTGCCTTTCAAGAATTTAACCGTTGAGTCTGTTTCAAGTGTGCAAAATGTGCACCAATGAAGTCAATATATTCCTAATTTTTTACATTAACTATTTCAGGTCATGGTCAGCAGGCCTCGGTCAGATTTATACATCAACCTTCCAGCCTTGAAGAAGCTGGATGCTATGCTGCTGGTATGGTTGACCAACATTTGTAGCAGAGATTTGGTTCATTAAAAGTTTGTTGGGTTGTTATGTTGGTCTCCAATTAATTAATAGAACGTTTTACTGTGTTTCGTAGCTGCTAAATTCTATGGTTGCTATTCTGTAAAACATTTTTGGATTTAAAGTTTAGACTTTTTCATGAATTATTCTTTCCTTTATTCTGCTTTCTCAGCTTAGATCAACCTTTTCCAGGAAACATTGGATAGTTTCAGTGATACCGAATTTTGGTATGTGGACCGAGGAATTTTGTTGGGAGATGTAAATGATGATGGCTATGTTCCTTCAGGTCGCCTTCTCAGCGTCAAGAAGATAAATGGTGGTTTCCTACTCCCAAAGTCCCTACAAATGGTTTGTCTAGTGGTGCAAGGAAGCAGTTACAACATCATCGAGAATGTACCAACCAGATCCTTAAGGCATCGATGGCAATCAACAACCAAATCTTGTCAGAGATGGAGATTCCTTACAGTTATTTAGAATCTCTTCCAAAGGTATGCTCTTTTTAAAGCTAATCAAGTATACAGTTTTCTTGTAGATGCCTAGACATCCACTGATCAATTCTTTTTTCCTGTAATATTGCAGAACGGAAAAGACAGCCTTGGGGATATCATTTACCGCTACATAACAGCAGAACAATTTTCTCCAGATTGTCTTCTAGACTGCCTAGACTTGTCATCTGAACATCACACCTTAGATATTGCAAATCGCGTTGAAACTACAATGCACATATGGAAGCAAAAACTTCATTCAAAACACACACATGGAAAAGCTAGCAAACCTAACTCCAAGTCTTCCTGGGGCAAGATGAAAGACTTTGTAGGAGATGCGGAAAGGAGAGAACTTCTTGCTGGCCGAGCAGAAAGTCTTCTATTAGCCTTGAAGCAGAGGTTTCCTGGCTTGCCACAGACCATTTTGGACATGAACAAGATCCAATACAATAAGGTAATCAGCCCCATTAGAACTGTAGTTTTGAAAATACAGGATTCTTCATAGTCGCTTTTTGTCATTTAACTGTGCTGTGAAAATGAACACAATGAGATATTAGGCAAATAAAATATCGATGTAAAACGGTGAATATTAGTTTTGCATGGGCTGCATAGTAATACAGGCTGTAAACAGGTTTAATGGACTTTTTAAGGCATTTGTATGTATATCATTCTTCTAAAAACCTGTTAGCAATTTGAGGGTTTCTTCAAGTTCTGTACAAACTCTTTACCACAATCAGTTTGCTTGCAGGATGTTGGCCAATCAATTTTGGAAAGCTATTCAAGGGTGCTGGAGAGTTTGGCATTTAACATCATTGCTCGGATCGATGATCTTATCTTTGTGGATGATATGGCCAAAAAGGCTGCTGCCCAACAAAATTCCTCCATTCTTGCTGGATCTGGCCGGGGTGTGATTCCTGCTAATAAAAAAGTTTCTACGCCATTTTCACTTCATTTAACTTCCAGCCCTCCATATTCAACTCCTTTTGCCACTCCCACACCACAATCAAGTCCAGGGAGGGGACCTATTTCCCCTTTTAATGGTCGCAGAGCTAGTGATGTCCAAGACTATTTCTCTCATAGCAGACGGCTACACCAGTTTCCCGGCGGTGAGAAGAAAGTTGGAGATACCAACCCCAATTCTAATGAGCTTGTAAGGATCAGGAAATCTGTTTTGGCAGAATTAGGCAGGGCCTTGTCCTACAATGAAAATCAAGGAAGTAGGAGATACTTAACGACCCCACGCAGCCCATAACTGATAATGGATTTGGTTATTTGGGGTGCTGGAACGGCGAACTTGACTGCTGTAAAATAGATTCTTGAGGCATATTCTTCTGTATAGTGGCAAGCAAGAGTATGGACAATGTAGGCTTTTAACTTTCAAGATTGTATAGATTTGGTGAATCAATTTCCTCTTCATACAGTGGGTGCAGTTTGAGCAAACTGTACATTCTCTTTGATAGGGAGTGATATTTACTCCCCGTAAAGTTTCCACTAATGCAGTTACTGGGCATTCAAATGATAGAATTGCGCATTACAAGGTCATGCAGCACCATGCTGCAAGTGACTGTATTCTTTGTATATTTGTTTCGGATTGGACCCCTGGATTTTTAACCGAATTCATTCATTGAGAATTTATGTTCCCTGTGATTTTATATACCAAAGGAAATTGGCGGGCATAAATGTTATGATCGCAATGATATTTTCATTGGCATGGTTTGATTTTCAATATTTGTGCTTCACTGTGTTTCTCAGTGTAATTTAGCTCATTTCTGGAATGCTCTTCAGATTTCTGAAAGGCAACATATCCATATCCCCTTCTAACAATTTAATGACATGGAAACTATACATTCCAACTATGGAATTGGGATAAGTAGAGTATCACATGACGATATGGAATATTGAACAAATCAATAACAATATAAATATACATATGGAATTTTTCTAAAGTGGATTTGTTGGTACAATCTCTCATTAGATTTTATTTGACTGGCATAGGAGTCAATCTAGACTATACAGAATTAACATCTACAACATTAACATAACGCATTTGCAAGGTAAGAATGCAAGGAAATTCTTAAGTGGATTTGGTACTGTCGGTCATTATCTTTTATTTGACTGGCATAGGAGTCAATATGATGTATGCCGCATTAACCTAATGCGTTACTTCGCTGGCAATTGGAGTCAAATTTGTCATTTTAATATAATAGTTAATATAAAATATAGGGAATAATAATATTCTTTTCTTTTCCATTTACCCTTATATAGGTAGTTATAATAATATTCTATTTTTTCCACCCTTATATAGGTAGTTATAATAATATTCTGTTTTTTTTCCAGTTGTCTGATATAGGTACTTGTCTCCGAAGGGTGTAGTTGATAATCTCTCTGTAAAATATCAATGATCCTCGTCAGAGATTATTATTTAAATATAAAATAAAAATTTCTTTGAACACTTTCATTAGGATGCTGATATCATTGAAAAGTGCATAGTGCATGGCAAAGAATCTAATTTCAATTAATAAAAAGAGTAAGATCTGGCGCTTGTGAATTCATATTGGTATAAGTATATGATTAGACATACATTATGTTAATTTTAAAAATTAATAGTTATAAAGTAATAATGGTTACAAATAAAATGTTTTATATTTAAAAAAGAAATTTCACTTTTTATTGTACAGTGAATTAAAAATATATTATTTTAATGGCGTTAACATGGTATATATGAGCTTAGTCATATAAATCAAATGTTGTATGATATTGCTCTATTAAAAAAATATAGCAAGTAATTTTAACAACCAATTATTATAGAGTTAACTTTCTTTTTTTGATAAGACACAAATATTTGTAACTGAGATATATGAAATAATGGGCTCTAAATAACATAGGTAATTGGCAATGATAAAATATAATATTCAAAGTTATTATAATAATTTACTTAATACGAGTTAAACATGTAACTTATGGGAAATGAATCTAGGTGAAGAGGAAAACAAACATTCCTACAAACCATCTGAAATAAACTCAATTAAACTCAATTAACAAAGATTAAAAATAATACTTGCAATTTACATCATATTTATAATAAAATAGAGACAAACTTTAAACATGAAACAATGTGAAAAAATATAACTCTCAAACCCACAAATTTGCTCCTATACTTAACATACATCATAAAAACATCCAACTTTCTACAAAACTTAAATGGAAAATTGACTATACAAAAATTGAATAATTAATATATGTAAACTAAAAATAACACATATCTATATTTTTTTAACCCATACTTATAAAAACATAAACATAAAGATTGACTAATTATAATAACAAGTGAATCAATGTTCCCCTTTCATGCCAATGATATAGATTTCAAAACCTTGCTCATCTTTTTTCCGAATATATTTTATATTCAAAAAATTATTATCAACATCAACACGGAAACACTTTTAATATAATGGTTCAAATTTTTAATATAATATCTATATTAAATATTAAAATAAATAAAATATAGCAAACAAAAAATATTTGAAAATAAACTATAAAAATATTGAATATAATATTTATATCAAATATTAAAATAAATATAATATAATATAAAAAATAAACTATGGATCACAAATAAATAAGATGGTAAACGCAACAACAAATGTGATTGTTCTGAGGAGAGGTCGCAACCTTCTAACTCCATCCATTACCGCTCGTCACCGTCTAGATGATGCAGAAATCCGCATAGGCGATTAACCCTATGGGGCGAAGCCCTCATACACTCGCTCTCCAAGCCTTATGGAATCTCGATGGTAATGCTGGAAATAAGTAGTGTCTCCGAGTTGACAGGTCTGCTTTTGTAAAACCACATCCAAAGATATATGGGGACTCTAGATCTAGATCTACTTCACCTTTTTGCAGATATCGACTCCTCAGTGGTATATTAACACTCTCGTTGGTCGGATCTGGAGTTATTCACATTGATTCATGACGCCTTGCATAGATCACCCTACCACCTCCTAGATCTAGTGTTCCAAGTTGAAGATTGGCCTCCGATTTGGTTAGGCCTCCTAGTTCTAGAGTTCCAAGTTGAAGATCGGCCTCTGATTTGGCTAGATCCATATTCCTCCCTCCTGTTTCGAGTGGTTCCACAACAATCTATTTTCTCTTAGGACGACTGTAATGGGGGGCTTTCCTTGATGGATCATGCATATAAGGGCTCTAATAATTTTTTTGATTTTGCTCTAGTTGATGATCTGCGTGATTATCATGATTAGGAGACAGATATGAGAACCAAAAAATCTTTTCAATTTTTTATTAAAACCCCAAATGGGAAATCAATTTTTTTCTAGGTTTGGGTGATGAAAACTTGACTAAACTGAGAGGGGTGGGGGGGGGTGTGAATCAGTGTAGTATATTAATGGACATTATTTTTTTTTTCCTTAATCTCATTAATTGAAACATTGCATGAGCAACTTAACAAATAATGGCCAACATATTGAATATATGAATAACAAGTAATAAGCTAATCAAAACATCACATCAACACATGATAACAACTGTTGACACCTAATCCTTGTGATTGGGTGAATTTATGTAAATAAATAAATTAGAAATATGAACAGTCATCGGGAGATGGACTGAACAGTCTCTCCCTCATGTATATAATGAAGACCTACCTTGTGGAATAAGATACGAATCAGTTTTTGCTTTGTGGAGTTACTGCCTAGCCTGACATGGTATCAGAGCTAAGTTCCCAAAATAGTTGTAACTCCCTTCTGCCTACTGCTCTCTGTCCTTTGCCCCTTTGGAGTTTGCCTACTGAGCTATTTGTCCACTGTGCTCTCTGTCCTCTCTGTCCTCTCTGTCTACTGCGCAGTCTATCTACTCTTCTTTCTGCCTAAATTCAGAAAGCGTTGAGAGAGGGAAGGCTTCAGCACTGGAATAGACTGAAGAAGTTTCGGTGGAATATTGTCATGCTGCGTTGAACAGTTGATTTGTGCGCTGCTCCTGTTTTGTAAGAAACGCGTGTTAGAAAATTATATATTACGGAGCAATGGAACACATAAAATATTGCAGAAATATAAACACAGAGAAGCATAAAACAAGAAAGACACAGATATACGTGGTTCACCCAGTTTGGGCTACGTCCACCCCGAACAGCCAGTCCTTCCTTTCTATTATCCAGCAAAATGAAGAGACACAACCTACAACAAATCCGCTGTAATATCCTCTGTTTTCTCTCACAGTCTCACCTCTCAGTTTCTTGCTCACATAATACACATCTATATCTCAGCCTCCAATACAATTCCCTCATACAAAGAGAGGGGTTGCCTTCTAGGGCAAAAAACCCTAAACTAAACATAAGTTCTACCGTCAGATCATCTGCCTAATGAACGGCCCAGATTGACTAGAAATTACTATACTTTTACAAGGCAATTTTACATTTGTTTTTAGCTTCGGGGGCGCTACCCCCGAGCCCCCGCCGGGGGACCGCAGGCCCCCGGACCACCCAGCCGGGGGGGTTGGCCCCCCCGAACCCCCGCGGGGGGGGAAAAGTCCCCCCCGCACCCCCCCGCGTGGAGGGGTGTACAAACTTCCTGGGGTATACATCCGGCTGAAACAAAGACCTCTGAACAATCATGCTCCACACATAACAACGCGGGTATTCTAAATTTGTACGCTGCTCCTGTTTTGTAAGAAACGCTGGTCTGAAGTTTATTTTGGCATATAACCATGCGTTGAATTGTTACGCTGCTCAGACTTTACTGTCTGTTGGAATAACCTCGGCCTTCAGAACCTTATCAAAATTTTTAGATGCTTGCCAAGCTCGCAGGACTGATGAGTTGAGATCAACAGCGTGATGATACGCAGTTTGAGCATGATTGTATTGGTTCCAGCGGCATGCCGTCCATTGCCTTGGCTCTTCATCTTGTATATATACCACGCGACCTCATTTGTAACAGCGCTCAGCCTTACCATTGCAGCAAGCCTAGGAACTTCATCCTGTATATATACTCTTGGAATCAAAGCTAACGACAAAGAACACTTAGGTGGTGTGAGATCAATAGGCTTCTTCAACAACTAGCTAGAGATCTTTAGCCGAGGAGCGGGGTTAATGTAAGGAATTACTTTCTGTCTCTTCATCAAACAAAACCAGCGGTTCTCATTTGCTTCGCCCATTCTCACCACCAACTCATCCATCCACTACCTTCCCTCGCTCACAATACGCATTTGTGTCGCCCCCATTTCATAGTTTTTGTCATTTTCACATAATTTTTTTGTGACATTCATTTGTAAATCATAGAACGACCACTGAGATTGCCACCGATGTCGCAAAGGATGTAGCAAAAGATATCGCATACAACGTTGTGCTTTATGTAGATTTATGTATTTGACATATAAATGAACAGGGCGAGTATGAGTTTTTGTGTATGCGTTATTTCCTCTATTCATATGATCTGTTCCTTCGTGGGTTGTCATCTTATTCTATCGATAAGCCTTTCTTGGTGCTCACTTTTCCAAATTCAATTATATTCTATCCAAATGAATGTAAATTGACATTTGAGTTTGTTGTCCAGTCACATCAGAAGTATATTTTTTAAGAGTAAAAGTTTTGCAGCAGAATTTTTTTTTGCTACAGTATGCATTCAATCATATCCATGGTGGGAATAGTTCTCACTGGCAAGGAGAACTATCCTGAATGGTCTCGGATGATAAAACACACCCTCATTTTCAATGAGTTGTGGAAAGGAGTGTGTGTCAGAGACGAAGACAATGAACCAGTACAACCTACCTCAGACAAAGAGCTCGTCATTTGGAAAAACAAGAACAACAAAGCTTATGCATTAATCGCAGCATCTGCAAATGAAGAGGTGAGTTGCCATATTTCGTCATATTCAACTGCCTTTGAAGCCTTACAAAAGCTGAAAGAACTCTATGACTCACATTCTGCACTTGAAGTTGTTCAACTCATGATTAAACTCTTCACTCTTGAATTGAAAAATAATGATCCTCTTGCTCTTGCATCTAAAGTAAAGTCTATAATGCATGATATCAAATCCAGTAAAGTTGAATTGGATATTCCTCTTATCACTTTTCTCAAGGCACTTTATCCTACTTACTCCAATTATCCTGAGTCATTGCAAGAAAATGGAAATCTCAAAGATATAACCTTTGACTCTCTTGTGAAAAAGTTTGCTGAAAGAGAGAAAGCTTTTGGAAAGAAGACAACTCTTGAATCTTCTGAGGAGGCTGTGTGCCTTGCTCATAAAGAAAAACATCTTGCTCAAGATTCTACAAGAGGAAGAGGTGGACGAAGAGGAAGAGGAAGATATTTCAGAGGTAGGGGGGGCAGACATTCTCAAGGAGAAAAGGCAGATTTGCACTGCATACGCTGCAAAAGAAATGGATCACATGATGCCTCTACATGCAAGCTACCATGGGACAAAATTGAGCAAAAAAGAAACCAACAGAAAGGTAAAACTGATGATACAAACAAAGGTAAAGCACCTGAATCCGCTCACTATGTTGTGGCACAATGTAACATTGGAGTAAATGAAGATTTATTTAATGCTTCACTTGCTTCTTGGAAAAATGATTAGTTGCTTGATTCAGGAGCAACCTGCCACATGACTCATAGAAAAGATTTTTTTGAAGATTTCACTGACAATGTTGATGGAGTAGTATACTTTGCAGATCAATCAAAAATCAAGCCATCAAGGCTTGGCACAATCAGGCTTAAACTGCCTGGTCTTCCAGACTTTCTTCTGGATCATGTTCTATATCTCCCACAGCTCAAGAGAAACTTGCTGTCCTTGGTCCACATCCACCAGCAAGGTCACTCCATTCATATATTTGATGGCAAGCTTGAGGTAAGAAAAGCATCTAACCACTCACTTGTCATGAGGGGAATAGAAGAAGAAAGGCTTATCAAGCTGCAAGGAACCTCTGCTCATGCACAACATTTCTCATACAATTCTCATTATGAAGAAGGTACACTTCCATCAAGTTTATTATGGCATGCTAGATTTGGACATTTGAACTATGACAGTCTCTGCTTGTTGAAGAAAAATGGTGTTGCTGGTTTGCCTACAGTTCCTAGGAAACTTAAGCAATGTGATGCTTGCATTCTAGGAAAGCATAGCAAACAGTCTTTTCATGATTCACATTCAAGAGCACATAGGAAACTTGAACTCATTCATTTAGATTTATGTGGTCCAATCCCTGTTCCTTCTGCAAATGGAAATAAATATATCATGACATTTATTGATGACTACACCAGAATGTGTTGGGTTTATTTATTGAAGAACAAATTTGATGCTTTTCAAACATTCAAGAATTTTCATAAATGGATTGAAAATGATGCACAATCTCATATTGGGTCTATTCGCACTGATAACGGAAAAGAATACACATCAAATGAATTTGAAAACTATCTTCGCCAACATGGGATCAAACATCAAACAACTGTGCCTTATAATCCCCAACAGAATGGTGTAGCTGAAAGAATGAATAGGACAATCTTGAATATGGTACGATCCATGCTCTTTTTAAAAAATGTAAAGATAATGTTTTGGGCTGATGCTGTTCTATGTGCTGCATATATAAAGAATAGATGTCCATCTAATGCTATAAGAAACAAGACTCCATATGAAATGTGGTATGGACATGTTACTTCGATAAAGCATCTCAGGGTCTTTGGTTCCACCTGTTATGCCTTGATACCAAAGGTACATAGAAACAAGCTTGGTGCTAGAAGTCGCAAGTGTATCTTTCTGGGGTATTCAAACACCTCCAAAGCATACCGTCTCTATGATGAAGTAAATAAAAAGTTTGTTGTATTTAGAGATGTAATTTTTCTTGAATCATCCAAAACTAACAATGTTGTTGAGCGGCAACTTGATCCCTTGGATAGATTCGCAAAAGCAAAATCATTTCAAGAATTTGATAATCAGATTCCACGTCTTGAAGGGGGGATTCCTATGCTAGATCAACATGTGGAATCTTCTTCTGAAGAACACTCTCCTTTGCATGAAACTCCAACAATGGATGATGTTTTAAGTGATGTAATTGATAGAATTGAGAGACTCAATCTTGATTCAGTCCTAACTCAATCAACGGAGCAGCCTGGACCATCTAAAAAAGGTCCCCCAAAATGGGTGACAAAGACACTTGAAAGTGTTCATCCTGATGAAGTTGGAAAGACAGGAAATAGAAATTCAAACCAGCAAAATGGAGGTGATGTAGATGACTCTAATTCGCCTGTTGATATGGATGTTTCTTTTGATTGTGAATTGAACTTGTCTACAGATTTTGAACCAACTTCCTTCAAAGAAGCTGCTTCTCATGATGAATGGAAAGAAGCAATGCAAAAGGAGTATGATGCCTTCATAAAGAACGACACTTGGAAGCTAGTTGATCCTCCATTAGGAACCAAACCAATTGGCTGCAAGTGGGTCTACAAGAACAAGTATAAAGCTGATGGCTCACTTGACAAGCACAAAGCTAGGCTTGTGGCAAAAGATTTTGCATAGAAGGAAGGGGTCGATTATGAGGAAACTTTTTCCCCCACAGCGAAATGGGCTGCCATCCGGACACTCTTTGCACTAGCAGCTCAGAACAGTTGGAAAGTCCATCAAATGGATGTAAAAACGGCTTTCTTGAATGGAGATCTAAAAGAGAATGTTTTTATGTCCCAGCCTGAAGGATTTGCTGTGAAAGGACATGAACATAAAGTATGCAAACTAGTGAAGTCCTTGTATGGCCTCAAATAAGCACCACGAGCCTGGTATGAAAAATTAACTGAGCATCTTCTGAAACTAAATTTCAAATATTATGATCTTGATAATGCAACTTTATTTGTCAAGAAAGTTGGCAAAACAATTGTATATCTTGTGGTATATGTAGATGATCTTTTGATGATAGGGAACAATGAAAGCTACATTGCATCCATAAAGAAGGAATTGGGGAAATGTTTTGAAATGACTGATTTGGGCTATGTTCATTACTATCTTGGCATTGAAGTAACCCAAGATCCAAAGTCCATATTTCTTTCTCAAAAGAAATACATTGGAGATCTATTGAACAGGTTTGGCATGATAGAGTGCAATCCTCTTACTACTCCAATGGAACAAAACTTAAAGCTCACATCTATTGAAGGAAAAGAATTTGAGGATGCAACAAAGTATAGACAGCTTATAGGAAGTCTCAACTACCTAACTACTACCAGATCAGAGATTTCGTTTGCTGTTGGAATCCTCTCCGGGTTTATGCAAAAGCCTTGTGAGGGACATTGGTCTGCTGCAAAAAGAGTTCTAAGGTACTTGAAGGGAACTCAAGACTTTGGAATCAAGTATACACAGGTGGATTACTTTAGCTTGATTGGATACTCTGATTCAGACTTCGATGGAGACAAAGAAACTGGGGTATCTACTTCAGGATATGCTATGAGTCTTGGATCAGGAGCTGTCTCCTGGAGATCATGCAAACAATCAGTTCCAGCAGATTCCACAACAGAAGCAGAATATGTGGCAGCCACTGAAGCAACAAAAGAAATTGTGTGGCTCAGGAAAATTCTTGAAGATTTGCAGGTAAAACAAGTACAATCAACTCCACTCATGATTGACAATACCTCTACAATAAAGTTGGCCAAGAACCCAAAGTTCCATGATCGAACGAAGCACATCAATACTAAATATCATCTGATTCGACATCATGTTGAGGCCAAAACAATCCATCTCCGTCATTGTTCCACAAATGAGCAAATTCCAGATATCTTCACCAAAGCGCTTGGAAGAGAAAAGCTTGAACGATTCAAAATGATGCTTGGACTCACCAACATCCCTTCAGATTAAGGGGGGGAATGTTGACACCTAATCCTTGTGATTGGGTGAATTTATGTAAATAAATAAATTAGAAATATGAACAGTCATCGAGAGATGAACTGAACAGTCTCTTCCTTATGTATATAATGAAGACCTACCTTGTGGAATAAGATACGAATCAATTTTTGCTTTGTGGAGTTACTACCTGGCCTGACAACAACACATATTGACACTAGGTATATGTGAAAACCCATAAAGAGAGAACCAAAATTTTATTATTGTTGTGATGCAAAGGAAAGCTCCCACTCCTTATTAAATCTTATTTTCTATAGGCTCCAACCTAGAGGAGGCTGCTACCTCAATTTTCTGCAAGCTGCAACATGCAAGGAAGCTCGAACTCCCATATGTTTTCTGTAGGCTACAACCCATAGGAGGCTCCTACCTCAACTAGCTCCAACTGGATATTTATCAAGCCACAACTTGAAAGGAGACTGCCATCCCCTAATGAAAACAAGAAATAACAATGTGCCGATTTACTTGCTCATAAATTCTACATATTCGTTTATGCATCTTCGTCCCTTCAAATCTGCTTCACATCAACTTCATAAGTGCCAGGTAACTAATGCATAATAGCTCAATCAACGCCCTCACATTCTCCCATTCTCTAACATCTTCAATGCCTTCCAAAATAACATATTTTATAAAGATAGTTTGTTGGATATTTGTATCCCACATAGGAATATGAAGTGAATAGATTTGACTCTTTGCCTTCCACTCTTTCATTTCCAAACTTTTCATATCTTGGATATTAGGACACAAATAAATAATCCATCCAATATTAATTTCAGCCACATGTAATTATTAAATGCATCAACTTAATGCCAACAACAAATATCAATATTTATCATTAATGCATCACAACAATCTTTGCAACATCTTTTCCTTTGCCTTGGAGTCTTGCCTTTGCATTACAACAATTAAGCTTAATCAACAATTTCACATCACAAATTCTTCATTAAATAACCCATGCAACATTATCTAAGCATCAAGTCATCAACATGCCATCAAGGTATTTGTTGCTCCTTTGTCCCTTGCTCTGCTGCTCCTTTGCTTGTTCCTGTGCTGCTCCTTTGCCATCAATGACAATATTGCCAACAATCTCCCCCTTTGGCATTGATGGCAACACATTAGTCCTCCCCCTTTTGTCCTCAAACATATTTCTCTTTTTTTCCCATAACCTCTGCTTACCTCCCCCTTTGACATCAATGACAAGGGGTTGTAGATGTCTTGTAACATGTAAAAGAGCCATCAGTGTAGCTATCGTCATTGCTTTAAGGCTTTGAAACCTGCAATGTATTTTTCTGCATCATTGATTGAATGCTACTCCAGATGGCTTATTAGAGCTCCTCCATATTGAATGAATGCTGCTCCAAAGTGAACGTTTCTCTATATGACATATAAACATTGTAAGAGTGGTGCAAAATATTGTTGTGAGAACACTCTGAAAGCAAGAATACTGTTGAGAGAACACTTTGTAAGGAAAACATGGTATGCATGAGAACTGTATGATGATTTAAACCAATAATTCAGATTTTCTTGCAGTCTTGAGTACCAACAAAAAGGCTTCAATGAAAGCCTCAACCCCCTAAACAATATTCTTGAATGTGTGTTTGAGATGTTGTCTTGTAGCAACTTCAAAAGTTTGGGTCCCGAAGACAATCTATCTATTTTCAAGTGTTTTTAACATTGTCCTTAACTTGAGCGATAGTATAATCATTATGTCCTTTTATTAGAAATGTACATGAGTGGGGATTCCTAATAATTTCCACAAAAACAAATATTGTACTTCCCCTAGGGCATACTCATATACAAGCCCAACCCATCTAAGAACATTAGGAGTCATATCATCAACAAAATTGATAGCTCACCAATCTCTCCATATTCCACCTCTTCTTACGTGTATGCAAATTTGGAACATCAAACAACAATGCCTAAATGCGTGAAGCATCCAGCGAATGCCACAATGTGGTTGAAGGAGCTGCCCAGTTTCTGCTTAGCTATTAATCCTTTGGATTTCTTCTTTCAAAATGTAGACATTGCCCACACTTTTGTGCTCTTAGCTAGAACATAACAATTCTGCATTGCATGGATGTGAATATACGCCTTTGAATTTCACTAAATTAACCTGTCATCACTGGATAATAACAACCAAAAGAAAATCTCCATTATGTACACCAATGAATCTAGTCATTTTCTGAGAATAAACATCCAAAAATAAATAAAAATATTGGCTGCAGGAACATAATGAACTTCAGAACGGTACAACTCAACCTAAAGATAAATTGATATTGTCATCTTCATCTGACTCCTGATTATCATGCGGAATGAAATTCACCACTACAAAACTTCCCAAAATTGCAAGCACCCTTCCAGCTTTGGTCTCTCTTATCCTCTCTGCAACAGAAAACCAATTAGAAGAGGTACCAGCTTCATCTTCGTGGGATGCAGCTTTTGAAGTACCTTCAAACGACATTTTCAGATATCTTCAAATGGTATTCCAGGATGCCCTTGACCCCCCAAGTACTTTAAAATATACCTCCTTGGCTGACCTTGAACATCAAAGTTGATGGAAGAAAGAGGCCTCCCAACCACATACACGTGCCACACACATATATAATACAATCCGTCTGTCCATTGTCTTTGAATCCTACCCAAGAGTTCAACCTGTAATATATCCCCAATATATAATACTGGTCTTGAAAGCTTGAACGATTGTAATACATCCTTCTGCAACATTGGGTACCCTTGAGAGATATATGTCCAGACATAGTCTTCATAGGGCAATCTATCAGACACCATGGACCCATCCAATACATAACTTTTGATTCTCAGTGATGAGCTAGAATAACCAAACCAAAAACAAACTGCACCTAATGAATTTATAGGATTTCCCCTCTGAAAGTAAGCTTGGAATGGACAGAATTTAACTTCGTGCACAACAGACAAATTCTTGTGCAACCTGTAAGTCAATATCTCAGAGACATCTTTATCGTTTTCTTCTTTACTTGACCAATAATATGGCATGCCATTTTCTTCATTCAATGGACACAATGTCCAGATGATGCTTTCACGTGGATAGTTATCAGTGTTGGAAGCACAAATAGGCTCACATATGCAACTTTTCTCCACTGGTGGTCCAATAAGTTCATAAGCCAGATTGACATAGACTCTATGTTCCATATTCAAAATTTTCCAAGCTAAATCTTTACTTGAGCTTGGTCCTCTAGAAATGCACATTTTATCCTTTTCCATCACAGAATTAAACCTGGATACTTCTGGATAGATTCTGATGCAGAGGTCTTTAAAGCATCTACTTTCAACTACAAAACGGTGGCAGGAACGAGAAATTGTAGTAAGGTGAGCAATATCTATAGGCTCATCCAGGTATCTGAATATTCGGCCTGCCAAGCTCAAGTCCAGGCGATCTAACAGACTTGGGGTATCTTCATCCGCGGATGAAACAAAATTCTCTGCAATCTCCATGGTGACGAACAAACAGACTCAGAAAACAACCACTCTCACCAACATAACATGATGCAACATTTAAGGCTTTAAAGAAAAAGATATATGCCAGTGTTTTCTTGAGGTGTGGATAAATGATAATTTTTGGGTCATTCTCGTGGAATGAAAGCACGTCTTCTTGCATGGGAACTTCAACTACTTTGAATTCATCATATAACATTGTTGATATATATTGACAATATTAATGTCAAGTCTACATCCAAGTATATTTTTGGTGCAGAAGTATTCACTACTTCTTCACATCATATGTATACATCCACAATGCATCCATGCCCTGATCCTTCACGAGATCCTTGCTTCTGAACAGATCCGGTATCGGACTACACGAACTGAAGAACAACATTGCCATATTTTTCCCATCTCTGGAAGCTCTAATGGCCACATTTGCAAAGACGAGATGAATTTGCATGCACAAAACATCTCTCGACCAACCCTGCTCAGGCTTCCTGCAGGGCAGCCTGGTAACCACAATATCGAACTTGGTCTCATTGCTGATCTGGGGTAGGGGCATAGTCGGGAAGACAGGGGTACTGTACTATTCTTCTTCATCGATCCACTCGAGGAGAAACTCGGTCCATGCCATGCCCTCATCCACCCTTTCAAAATTTATTACCATGGGTTCTCCCAAAGCTTCCCATTGCTATGCTTCTGCCTCTTCAAAATTCACCAACGCGATCTTCATGCCCTGCGTGATGTTTTTCACAGATCCTATCATGGAATTCAGCCTACGCCAATTGATAACACGATTTTGCTGGTTCCTTTTTTTCTGCCCTATTCGATCTCTACTGTCAACAATGGCTGGAAAGGCACCAATGTGAACCTTCTCATTTTCATTCCCTCATTTCGAACCATAAATGTGTGCTACCAAGTCCTAATGCCCCTATTAGTGATGGATAGCTGGATGGAGTCGATTCGACGAATGATGTTTCCAACGCCAATATTCACAAGAAATATCCAACGGTGACAAATAAAACTCCACGACTGTTGTAGTTTTATTCAACACTAATTTTTCAATGTAACATTGCTCCTTCAATCACACTGATCCAACCCAATTTATCCAACATTGCTACCTTAACGTTGCGAGGGCACAAAAATCTAATATCAACTTAGTGTTGTATAAATCCCATCAAAGTGTAGAAATTTACAGGGTAAGTTCCTCAGACAGAACACCAAAAGGACACCACTCACAACCAAATCGCAGATCAATACACCAGTATTTTGACGTGGTTAAAACCCTCAAAGAGGGAAACAGTCCACGGCCTGAGCCAACGCGGCCACTTCAGGCAATTTATTAATAAAAGAATGAGAATTTACATATGTTTCTCTCATACACGGATTACCCTACAAATGACCCTCCATGCGCTTTAAATAGAATTCATGGACCAATCGGGTGTCAAGCCACGGATCAAGTGTCGGTAATACCGATGAGAGAATGAACCGTCGGATCACTACATATTGTGACCGTCGGATGGTAAGTTACAAAATGTACAACGGTAAAGAAACACACTTTACCTAACTCTATACCTAACTCTACACTAGACCAAGTTGTACTTAACTATTTTCTATGTGTCGGAATATCCTAACATCCCCCCTTAAGAACAACTTGGGATAGGATTGAAGGATTTACAAATATGACACAATAGGAGAAGGAAGGAGGCACTATAGCCTATCCCCCCTTAGTGACAACTTCCTGAACTCCAACCAGAAATCGAAGTTTAGTGAACTTCGCCTCTGTGAGAGCCTTTGTAAAGATGTCTGCCACTTGATTATCTGTTGAACAATATTGCACTTCAAGAATATGGTCATGAATGAGCTTTCTGATGAAGTGCATGTGCAGTTCAATGTGTTTGTTGCGCTGATGTTGGACTGGATCTTTGCATAGCTGAATGGCACTTTGATTATCACACCAAAGTGTAGTCGGATGCTGCTGCTGAAAGCCAAACTCTGACAGGATCTGACGAAGCCACAAGGCTTCCTTACTAGCTTCTACGGCACCATGGTACTCTGCTTCTGCTAATGAAAGAGAAATGGCAGCTTGTTTCTTACAAGCCCATGTAATAGGTCCTGAACCAAGAGTGAACACATAACCGGCAGTAGACTTCCGATCATCAGGGTCACCAGCCCAATCGGAATCAGTGAAACCAACCAATAGAGGAGCTGCTTCGGCACTGTAATGAATCCCAAACTGAACTGTACCTCGAACATAACGAAGTATTCTTTTAGCTGCTTTCCAATGACTTTCACGGCGGTTTTGCATGAACCGAGCAACAAGGCCAACAACAAAGGAAAGGTTAGGACGAGTATGGGTTAGATACAAAAGTTTTCCTACAAGTTGACGGTATAAGGTAGCATCAACTTCAGGAGAATTACAAGTGACTGAAAGTTTGACTCCAGACTGAAAGGGAGAAGGGGCTGGCTTACAGTCTTCCATGTGAAAATGACGTAGAATATCACAAGCATACTTGGACTGGGAAAGGGAAATACCCTCCTTGGATTGCAAGACTTGAAGACCGAGAAAATAGTGTAAGTGTCCTAAGTCTGTCATTTCAAATTTCCTTTTAAGGCTAGACTTCACATGGTTTATAAGGTTGGGATCACTACCAGTAAGCATAAGATCATCAACATAAAGAACAAGGATGATAAGAGAGTTGCCCACTTTCTTGGTGTAGACAGTATTGTCAGAATGACACCTAGAAAAGCCAGATTCTAAAAGAAAGCTATCCATTTTGGCATACCAAGCCCGAGGAGCTTGCTTGAGACCATAAAGGGATTTCTTAAGTCAACATACAAGGCTGGAGTCTGTTTGTAGGAAGCCAATGGGTTGTTCCATATAGATTTCTTCATGCAAGTCCCCATGCAAGAAGGCAGATTTAACATCCATCTGATGGACTTCCCATTTGAAAGAGGCAGCAAGAGAAAGAACAAGGCGGATAGAGTTCATTTTGGCAACAGGGGAGAAGGTTTCAGTGTAGTCAATGCCTTCAACCTGTGAAAAACCTTTAGCAACAAGACGAGCTTTATGTTTATCAACTTTCCCATTTGGTCCATACTTGGTTCTGTAAACCCATTTGCATCTAACAAGTTTTCGCCCCTTTGGTAGAGGAACAAGATCCCATGTATCATTTGCCAATAATGAATGATATTCTTCATTCATAGCTGCTTCCAAATCTGGATGGCCTGAAGCTTCTGCAAAGGTGTCAGGATCATAATTTACTGGAGCTTGAGCCAGTAAAGAAGAGGCTCTCTCGAACTAAGAACGTGTGCGTCGCTGATCTGTAGGATCACCGGCAAGATCACCTGCTGCATCTCGAGTAGCACGAACCCATTTTGGAAGCTCAGGAGCTGAAGGAGGATCCTGAGATGGTGGGGAAGGATTGTCATCCTCACTTTCATCATCTGAAGAAGAAATGTTTTCAAAGGTAGAAGAGATAGGGAGAGGTGGCACAATCGCCGAACTAGGCTCGCAGGCCGATATATTTTCATCAAATTTTACATCTCTTCTAATGATAACATTTTTGGACTTAAATGGAATAAGTCTATAGCCTTTGACATCTTCAGAATATCCAACAAAAGTACATTTTTCACTCTTAGGTTCTAAAGTTTTATGCTTTTCATCTGGAATATGGGCCCACGCTTCACTTCCAAAAACACGAAAGTGACTTACATTTGGTTTGATTGAGCTCCATGCTTCTTCTGGAGTGATATTCTTTAAAGCCTTAGTAGGAGTGCGATTTATTATGTAATTTGCACAGTTAATTGCTTCTGCCCAAAAACTAAGACCAAGTCCTTTAGATTGTAGCATACAATTAGCCATTTCCTTTAAGGTGCGATTCTTCCTTTCAGCTACACCATTTTGTTGTGGAGTATATGGAACAATATGTTGCATTTGAATTCCATTCTCAGTGCAATAGTTGATGAATGTGTTTTTAACATATTCTCCGCCATTATCAGATCTTAACTTAAGAATTTGATGTCCAGATTGTTTTTCAACAAAGGCCTTGAAGGCCAAAAAAGTGTTAAATACTTCACTCTTGAGTTTTAAGAAGTATACCCAAGTGCGTCTGGAGAAATCATCAATGAAAGTTAAGAAATACTTGCAGCCAAAGAATGACACAACTGGAAGTGGACCACATAAATCACTATGCACAAGCTGTAAAGGGGCTGAGGCGTTCCAAGAGGCACGTTTTTCAAAACTGTCCCGATGATGTTTTCCGAGTACACATCCGGAACAAACACCATCTCTGCAAGATACCATAGGAAGACCTGTCACCATATTTTCTTCACATAGATGCTGAAGGGAGCGATAGTTTAAGTGACCAAATCGTTCATGCCAAAGTTTGCTCACTTCATCGTTATGAGCAACAAATACTGAGGGAAGATTTGATGACCCAAAGTTGTGAAACTTATACAACCTTGTAGAATCATCAGCAATGCCAGTAGCCAAAATCTGTTTAGGATCTCTTAAGTCCTTGATTACAACATCATGAGGTGAAAATTCAACGATTTTACCTTCACCTGAATGAGTTATCTGATATACAGATAGAAGGTTGCAGGATAAGGTTGGAACACATAATACATCATTAAACTGACCATTGTCTAGATGAACAGTTCCAGTCCCTACAACATTAAGAGATCTATCATCACCAACATATATATTTTTGGTGTTACAATCATTTAAAGAAGAAAACATGGCTTTGTTTTTGGCCATGTGATAAGAAGCTCCAGAATCAATGAACCACTCATGAGAATGAGAAGAAGAAGATACATTTAATGCATAGCTAGACCGAGATGCTTGACAACCACATGCAGAAAGTGCCATTCCTGAAGATGAAGTTGAAGTTGAAGATTGCCCCAAATGGATGTTATGCTTCTTCATTGCTGCTTCCAAGGCTTCCATCTTCTTAAAGCATTTTGATTCTAAGTGGCCATCTCGATTACAAAAATTGCAATGTCTATCAGTCTTCTTCCCTTTGTTTTTATTTGTCTTATCATTTTGTTGAAATGATTTTTCATTTTGGCGCTGAAATTGCTTAGGACCCTTGTTTGGTTTAGGACCATTCTTTTTAGGATATGACTTCTTAGAATTCTTTGAATTTGGTTGCTGCTGGGCGGCTAACGCTTTCTTGGAAGAGTTTCCAAGATTAAGAAGACCAAGGTGTAAGAGTTTTTCTTGTTCTCTTATTAAAGAATCACAAAAAGAGTCAAAGGAAGGGGGCTTGTAGTCTGTTCCTTGAGAAATGAAGGCTTCTCTTGTAGAATGGAAGGTGGAAACAAACACAGAGTAGGCTGGTCCCAACTTTGTAAGAATGGAATAGATAAGGTTACTATCTTCTTTCTTAACTTTAACACCTTCCAAAAGATATCTAAGGGTCTTGAACTTGGACAAGAAATCTTCAATGCAAGAAAAATTATTAGGGTCCAATGTAAGCAACTCATTTTCAAGTTGATGGGCTCTAATTTCATTTTTAATTCCAAAAACTTTATTGATTTGTTTCATTGCTTCATCAGGAGTATCAATTTCTGCAATATGGAATCTAAGATCTGGAGAAATAGACATCCCTATCAATCCACGTGCTTGATCTTGCCTATTTTCCCATTTAGCAGCCTTATCTTCATCCTTCGGTTTCTTTTCTTAGCCTGAGGCTATTCTGTAGAGACCTTTACTTCTAAGTAAATCCTCAATGTAAGCCAACCATTGGAAGTAGTTGGTGCTGTCAAGGGTAACTTGGTATTGACTTTCCATTTCAATAGAAACTGAAGCTAAAGATGCTGAAAATAAGTGTTCCAATGGATAGATCTCGAAAAATTAGGCTGGTTAAAAAAAAATGGCTCTGAAAACGGCTTTCGGATGAAGAAGTTATGGCTTTTTAAAAAAAAGTTGTTGAAGTTGCCGACGAAGTGCGGGAATGTGCGGAAATAAAAAAGTCCGCCCCCACAAAATGGAGACTTGAACCCAAGACCTCTACTCTCTTAAAATAGCTTTGAACCAATTGATCTATACAAAAAATTTGAGAGAGAGAGAGAGAGGGGGGGGTACTTTGGGTTGCGTGCTTGCTTTGAGAAAGCTCTTTTTCCTACAAAACAAAAAACACAAAACCTAACACGGACATGCAAAGAAAATGAACCTTATGGCTCGAAGTTAGCTTTAGCCGAAAAACTAAATATTTTCAAAAATGAACCTTGCGGCTCAAAGTTAGCTTTGGCTGGAAACTAAATATTTTCCTCAATGTTTTTGATTTTCCGAGATCACCCTAAGGCGCAGGGAAAAGAGCATATGCATGAGAAAAATCCTTCCTTTCTGTTTCTGATTTTCCCAGATCGCACAGAGTCACAGGGCAAAGAGCATATGCAGAAATGAAAGGTATAGATCCGGTAATAAAAAAGCTAAATAAACCGAAACCGAAATAAACAGAGAGAAAATAACAGTAAACTGCAAATAAACACTGTATACCTCCAGATCTTAAAAATGACGCAGCTAGGGCTACCGGAAACCTTTTCGCGTGAAACGAAAGGGGTTCCTCACTGGAACAGATGCTCCCAACACAACAGAGCAGTCCTCTCGGCCTGAAAGCAGTCAGAAACAACAGATCTAGGAAACAGTAGTCGGATGCAGTTCTACCGGCTTCAGATTTGGATCACCAACGGACGCGGCCCTCAAATAGCTCTGATACCATGTAGGAATTTACAGGGTAAGTTCCTCAGACAGAACACCAAAAGGACACCGCTCACAACCAGATCGCAGATCAATACACCAGTATTTTGACATGGTTAAAACCCTCAAAGAGGGAAACAGTCCACGGCCTGAGCCAACGCGGCCACTTCAGGCAATTTATTAATAAAAGAATGAAAATTTACATATGTTTCTCTCATACACGGATTACCCTACAAATGACCCTCCATGCGCTTTAAATAGAATTCATGGACCAATCGGGTGTCAAGCCACGGATCAAGTGTCGGTAATACCGAGGAGAGAATGAACCGTCGGATCACTACATATCGTGACCGTCGGATGGTAAGTTACAAAATGTACAACGGTAAAGAAACACACTTTACCTAACTCTATACCTAACTCTACACTAGACCAAGTTGTACTTAACTATTTCCTACTTGTCTTTCCAACTCAATTCATGCATTGAATTGTCACCTTTGTCTATTTTTAGCCGGTGTAGCAAGGTCGTAACTTCATTTAAAAATTCCTCTCCATACACTTCAAGCTTCTCAATATTAACCGACATGGAGATTGCCAGGTTTTCATCCAAGGGACGATGACAATTAGATGACCAAAATGATATCTAAACTATGTACAATCTGTAGGAAAAGAAGGGCTTACTAGGGCAATCTTGGGCTTGAATGAAACAAGAGAAGAGACACACGAGAAGAAAACCATTGTCAAAGGTTGTTGACAACAAAGCCATGGACCCAACATCACGCAAGGATCAGATATTTCCAAAATTGAATAATGATGGCAATCTTAACGATTGTTTCAGCACATATGCATGACAATAAATGCTTCATATCTAAAGTAACGATGAACCATGCAACCGCTTCATATAGTAACGCTACTCCATGTAAATGCTTCCAGTACATTGTCCAATACGATGTCAGTGGTAAAACAAAGTAAATGTTAGATATATGTTTACCAATGTATATCACACTAAAAATTGGTCAGAACTTTCCAACACCATATGAACGTTTCACATCTCTTCATCAATATTTGATAAGCAACACCTCTATGTTTTCTCTTTCAGTACATAGACATTATTGTCTGTCCTCACAACTTCAGCTACTATTTCACTTGTCCCTGCACACTTGGTTTGACAAATTTTAACCTTAAAAATCACATCATAGCATTAATCACACATGCGAGACACACTAAGCAGATTGTGCTTCAGCCCATCAACATATAATACATTTTTGGCTTTACCTCTACCATTTTACAAACTGAAAACTCCTTTACCAACCATCTTACCAAATGCATTGTTACCAAAAGTTGCATTATCCTTTTCAATTTGTTTCATGTTAAGTACTTGCTTCTGTCTCCTGACATTTTCCTGGAACAACCATTTTCCACATCCTAGTGACTGCCTTAATTCTGAACATATAAAACAATATCACATTGATTTGTGCTCTCTTTTTCTTTCTAGGTCTTGGGCTCTTGTTTAATTTTCTCAGCAACTGATTCAAGCCTCTTATCTTTAAGTCTGTAATCAACTGCGCTATGCCCAAAATTTTGACATTTAAAACACTGAATCAGATTGTTCAAAGGAGAAAATGAATTATTGTACCTAAGTCTGCTTTTCTTCTATATAATATGCTAATTTCTTATTCTTAATTTGAGCTTCCTGTAGGATAAATTCACTCTGCAATTCCTTGCTTTATGTCCATAATTGGTGCAGGTAAAAAAATAACTTGGAAAAATATCAGCATACCTGGAAAATTGTCTTCTATTAATTGTCTGGACTGATTTCTAAGTTTTTCGATTTTCGTGACCAGCGTTCTATGTGAAAATTTTATCTCTTTAACTTTATTTTGTTGATCATTATTTAATTGGTTATTGGGTTGCGTACTTTTTTGTTGTTGTTGAGCAATCCCTTCTTTTGTTGTAGTTACAAAAGTGATTGACTTCTTACCCTTTATTTTTGTTGTTGCGCTAGATTAAGCTTCAAATCCTAGACCACTTCGATCTTTGGAGACTCTTTGTGCTTCCAAAAGACCGTTTAAATTATTAGTCCGTTTCCAAACTTCTGATTGAATCTCAGTTGGGTTTCTTCCTTTTCTAATTCTTTTCTCAGCAAAACAATTTCACCTCTAGCCTTTCACAAGCTTGATTCTTCTCACTCAGCTGTTGATTTAAATATTCTTGAATCTTCTTGCCTTCTTCAATTTGCAAGAGCAATGGTTCAACAAATTCATCCCTTTCCTTGACCCATAACTCCTTCTAGGCTTTATTTTTCTTTCTCAACCTTCCAATTTCTTCAAGTGCACTTACCATCTCTCCTTCTACGTCAACTTTAGCATCTTCTTCATCAGAATTAATCGCTTTGACTTGCAAATTGTCTAAATCCATAAGCATGCATTATTTTGGACTTTCATCATTTCTATCATTATATGAGGATTGGCTCACTTCACTTTCAAAGGAGATGGCTTCTTGAATATAGAGACTCCTCTTCTTAGCCTTCTTCCTCTCCTTTTGTACTTTCCTAAATTTTTCTCTAGGATCATAGTCTTTCTTCTTATTTTCAAGACACTTTGAAGCATAGTGACCAACTTTGCCACAATTAAAGCACTTAAAAGGTAACTTACCTTTATATTTACCTGAGCCTCTCTTGATCTTCCTCACAAACTTGGATTCTTCTTCATTTGATTCACAACATGAATCATCATGCTCTTCCTTGGGCTTCTTATCTGCTTTGAAGGATGACTCTTTTGTTGTAGGATTTCCATTTGAAATTCTCATCTCATATGTAGTGAGTGTACCAAGTAGTTGATTTAAGAGTGAGAGTGTTCAGATTGGTCATCTCGTCAATGGATGAAACCTTAGGATTACATATCTCAGGGAGAGATATTAACACCTATTGAACTACTACAAATTCATCTAGCTTCTCATCAAGACATCTTATAGTGTTCACAACCTCATCAACTCTTAAAAAGTACTTTGCAATATCTTCATCATCATGCATCCTCAAAGACTCAAATTGCATTCTATAACCTTGAAGTTTATCTTTCTTTACCTTGCTATCACCTTCATAGCATCTACTCATCTTGTCCCAAATAGCTTTGGTAGATGTTCAATCCACTACTTTGATAATATTTTATTCAGGTAGGCCAAAAAGCAAGGAATTCATGGCTTTAGCATTGCATGTGAACTCCATCTTTTGATCTTTAGTAATTACTGCTGGAGGCTTTTGATATTCTTCTTCCACAACATCGCATACATCAGCTCCAAGTGATTGAATGTAGGTTTTCATCCTTACTTTCCAAAACACAATTTTCTCCATTGATCATAGGTGTCCTATTGGTAAATCATCCTTCCTAGTTTTTCATGGTCCTTGATCTTTCTTCCAACTATTAAACTGATATGAAGTAACCTTGCTCCGACACCAATTGTTAGAAACCTGGAAAATACTGAGAGGTGGGAAGGTGAATCAGTATTGTAGGAATTTAAAAAAAAATTGTTTTATTTGTAATGATATTAGGACACCATGAAATAATTCATCAATCAATTCATATGGGCATGGCAAGAATTAACATAAACAAAACAAATAGCACACATATATTCTTCAAATTGTTTTGCAATTTCTTCACAAGGCATGCTACAACTTGTTGTTACAAAATTCTCTAGCTACAACCAGCAGGAAGTAACTACTCACTGATTTATCATCTATAACTAAAAGGAGCTACAACCCTAATTGTTTACCAACACCTACTATAAGGAGCTACAACCCCTTATCTGCAAGCTACAACTTGACTGACATCAATGATTCATTTTTCATCGATTTTCAAACTAGAACCATGAATCTTTAGAATGTGATTTACGGGTTTTCAAACACTTCTATATTGCTTAAAACACAATCTGTGAGTTAAACTGCTAATTTCAGACAATTTGATGCATTACAGGGTTTAGTTGTAGTCTATTAAATTTGGTTGACTGCTATTTTTGGCTAAATCACCAAATATGCGATCAAAATTGTCCATGCTGCCAAATTCGGCCTTTAAGCCCCTGTGAGCTAGCTCTTTTCCCCATAGGACCAAGTGTTATGACCATGCATTTAGTCCCTAAGCACTTAACTGCAATCCCTTTGCATTAAAAACCCCAAGGGTTTATCTTCCTCCGCACCCTCATTCTCTTTATTGCATAGAATCTCAATCTAGCACTTTAACCTGGCCCCCGACACCTTTATCCCAATGCTTTTATATTACGCCTTTTAAAACCTTTCAGAGTAATGCCGCAGTGATTACTTCTCCCATGGGGGTTCCTTATGCTTCTCTCATTTTTCTATCATTGTCATTGTGTACTGTTGATGTGTCCTAGTGTGGTGCAGGTAAATTCTCGATGTGGACAAAGACAATTCCTCTAGCCCGAGAGAGCGGTCTAGCCACAAACAAAAAATCTATGAAAAATTTCCTTAAGCTAGAATCAAATAAGAGGGCCTACCTCTTAGAATGCTATTCAGCTTGGTGATGGTTCTGCTTCCTTACTCCAGCTATCTTTCGTTTCCTTCCTCGAATACCTGAAACAAGAAAACACACAACAACAACAAATGTGATAGCATACAAATTGCATTCAACCTACTTAAAAGATCAAGGAGTCTTAAGCCATCAAATGTGAGATAACACTTAATATAGGAAATCAATCAAAAGTTGTATACATATAAATTCAGAAAGAGATTACAACCAATGCCTTGACGTTGCTAGTCTCCTCCAACGTATCCGGGTTCCCACACCTCTTCTAGCATCTCATGGATAGCCCCAACAATGAAAGTTTTAAGGCTTCTTCCCTTTAGTTCCAAGCCAAACCAAACACACTATTCTCCCTCCACAAACATAAACTAGAAGGCTACAAGCTATGATAGCTTGCTGGTTATTCAAACTCCAAAAATACTAAGACTAAAAACTAGTTTAGCTTGTAAAAGGAGGGGTTTATATAGCTTGGATGGAGGGGACATGGTTCCTCTTATCATGGGAGAGGCCTTATCGCTTGGGTTTGTTCCATATTAATAGGGGAAAGGAGCCCAAATTGACTTCCCCGGCTCCATCCAGCCCAACCATTTACCAAACTTTCGTTACAAAGCTTCTAGACCTGGAAGCTTCAACTCCATATTTAAAAAACTTGCCAAAAGAGGATTGGGCGATTGAGAAAAGGCTCAGTTGCACCGCACGACGCTAGTCCTAGATTTAATCTTTGAAAATTAGCGCAAGGAGGAAATAGGTCATTAGCACCGGTCTTGTCAACTGGGGTAAAAGGAAGATTCTTGGGAAATGATGCAAAAGGGAATTATTCTGCTCATGAAGAGGGACATAATGGGAGTTTCTTCATGATGGGACAATATGTAGGGTTCACTGTAGAGGTCCTCCAAGATTGTGGAACGAGGAGTACATGGATAGTGACAAAATGTTGTGTAACAGATGCCCTCTAAAGCGTGAAGGCCGAACTAGAGTGAGGGGTGAAATGCTTTACAAGTAGATGCTGGGACCGGAGTCCATCATAGGAAAACCTATAAGTAAGCAAAGATACATATACATTACTAAAAGCTCTGACAAATGATACATGAATCGTGGTATGGATGCAACCATCTAGAGAGAGATCATGTAAATGGATCCAAGGCATGGGCGCAACCATCCAATAAAGAGGATCATATCGAAACCAAGGTATGGTTGCAACCATCCAATAATGAGAAGGATCACATATAACAACTCATGGTATGGTCACAACCATCCATCTAAAAGAGACATGTATATCAACATGATCATGTCACATTGCCTTGCAACCTGGACTTTTGTAATCTGAGTCCAAGGTCTTGTGCTCCAACACGACTCGATCAAAGTACAAATTCTAACATGTGAATAGATGGGTTGAAGTTGAACATGCTAGAAAGTTGCTTGATTATCGGCCAATGATGTGAATTGTTAACAAGCACGAGAGAAACCACCAATAATGACGATGGCTCTCAAGGTACCAGCAACATAATCCATGGAATGTGAATAAAGGAACTGAAGTCAAACACCCATGAAATCACCTGATAGAAAGCCAATGATGTGAATTTATCATCGAGTGTGAAGAACTTGCCATTAGGGCATGCAAGCTCTAAGGTACTAGAAGAGAGTCTCTCGGCCAACTTCCTGGATAATGAGTTGAAGTCGACAGGAAGTGATTGTGTCGAAGGAGGGCCATGATGTATCCCACATCATTGACATGAGACAAAGGGATGCAATGATTATGGATGATACAGAGAATCAAGAATGAGTGTAACTGCAGAAGGACAACTCTTGAACATATCGGCAACACGACTCTAGATTTGGCACCCTTTGGATCCATAGGATCAGAGGTCATGATAACGTGGCAGAGATCAAATGAAAGGCAATAATGAGTGGCACAACCCAGGAAAGTCAACGATGAAGTGGGGATATCCCAACTTGACATGAAGTAGAAAGTGTCTTGTTCAAGAGTGAGCTGCCGACATGACTAATAGAATTTCCCATTTGCCCCACCATTTCTGGTAGGTACCCTAATTATTTTTAATTGTAAGCTTTAAGGGGATAGCATGTGCTTGCACTGTAAGTCCATCCTTAAGATGAATTCGACCTAGTAACATTAATGAGCCTTAGGAAGGATAAGCTCATGTTCATCATGGTAACGAATTCGATGTCATTTAATGTTTTAATGAGAACGACAAAGGTGTAATTCGGTATCTTTTTCATGTTTAGAGAGTTTGAAAAAGAAATGCAAAAGAAAATTCCACATGGTTCCTTTTCGTACATTTGTGTCTCTCGAGCCCAAAAAGGTAGAAAATGATACTTGAGAGAACTGCTTGACCATTTCAGTCAAGGAGTACCTTTTTCGTAAATAGTTTATCCTAGCCCAGAAAAGGGGTAAACGTATACTGGGTAAACGATGTTTCATAGCCTTTAACGAGTTCAAAACGACAAGAGATTGACAATCTTTTCGTATTTTGAGAGTCAGAAAAAGGCTCAAAGATGACTCCCTGCTTTTATTTTCTTTAACGACTCTAAAAGGGAAAAATACTCGGCAATATTTTCATTTTTACGAATCAGAAAAGAGCTTAAAGGTGACTCGTCCTGGAGAAACGAGTGGTATAAAGGGTAGCAACTAGTTCCAGTTAAGGCGGAACTTCTTAAAACACTGAAAGGTCAAGATACTAGCTAGAAAAACCATTCATTGTTGCGGTTCCTCAGGAGAGGAAAAACAACCAAGTGAAAGCATATGATTGGCCAAAGAGATGGTGGCGATGGAATGAAACAACCAAGGCTCATCTAGCAGAAATTAGCTGATAAAAATGACAATCATGAGATGTAAATTGGGCATGGGTTCATTTTTACACAAGCTTGAACCATGGGGAACTCTGCTTGAATTCGGTTTCATGTTTACGCAAGCTTGAAATGAAAAATTATGCTTGAGTTTAGTTTCATTTTTACATAAGCTTGAAAACAAAGATAAACTATGCTTGAGATTAATTTTCATGCCCCCAACATAATGACTCAATTTGAGGTACATGCCCCCCATGCTTCATTTCATTCAGCTAGGTGGATGGAATGAAGGTTCACTTTCAAGATCCAGGAAAGACTTGACTGGGATTTTACGAGATCTTAATCAAAGACTCGATTTGCAAAAGGGAGTTGTTTCATTTTTTAACAAGGTTGACACAGTGAAAGAACTATCCTCGGACATCTGTTTCATTTTTTTTTAATGAGGTAGATACGGGAAGAAACTATCCTCAGACCCTTGTTTCATTTTTTAATGAGCTTGACACAAGATAAAGAACTATGCTCCGACCCCTTGTTTCATTTTTTAACGAGCTTGACACAAGACAAGGAACTCTGCTTTGAGGTCCTTGTTTCATTTTTTAACGAGCTTGACACAAGACAAGGAACTATGCTCACACACTGTTTCATTTTTTAATGAGGTTGACACAGAAAAAGAACTATCCTCGTAACAGCTGATCATGGACTATATGAGAACATGACCCCCAAGAGGTCCTCACTGGATGAGAGAACTACACTCTGGGAGGAACACATGTCAACCGGTACAAATGACAGACCAGGTTTCAATGCCCCCAGTACATAATGTACTATACCATCTGTGTGATCATCAGCAGATGTGGAGACGGAACGGGTAGCCACATAATTGACCTATGGCAGCAAGGGTACTTCTTGCAAACAAGAACCAACAGGGGATGATGGTTGCAAAGGAGTTACCTTGTGACCAATGAATGAAAATTGATCAATGGTCACTTCTCCCTTCGCGCGGAAAACAAACCACACAGAAAAGCAAAGAAACAAGAGCTCCCATGACATAAACATAGTCGCGTCCAAGGAGAAGATTTAAATCTAAAAGACCTTGGACTACCATCACATCTATATAGATGGTCTTTCCTCCCAAAGTAATATGGAACTTCAGAAGGATCCCTAAGGGTTGACTGGTTCCTCCATTGAAAGCCAAAAAATTCTGGGTGACATGCACAAACTGTGGGTAACCCAAATCTTGCCAAGTAGTAGAATACATGATGCTAACAGACGCAACTTCATCTAATATAGTGCCATGTACTACCATATTATAGGCTTGTACTGTGATTTGGAAAGGCACATACGATGGGAGGTGGAAAGAAGTCAATTGACTCCAATCAAAAGAAATGACATAACTACTTGGTGGGGGTATCATATGATTTCCCCCATGCCCTGTAGGAGAAGGAGAAGGACTCTCCTGAACAACTGGGATGGGAGGGTCACTCTTTGATTCATGAGAATATGAGGAGACGAGAAGAACATGGACAATATGATCATCAATACTCTCTTCGGGAGCAGAGTGAACAATTGAAGGTGGAGCCAAGTTGACACTCTTTTTGACCAATGGTTGGTTGGGAACAGACACAAGAGAGTCATGCTCAGGAAGAGCCAGATGGGCAAGAGATGAATCCAAGTCAATATCTTTACTAACTAGGAGAAGGTTAGAAGAAAGCCTCTGATAACCAACAGGGAGTTGGGGTTGAGGAGCTGTAAGGTTTTCAAAAACTTTGGAAGCTTTATCCATAAGAGGACAAAGGTGAAGAATATGCCCTCCTTCACATAACCTACAGGGGCTGTTAATTTTCCCCTTCTTCTTACCATCGCTAGTTGAAGGTGTAGCATTGACATGATCTCCAGAGGTCAATGGGGATGGTCGATATAGATTTTAAGGCCATATCTCTAAGACTTTGGGAATACCAGGACAATATCGAAGGAGATGGTCACCCTTACACAACTTGCAAGGGAATCTGACCTTCCGTGGAGAATCAGAAGGTTTGTCTATGGGAGGTGCATTTGGAGTAACAACTGCATGGTTGGCCTCTTGCTTATCTGACTTCTTCTTCTTCGTCTTTTTCTTCTTCTTCTTAGCCTCCTGGTTACTGGATTTCAAACTTTCACTAGGCGAAGTAGAAGAGGAAGGTGAAGAAATAGGGGAAGAAGGTGAGAGATCAACATTAGAATCAATGTGATGTGGTCCAAACAAAGGATATGGCTGGGCAGGAGTTGGGACTCGAGAACACCGAGGTTGAAAATAACCAAACAGGTAAACCAATAGTTAACCCAGAAAGGGACAACATTGCCATATAAGGAGCACTAGCGTTTCTAAAAGAAGGAAAAGGACTAGGATTCCCATTCGAGGGGAATCCTCAACTGGTAGACTCTGGAGATGTTGCCATGGGATCGACCCTAAAGAATCACTAAGGAAGATAACTTTAACTAGGAATATTTCATGGGTAGTTAATTTTAATACATTGAAACAAAACTTTGCCTTTTCATATTTTAAGAGTCGAGAAAAGAGCGAAAGATGACTCTAGTCGCTTTCAGAGTTAATGAGCTTGAAAGGACAAGTGTTCTATGATATTTTAAATTTAAAGAGTCAAAAAGACCAAAATGACTACTCAAAATAATCTAGGCAAAAGGAATTACCAGGTAACCGTGAACTGTAGAATACCTCCCAGTGAACCTAAAAGTATGAGCAGGCAATCTCCTCGAATGCTGTGTTCAGTGTATTATGTTTACAAAGTGGTAGACTCAGCTTCCTATGGATAAAGGATTGCGAACCTAGTGGGTCTCCCTTTATATACGTGATGATACGGGGAGAACAAGTCCGTACTAGCGTTGCCTAATGCCGAAGCGAACTAAAACTGCTAGGTTTAAAGACGTCGAAACATGTCTCTAGCCTAGACCACTAAATGTGAGCAATAGGCTTCAATGCTTCCTTAGGTTAATTCAATAAATTTTAACAGTTGATCTTGAATTAGGTTTCAATTTCAAGGCCCTGCCGCTGTCATCTGAAAACCTCTATATGCAGCGATATGAGAAAAGAAATATTTCTTCCATGAAAGTTAACACTAATTGAGGGAAAGAGAGCACACAATCAATGCAACAATCAAAGAATAAAATCTTTCGTTAATACACGTCCTAAATGCACTTAATCTTCCCTTAAAAACAAAAGAAGTTTCATTTCATTTCCTATGCTTATGATGCATCTCAATGACGCTACTATTGCAATATTTTTGCTTAAGCAAACTACAATGTTGTTCTTCTTTTCATAAAATGCAAAATGAATCTTTCACATAGAGCATTTTTAATGAAAATTTCACACTTCCGAACAAAAAAGCATCAATCAAATCCAAAGTATGATAAATGAAACTAAAAACAACTTCTTCCTTGAATCGAACAAACCAAACACATAAATGCTTCAATCAAAAAACCAAGCAATGTAATCTATGCTCGAAATGAGAAAAGATACACTCGAAAAAGAGAACAAACAAGACTCTTTCACTTAGTCAATTGAAAATTAAGCAATGAAGATGTTGCGACTGAAAAATGGATTAAATGAAGCAGCAAATCAGAAACTTGACATAATGAGTAAACAAACAAATGAACAGTAAGCAACCTAGATGCCCCTAGGGTTAGAGAAACCATCTAAAAACTCAAAAAATCATGCATTGAAACTTCAAGCCAATCAATCAATCAAAACCAGCAAACAAAGCATTCTAGTCACTTTTGGGCGAAAGAAGGGAGTTTGAGGGTTAAGGCACACTTGCACTAGAAAGGGAGAAATTCTGATTTTTTTCTTAACTCAAAGACCGACGCAACTAGCCAGGCTACAACTAGCGCTGATAGGCCTAATCGACGCGACTAGCCAGGCTACAACTAGCGTTGATCGAGGGATTCAAAGAAAAAATAAAAAATAACTTCACATAGGGCCAGACTTAACACATCAGAGGGTGGGCTAGTGTCTGTATGCCTTCAAATAGGCTAAGAGATAGAAATTATGAGGGCAAGAAACAATGGTTATGATTCAGGAGAAACCCTGAGCTTCACCTCCAAGAATTAGCGCAATTTCCTAATTGACAACAAGTGCCACAAGGGGGTACGACGCAACTATTTTAAAACAATTAGCACCAATTGGCATGATTGTCAAAAAATTAACCGCGTTGACCGAGGATTTCAAGAAAAAAAATTCAAAGGCCAAAACCAGACCTACCAATGTAAATTTCAAACTCAGAGCAGTGAACCAGGCAAAGCAGAGAGAACCAAAGGGAAAAGGTGAAACTAAAAAAGTTCACATAAACCATGAAATAGCAATCAATCAAACGAGAGGATTGGATCCCCAGTGGAGTCGCCAATTTGTGGTGTAGGTAAATGCTTAATGCGGACAAAGATAATTCCTCTAGCTTGAGAGAGCGGGTCTAGCCACAAACAAACAATCTATGGAAAAATTCCTTAAGCTAGAATCAAATAAGAGGGCCTACCTCTTAGAATGTTATTCCGCTTGGTGATGATCCTACTTCCTTACTCCAACTATCTTTCGTTTCCTTCCTCGAATACCTGAAACAAGCAAACAAACAACAACAGCAAATGTGATAGCATACAAATTGAATTCAACCTACTTAAAAGGTAAAGGAACCTTAAGCCATCAAATGTGAGATAAAACTTAATGTAGGAAATCAATCAATAGTTGTATTCTTATAAATTTAGAAAGAGATTACAACCAATGCCAGTTGACGTTGCTGGTCTCCTCCGACATATCTGGGTTACCACACCTTCGCTAGCATCTCATGGATAGCCCCAACAATGAAAGTTTTAAGTCTTCTTCCCTTTAGTTCCAAGCCAAACCAAACACACTATTCTCCCTCCACAAACATAAACTAGAAGGTTACAAGCTATGATATCTTGCTGGTTATTCAAGCTCCAAAAATACTAAGACTGAAAACTAGTTTAGCTTGTAAAAGGAGGGTTTATATAGCTTGGATGAATGGGAGATGGTTCCTCTTATCATGGGAGAGGCCTTATCTCTTGGGTTTGTTCCATCTTAAAAGGGGAAAGGAGCCCAAATTGACTTCCTCGACTTCATCCAACCCAACCATTTACCAAACTTCCGTTACAAAGATTCTAGACTTGGAAGCTTCAACTCCATATTTAAAAAACTTGCCAAAAGAGGATCATCGCGAATGAGAAAATGCCCAGTTGCGCCGTATGATGCTAGTCCTAGTTTTAATCTCTGCAAATCCATGCGAGGAGGAAACATGTAATTAGTGTCGGTCTTGTAAACTGGGGTCAAGGAAGATTCTTGAGAAATGATGCAAAAGGGAATTGTTCTACTCATGAAGAGGGACATAATGGGAGTCTCTTCATGATGTCATAGTATGTAGGGTTCACTGTAGAGGTCCTCCAGGATCGCGGAACGGGGAGTACAGGGACAGTGACAAAATGTTGTGTAACACCTAGTGCTCGTCATCCCATAGTTATCCTCTACACACTTCTATTTACCTCCAGGGTCTGGGGATCAGGGTGATTTGTCCAGGTGGGTCTGCCCACTGCACCTATGAGCCAATCATTTTCATGACAGGGTGATATATCTCTAACACCTGCTTTGTTATCCTGATGCCTAGTCATCCCGTAATTCCTCGCATACACCACTCAATGTCTTCCGAGATCAAGCCTACGGGATGGTGTCATGCTTAAGTGATCTCCGCCATGTGGTTCCATCTGAGTGGTGATACATGTCACTTAGATTTGGCCCACTAGTGTATCCAAAAACTCTAAATCAACATGCCACATGTCCACCATATCGGACTGCCACATCACCAGTGCTAACGTCATCTTGACTAGTCAGATGTTTCCATGTGTCTTGTTAGAGAGGAGAGAGAAAGGGCCTTGGAGCCTTGGTTTTGTGCCATTTTCCTTTGTTAATTTTCTATGGGTCTTGATGATTATCCTACTGTTATGTTGCCTAACCATTCCATCCTGGGCCTTATCCTTTGTGCACCCTTCATAGATTTCCAGGCTCCTCCTACCAGGCCAAGCTGTCAAGTGGGGGCCTCCCACTCTAAAAGTTCACAAATCGCCTACCACTTCTCTCAGAACCATGTCTGCTTGGTTTTCTATTTATCCACTCACAAAAGCCACCTGTGGTTTTCATGCCCCCCCTCAAGTTATTTTTTGTTTTGATATGGGGGGTAGTGCAATCAACCTCCGTCGTGGATCTAACAATTGGTGGTATGGGAAAAACTCCCATTGCAACAAACACTGGATATTAATGCTCGGATGCGGTGACCCTCGCGCACTACCATTGATGCGGAAATGGGGACGTGTGATGTTTAATACAACACTAAACTTGCATGCCAATTAAACAGACACCTCCACTAGTCTTTTGCCAGCTGCTTCACCAGCTTTGGCCACACCACCAAACTAGGCCTACTCCAAAGTACCTCCACCAAATTTAAATTTGCATTTGACTTTTCGGAGTACTTGAGCTTTACTAGCCTTATATTTAGATTAGGGAGGCTAGCTTTAGTCTTCCAGATACCACTGGAAATCTCTTTCATGGCTCTTTCCATCTAAGTGTATTTCCCCTGTGTTTGAGGTGATTTTCTACACTAGAAATGGCTTAGAATTCACTGGACCTTTTCCATTCATGTTGATCTTCATTCTTCTTCTTGTTCCTTAATCTTGATCACTTGTGGCATCATCATTAACACTTTGAAACCTTTTTCATCCTTTTCCATTAATGACAACATATTTCTAACAGAGGAAATGTTCTACAATGGTCAAAAGCAAACCCTAGAACCAATAATTCCTAGAAAACATCAAATGAGAGCGACAAAAGTGAACTAGGAACAATAACTAGTCAAGGAAATCTCAAATAAACTTTTCAAGTTCTAGCTTGCACAACCACAACCAATTGAAGCAAAGACACCTCTTGTGAACAAAAATAAGAACACAAGACAAAATTTGATCACCCAAGAAAAAGTGACAAAGGAAAAAGAAGCCAAAAATGGTTGCAATAGTGGAATGAAGAACAAATATAGGTTTCCACTGAAACAAGTAAAGAGATTTGAAAATTTGGATCTAATTTGAAGTGTAATAGCCTTAATAGAAACACTTTACACTCCAAGGAAGACCCTAGAGAGATAAGAATAGAAGGATCCAATACAAGCCAAGAAAATTTGATTTAGATCTAATGTGTTCAACAACTGATAACACCAATGAAAATAGATTTAAAAGACTAAAGGAAATTTAGAGAGAAGAGGATGAATTGAGAGCCAACCAATGAACCAAGAAACCTTGTGAGACAAAATGGAATAAATCCAATGTAAAATACCAAAAGGGATTAGATATACAAAATATCTGAGCTCTAGATAGAGGCTAAGAAACAAACCAAATCAGAAAGAGATAGTCATGTATGATCTCTTTAGGGTTTTGATCGTATAGGCCCAAATGCACAAAGAAGAGGAAGTTTAAAGCAGCAACAAACATAGGGAGAAAAGGGAAAGAATGTGGCTATAAAGCTCCATCGACATTATAATATGACCTATGGGTGCAACTGAGGAAGACTTTATGGCTTTTTATCTTCAATCGGCCATAAAATCCTCATCCAAAGTTCATTTTCAATGTTTTTTCTTTGGAGGAAATTTTGATAGGAATCTAGATCCGTGGCTAATTAAATCAAATTATGTACAAAAAAGTCCAAAATTCTATTTTAATTCTTAGATCTATTATTCTCTACTATAAAAAGAAAAAATAAAAATTTAGATCCAAGATCATCTCAGATCTAAAGAAAATCAAACGTTTAGGGGTGGAAGGCGGTCAATTTGGTCAGCTTGGTGTCCATCAAAGACCACAGGCTGGCTCCCCTATCTGAAATAATGGTCCGTGGCAAAATGAACCCAAACACGCTTGAAGAAGAGCTTAGCAATGGCTTCTGCTGTGATACTCTCTTCTTGCAAGGTACTAGAGTGGCCATCTTACAGAATTGGTGAACAACCACAAAGAATCATTACCATGCTTGGTTGAGGGAAGACCTGACATATAATCCATGGAGATGGACTCCCAAGGCTTGTTTAGGGTAGGTAGAGGAGTGTACAATCCCTTCTTCTTGATGGCAGGTTTAGCAACTGCACAGGCGGTGCATGATTTGATGTACCTGCTAACGTCCTATCGGAGTTTTGGCTAATAGAAAGACTTTTTTTGCAGCACTGCTACTGTCTTCTCCACACACCAAAGTGCCCTGCCACCTGACTGTAATGCGCCTCCCAAATCAGCTTCACATGCTCGCTTGAAGGGACACAGAGATGGCTATTGGGGATCCAAATGAATCCATACAACCATAGAGAATGCAAGGGAAGACCAAAAAAATATATCCAAAGAAAACTAGAAGAGATATCAAATAAAAGAGGGAAAAAGAGAAAAAAATCTCATTGAAAGCACCAGTTATGTTGTGGAAAATTACACACAACCACTAAGAGCCATTGCTCCACAGTCTTATGGCCCTAGCAAGACTACCAGATCAACAAACATATGACTAAAATTGATCAAGCAACTAGGTCCCAAACCATATCATCCAAACAATCATTCATGTATGCAACCGCTAACTAGGGTTTGAGCTTAAACCTGTTATCCTCATCGATCAGTAAAGAGTGTTGGGTTTGATGATGAGATTCCTTACTCTAGCCAAGAGATCTTAGCCTCTACAATAAATCTAGAACCTGCACACAAGCACCACCAAATAGAGAGCACAAATGGCCTTCCATAGAGGATGGTTAGATTAGATAAATAAGCTTAAACATTAACAATTACACATAAATTCAGATTTAAAGGAAAGGTAACATAGATTTGTATAGATCAGAAAACAAAATGATACAAGTATGCCTTCACAAGTGAGATCCTTTCTTGAAGATTGTAGCATGGTCTCATCCTCCCAATACAGCATAACTCTCGTGCTATAGTATGGATACTCCCTCTTACCCATTTCTTCTTGATGATATTATATAGGTTCATTCTATCCTCTGGGAGAATGTATCTAGACACATAGGGGCTTAATGATCAGGTGCTCAGTATTTAGCTCAAAAATAAAAGTCCTTAGAATCGCTCGAAACCTAAACAACCACATCCATCTTGGCGATACAATCCCAACGCAACTCGTTTAACTGAAAATCAATCTCCTATGAGGAAGATACTGTGTTTTCTCTACTTTGACAAACAGAGGAATTTTTCAAAAAAAATGTATAGTCACTACACAGTCAGTAGTCCATACTGCTGACGTGGTAGGTGATTGGGTAGGGTCAAAGGTCGATCAACATCCAATCAGATTACGCCAAGTGTCAATTTTTGGTTGGTTCGTAGGTGTGATGACGTGGCATGTTTTTGTTGGTTGAAGGTGGACCAATGAGGAGGGGACAAGTGGCAAGCCCAGAGGCTACCACGTGTCCCTCCCCAAAGGTCGGTCATCAACGCACAATAGTGGCAAAATTATGGGGCAGGTCGGCAGAGTCGAACCCGTGACCTCGCCCCAACAAACTCCAAGGTTTACCGTTACACCACCGCCGTAGTTCTTACAAGACTATAGTTCAATGTTATATTTAAAGTTTAATGTAACTGTGGTTGGGGATTAGGAGGGAGCCAACCCCCTCCATGTGAACACACCACATTAACCATTGTTTAACGGTCACCATAAACCGTGTGGATATGGCGCTAACTATCAGTTAATATGGTAAACAAATTACATTTGTCCACCATTGTGAAGATTGCTAGGCTAAGGTTAACGATTAGCCATTAGAATGTGGATTTGTGCTAATCATGTTTAGTGATTAATTAATCGCGCTTAATGTTAATTAAACTGTAGTTAAATTCAGCGGAGATTTTGGCATTCCCTCCTTTTTCGGTGGTAACTCCAGTTTTAGTGGAGTTAACTGGAGTTCCTCTAGTTTTAGAGGAGGTTTTACAAGGGAAAATAGTTTTGACCATAACTGGAGCAAAATTCAACCAAATTGATGAGTGCTAGTATTGCAGCAAGAATGCTGCAACTCGTGGGCTACCATCTTTACTTTTTCAACCCGGTGTTCGTACAAACTTGGAGGTGACAGTGTTGTATACACAAGTAAAAGTGATGGTTCTGCCTTTTGTCACGGTTCAACTAGCGAGAGACCACTGGGGTTTTCAAGCCAAACTTCTATGGAGTCAGAAGAAGCTTGGTTTCTTGATGGAAGAAAGGGAAATCTGCTCTAAGGGAGAGCTACTCTACTGCAATAATGGAAAAGACCGAAATTCAATGCTAAATCACACCATTTCCTAATTAACTGCCAAGAAACTTTGCTTTGAAATGATGCTAAATTAACATGAACTAAATGCTACTATCTAAGCATGGAAGTAAGAAGCACCAAACATTACTAATGTGCAAGTAAAGGGACTGAAATAAATTTGTTTTTGTCTTTTTGTCTTTTCATGCAAAATCAAGTATGCAAACTAATTTCTTTTGGTGATGTGGCAGGTGAATTAAGGATGTTGGAGGATGGATGGAAGGGTTAGGAGATGGTTGGATGGTGTGGGAGACCCTTGTGAGGCTTTTGGTGACTTCCTAGAGGTTTTCCCTCAATTCGGCCTCAAAACAAGAAATTTCAGGAAAACCTATAGGATGTACTAGAAACCTACAGGATTCCCTGTAAATCTACAAGATACAACCGAGAGGAAAATGGAAGGTGTTGGAGGTGATGGAAGGCTTAGTGAAGGTGGTAGATGGGTGGAATGAAGTGAGGAAATGTCTAGGATCACTCAGAAGTCAACAACAAAGATCAGAAGTCAACAACAAAGATAGAGGATGATTGGATTCACTCAATGTGCTTGGAATAATTTCTATGAAAAATGATGAAAACTAGTGAAGGAAATGGTGAAAACAAGGAATGACTATGGTGGATGGAGTGGAAGGTGGTTGCTGGCTATGAATTCTTTGTCTCCTCCTAAAGCACATGCTCTTCATAAAACATGTATAATTCCCAAAAAGCTATGTAAATAAGAAGCATTCTCATAAGCTAGAAAAGCAGAATTAATGAACTAACTGGCTACATGATGCATGAGGAAAGTTGTTCTAAGGAATGAAAGCATGGATGCGATCTACTACAAGAGTGAAGATAGAAGAGATGTCAATGAAATCCTACTTTGCAAAACTTATCAAATGCTAACTTAAATACAATAACCTCTAAATCTTATGCAAGAAATAGAAATATGTGTTTTGGGGCTGCATAAGGGTCCCTTCCTCAAATCATGATCCCAAAGGGAGGAAATGAGGCCAAGACACCCACTAACAACCTTGTGGTAGTCCTTTTATCCCTTCTAACCTACTACTAAAGTAAGGCACACATGGAAGCAAACTAATAAACAACCAATCCAATCTACACTATTTGCAATGAAAACACATCTAAAAACAAATTAACAATGAAATTATGAGACTAATCTAAACTTATAGATCCAAGAAAGAGGAGCCTTGGCTACTAGGTTTGGGCCCTAACCCAAGAGATTCATCCCTCTAAGTTAACTCAGTGCTGGCTCAAAACAAAACTCATTCTTATTACCAAAACATAAAATTACATCAATAAAACTTTCACAAGTCTGGAGCTCGAAAATAGCTTAGAGTTTTACAACAAAAATTCAAATCCTAATGAGGCTCTAGGCCTCTCTACTTATACAACTAAAGTCCCCAATGACTTCCTTAAAATTAGGGAGGCTCAGCTCCCAAACTCGAGATAAACTAGCTCTTTGTCTCTCACTTGCTCAACTGCCTTCTAATCCTCATGGCTTGGCTGCTTGCACTCTGAGCTGGTGTGATGGATGGAGGAATATTCGAATGGGGGAGAAGTAAATGAGGAGGATTTACCTCCTACAATCCCTCTCCCTTGTCCCATTTGAGTTTTAACCTTAGTATTTGCCAAAATTCCTTGATTTTCTCTTTCAATCCCACATTCAATGCATATTAGTCCACTAGGCATAATATCCAACTCTAACCCATCTCATAAACAAAATATAATAAAAAAAAATGTAATAAGTTATGAGAAAAGTTGGTTTGACTAATCTAGGAGGGGAATTAAGGCCCATATAATTACCCAATGATGAGGCTCATCATCACCCCCTACTGAAAGTGTTGCTCATCCTCTGAGAAACTCAATCAATATCCATATCCTTAGTGGCCTCCCTGACATCCCATGCCTCTGTTGTGGTTTCCTCTTCTTGTTCATAGAATCCTATTTTCCTTTCTACCTCCTCCCACTGCCTCTTTTCTTCTTCTTCCTTCCTTCCTTCTAGCATTCCTAAGAGTAGTGGTGGACTGAGTTTCATGCCAATCCAATTGACTTTCAACCTTTGCATAGATTGCTTGTACAAGTGCTTCTCTCAATCTTTGAGGAGAGTGGTACTCTCTTATCTTTAAGCTGTATGGCAATGTGTTCCATCTCCTCAGGAAACCATGTTTGCTATCATCCCCTAATAGGCTGAACATGTCCTCAAAATGTGAAATTTCTTTCTCTTGGGCAGCAAGATACCTAGGTCCAAGCTGAGGATCATTTGCAATCAAATTATGGGTATTGATGAGGGCCATGGGATCTGACTATTTAGCTCTTATCATAAGAGGTTTAGTTTACTCTCTTGCCAATATCTTCTTCATATCTGCAGCCTTTGATTCATCATGGTTCATCCATGATTCCAAAACCATCAACCGTAAATCTCCTAGCTTGGCATTAGGGTCCCATACATTCATGTTTGTTAAGGCCATGTTGTGCAAATAAAACTCAGACATCTTGGCCCTATCTTCTAGTGTGCTATGATCAAAAAGATCAATGAACTGCCTGTAGTCCTGAAATGGCATGGTGCCTCTCTGTGCTAGGGTCTTGATCTAGAACTGAAGCCACTGTTCCTTGAGGTCTAGGGCATAATATTTAGCTGGCATCCTACACTAGATTGCTTCCAAAAAGAGACTAGACATACATGCTAATTGATTCTCTCTTTCTTGCAATTGTCCTCTCAACCATGCATTTTCTGTTTCTAGTTGATTTTTCATTATGGCCTCTCTGTCTTTCAAGCTACTTAGCTCTCTACCCATCTCCTTGAGCTTCTCCTCCATTTGCCCAATGTCTTCCACCCCCTTGGATTTTGCGATCTGCATCAATTTGTGAGTTCTGGTTCTCTCCTTCTCAAGCTCAAAGAATAGTGGAATAGAAAATTTTTGAGGAATGACCCTGCCTCCTTTAATAAACCTGTAGTAGGAGTCAAGGTTAGGTTGGGGGCTAGGTTATTTTGACTCTGGGTCCTCTTCTTTAGTTTCTTGTTGTTGGCCTACCTCCTTTTACAGTTTTTGTGTCTCCTGTAGGCGTTGGGTATGGGATCCCCCACAACATGTTTTGGGGCTCAAAGCCTAAGTTTTGGTCAATTGTATTGTAAGACTCCACGAATTGCGAGCGTAGAGCACGAAGTCTAGGATGAGTCATAGGGCTGTCCGCCCTAGAATGTTGTAATGTAATGTAAAGTTCTGTCGGTCTACCCATGGTCCGCGGACCATGGGATTGTATAAATAGAGCGAGCCTCTAAGTTGTAAAGGAAGAAAAAGGATAGATGGCATAGTGTAGGCATGATTCAAGGTTAAGAGTGAAATATGAAGTGTACTGGGTCATAGTAGTAGGAAGAGGCTCTGCAGCTGAGTGCACAGAGGCCTAGTAGAGTCCACAGCTGAGTGCGCGAACCCCTGCAGCTGAGTGCACAGGGTGGAGTCGGGTTTGTACTTGGGATTGAAAGTTAATAAAGAGAAGTTTACTCTGTGCATCTGTTCTTGAATTTGTATCTTGATGTTATGCATTACTTTTACTCTGTTTAATTACTGTGCGCACTAGATAAATACTTGTATAGATTATTTTATATGAAAATGATCTAAGTAATCAGCTAACAAAGCCTAATTAAGGAAGACTTGGGTAAATAACATGGTTCGTTGCGGCTAGAACGACGTGAAGATAGTATCGCAGGGCGTGGGGTGCCCACCGATGCGCGTAGCGTAGGAAGTGCGAAGGTTGGACCGCGTACCAATCACCTCATATCAGACATCCCCAGGGTGCGGAAACCTGGTTCTAGCACCCTCCCATACTACTTCAGGTGAGACGTTAGTCTGTGCTCCACGGATTGTTGCTGAAAGGGCCAATAGTACTGGGATTTGCTTGGCTAAATCACTTATGAACCTAGGTCAGGCCCCACTAAGCCAACAAATGGTTCCATTGCTGGGACTGGGATCTGCATAAGGGATGTCTGATGTCGTGCCACTGGAACCCAACAAAGAAGGAAATTGAAGAATGGTTGGACGAGAAGATTCATAAGTTTGCGACACAGGAAAATAGAACTCTACAAGTATCCAAGGAAAAGTGGTTGGAGCACTACGTGTATACGGAAATCCATGAGATTTTCTTTGCTTCCTTTCCTTCTAAGCTGTATGAGTGGATCACGAAGTTAGTCGACAGCCAGGGAAGGTGTAGGCTCGACAAACCGATAGTGTGGACTCCAGAATTAGTGTGCAGACTAGAAGCATCAGAAGATAAGATCACGCGGGCTGTGGACCATTGGCTCGACTGGATAATAGGGGGATTTATCACTGAGTTTGCGGTAGACATGACCGTGAGCTACAACAAGACAAAATGATGCTTTCTCAAAGGACCGTGAGGTAAGTATATTAAGTCTTTGAATACTTGTACTAAGATGCTATTGTGTGAAAAAAAGGGTCATGCGAATACATTAATGTTTGGGACTACGCAGAGCGAGAAGATCTACAGAAGTAGCAAAGAATTAGAACACAATCCCTTAATTTCACCCTCGCGAGAGAGCGAGGAAGAGTTTGCTAAGGTATCTCTAGGAAGCATGATCAGTTTAATAAGGCAACGCATTCCGCGGTTACCACTTCCACCCACACCGCCACCCGCTTCACATCCCTCACCTCCATCTCCATCCACTCCACCTTCACCACCTCCATAGTTCAGTATGGTGAGCGCGATCAAACTACCAGTATTTAGAGGGGTAGGGAATGAAGATCCGGACCAATTCTAGTTCATGGTAAGAGCAGTATGGGAAGCCCAAGGTGTTACAGATGAAAATATTAAGAAGGCTAAATTGGTGAGCGCGCTGCAGGATAGCGCATTAACATGGTATATCAAGCACTCTAACGACCACCCAAAAGTGGGGATAGCAGAGATCTAGAACACGCTGAACAAGGAATTTAGTAGGCCAAAGTCAGAAACACAATCAATCATCGGGTTTAAAGGAATCGTGATGCTCCTGGGTGAGACTCCCTGGGATCTAGATCAACAGTTGAAGAGTACAATCCGCGAAGCCAATATGACGTTGACAGATGGACAACATCGCGCCTGGTTTGTAGCATCTCTGACACCGCACTTGAGGACGGCGTTGTCACAACAAAAACTTTCTACCCAGGCCGAAGCGTTGGAGATGGCAATGAGATTACATGAGACCCCGATACAAGACCCTAGGTTGAGATTTCAATAAATCCACGTGCAACTACAGAATCTGTGTTTGGAAATGCAAATTTTGAAACAGGATAGGGCACCACGGCCAGAGGCGCACGAGGAAGTATGGTGCATCAAATGCAAAGGCCAGGGCCATGACAAGGATCACTGTCCAGTGTTCGTGAACTACTTGGAAAGAGAAGGGTCAATGCCGTAAAGACCAGAACACAGGCAGGGCCAAGCGGGGCACCCACTTTATGGTGCGTGATCTGTCAGATAGGAGGGAAACACACGACGGATAATTGTCATTTGTTGTAGAAGTATACACAGACACCCTGGCAACTGTTTTGTAATTTCTGCAGGTTAGTAGGCCACGATGAGCGCACTTGCCACAGTTAAGAGCTAATGATGGATCGAACCCCTACCTATAGGATGCAGACCGAAACGCGAGCCCTTGACCCAGATGCGGGGATGGCGCACGCAGGATTTCAGGGGCAAGGTCGAGGACGTGGTGGAATGGGACCAGGAAGGGGCCGCAGACAATTAATTTGTTACAATTGCGGAGGACCATGGCACTATGCCCACGATTGTACCAACCTGACGAGGATATCCTGTTTGTATTGCACTTAGTTTGATCATGAAATGATAGACTGTCCTACGTTGATCACAAGGATGCATGAAAAAGGGGTATTCCAACCTCCCCTGACTCAGAATATAGAAATGATGAGGTCTAAGCCACGGGAAGAGGACCCAAATGTAAACATGATGCTCAGAAGTGGTACGACCACGGGAGAGGATATGGGGAAGCAGCCAGAGGAAAGTACGTGGGTTCACAAGGCTCCTACAAAGGAACCCGAGTTTGACTTAGAACGTGCAAAGAAGACATTTATGAAAGCTCAAGGAAACTGCTACCAAAGCCAGGAATGGATCCTTTAATGCTCACTACCTTTCTGGAGACATGCATGAAACTGCTACGCGACAACAAGGTAGTTAAAGGACTATAGGAACTGATCATCAGGTGCGCGGGGTTAGGAGAACCGCGTGTAGTCTGGAAATTGGGGAAGCGTGCATTGCGCACTGGAAGGGAAATGAGGTTGACTACACAGATTGGTGAGTATGAAATGGACTAGGTAATCCTAGATCTGGGTTCGGACGTAAATGTATTACCAAAGAAAACATGGGAACGCATGGGTAGGCCCGCGTTACAATGGTTCCCTATTCAATTACGAATGGTGAACCAACAAAAGATTTTGCCCATGGGGAGGTTGCAAGGGGTGACATTTGATATTGAAGGTGCGAGCACGCAGGCGGATTTTGAAGTAATAGAGATTGTCGATGACAACAATCCCTATCCCGCGCTATTGGGAATAAACTGGGCCACCAATATGAACGGAGTCATCAACCTGAAGAGGCGTAAAATGATCTTCGAGAAAAAAGCACTATGCGTAGTAGTCCCACTGGACCTAGCCGAAGGAGCACGCTACACTGAACCAGTGCGTGACGATGATCTTGATTGTATTTACAAGATAACTATGCGAGACCAGGATTGGGTGAATTCGACTGCAGATGGAAGGATCTCGTGGGAGCACGAAAGCTCCTGCACTTCAGATTCAAACGAAGAAGAAGAGCGATGACAGAATCAGTTGCACGAAGTGAAGACGTTGAATTGAAACATGATGGTTAGATCACTGCGTTGCATGACAACAGAGACAAGAGAACTACCGACATATGATGGATTGATAGTGGTGGATGAATTCCTGAGAAAGTTTGAAAGCACAGTACCAGAACAACAACGGTTCGATGCATTGAAGTGGGCACTATGTGCAACACCAGCATGATGGTGGGGTACACATCAAGGAAATTTTGAGGACTGGCATGGATGCAGAAGGATGATGCGCCTACGATTTGGGAAACTGCAACTACGGTTAGAAGACAAATACGATGGATGAGATGACCCATGCGCGCACCTCTCGAAATGGACCATGGTCTATGGGAAAGAACCATAGCCTGAATGGGTACACTTATTCTAACATACCTTGGATGTCATACCCATGAATTGGTATACCGAGACAAAACTCCGACATGGTACAGGCGAATGGGATGTCTTGCGTGAGGGATTTTTATTAAACTTCACATTTGAAGACCAGTGGTCGGATACTGTTGACGATGTGTTGCAAGCAGTAAAAGCCGCCATCTTCAAAATACCACAAGAGCCACTGGAAATGCTTCAACCAGTATGGGAAACCCAGTTAAGCAGTGCCCTAGAATGCTATAATGTGCAGGCGGAAGAGGATGATGACGACCCCTGAAATATTCAATCCAGAAACCGAAAGTTGTTGCAAGGTTTGAGGACCATCAATTGAGGATCCCGACATCACCGCACCACTAAAAACAAAGCAGGTAAACATTGGCACAGAAGCGAAGCCGAAGCATGCGATGCTTGGGGACTATTGGGATGATGCTACAGTAGATAAGGTCGCTAAGTTACTCTACGAATACCAAGACTTGTTCCCGACCAAAATCACGGACTTAAAAGGGATCATTGGCGACTTAGGGATGATGAAGATCACTCTCAAACCAGATGCGAAGCTGGTTAAGCAGTGGACTTACCGCTTGAACCCAAAGTATAAAGAAAAGGTCCGCGATGAATTAGACAAAATGCTCGCAGCCAGAATTATTGAACCAGTGGAAGAATCTGATTGGGTGAATCCTATGGAAGTACAGGAGAAGAAATAGAAGGGTGAAATCAGAATATGCATAGACCTCAGGAAGTTGAATGATGCCTGTGTACACAATCCATTCCCAATACCATTCACAGATTAAGTACTAGAGAATGTTGGCGGCCAGGAAGCATACTCATTCACGGATGGGTTCTCGGGATACCATCATATCAAGATCGTGCCAGAAGATAGGAGCAAGACGACCTTCGCAACAACATGGGGCTACTTTCAGTACACCGTTATGCTCTTTGGACTGAAGAATGCACCAGCAATATTTTCGTGCACAGTGGTGGTGACGTGCAAAGAATACATCCACAAGTTCTTGGAGGTCTATCTAGATGATTGGACTGTCTTTGGATTAGTTAAGAACCATGTAGCAAGCTTACATTTGATGCTGGATACTTTCCGCCAACACCAGATTGTGCTAAACCTGAAGAAGTGCACATTACTCATTCCCTTTGGAAACTTGCTAGGACATGTGGTCTGCAAACAAGGGCTGATGGTGGACCCTGTGAAGATTTCTGTTATCCTCAATTTGGAAGCAATGCGCAGTGTTAAACAACTGTGCACTACCTTGGGACACACTGGATACTATAGGAAGTTCATAAAAAATTATGCCCAAATAACAACACCGATAGAAAATCTATTGAAAAAAGATGTTACATATTGTTGGAATGATGATTGCATGAAGAGTTTGGATGTCCTAAAGGGAAAACTGGCCTCCAAGCCAATCTTGGTCTTCCCGAAATGGGACGTGGAATTTCATGTGGATGTTGATGCGTCGTGTATCACATTGGGAGCCATACTCACACAGGAAGGCGCGGAGGGTGTGGATCACCCGATCGCGTTTGCGAGTCGAAGATTTTCTAAAGTAGAAAAGAACTACTCTACTACTAAGCGCGAAGGGCTGGCAATGGTGTACGCGCTCCAAAAATATCGGCACTATTTATTGGTAGGACATTTCAAGATGTATACTGACCATTCCGCGCTGAAATACCTAGTGAAAAAGCCTGTGTTGGGGGGGTGCATATGTAGATGGATTTTACTATTTCAAGAATATGATTTTGAGGTCATAGTCAAGCTGGGATGCTTGGATGTAGGACCAGACCACTTGTCACGAATTGAGACGGGCGAGGAACCAACAAATTTGGAGGAGGGACTACCTGATGCACAACTCTTTGCAGTATGCGTCACGGACATACACTTCGAAGATATAATCCATTTTCTAACAACATGAAATGTGTCGAAGGAGTACTAAATCCAATAGAAGAAGGAATTGGTGGTGTGCGTGGCAGATTTTTCTGTCATCGCGGGGCACCTCTACAAGATGGGCAACAATGAGATACTGCGAAGATACGTACCTGAATTTGAACGAGGTTAGATCCTCGCAAAATCACATGGGGGCGCTGCAGGAGGACACTATGGAGGACGCGTGACTGTGCAAAAGATCCTTTATGCAGGGCTATGGTGGCTGACCCTGCACCAGGATTCGAATGCACATTGTAAGGTCTGCGATATATGCCAAAGGATGGGAAAACCATCACGAAGGGACGAGATGCCACTAAATCCCCAAATGACACTGCAGCCATTTGAGAAATGGGCAATCGACTTTGTGGGCCCAAGCAAACCTCAGGGAAATATAGGTGCACACTACATGATCACCGCGACAGAGTACCTAACACGATGGGTGGAAGCACAACCAGTCAAAGACTGCATGACCGCTACGACTGCAAAGTTCTTTTTTGAAAACGTGTTGAAACGATTTGGCTGTCCGAAAATCTTAATGAGCGACCGTGGGACACATTTCTTGAATGAAACCATCAGTGCACTCACAGAAGAGTTCCAAGTATATCACCAGAAAATTACACCATAACACCTACAAGCCAATGGAACAGTAGGAGCATTCAATAAAATACTAGAGACTGCATTGACCAAAGTATGTAAGATGTAGCGGGACGACTGGGACCTGCGCATACCTACTGTGTTATGGGTGTACTGGACAACATGTAAGAAATTAACGGGACAGACACCATTCCGGTTGGTCTATGGTACGGAAGCAGTCATGCTTATGGAATACATCGTCCCTAGTCTGCGAATAGCAACACTCACAGGCATGACGGACCGCGAAGCTTTGGAAGAAAGGCTCACATAGTTAGAAGATCTCGAGGAAGAACGATTTCTGGCCGGATTTCATCAGCAGGTACAAAAACAGCATGAAAAGTCCTGGCACGATCATCATATCAAGTTGCGCACCTTTAAGGTAAATGACTTAGTACTACTGTATGATAGCAAGTTTGAAAAATTTCCAGGAAAATTCAGAATGCACACACTAGGACCATATGTGTTAAAAGAGGTCACTCACGGAGGCGCAGTCCAGCTAGTCAAACTCAATGGAGAACCCTTCCCAGGGAAGGTCAATGGTAGCCGCTTGAAACCTTACACGGGTGGGCCAACTCTTTGACTAATCTGCCGAAGCACAGTCTTCGTAGCCCGAGGAACTGGACAAGGGCGCGGGACTATAAACACAAGCAACAAAAGCGGTCATCAAAGAAGCGACACGAGTCAGACGTGGAGGATTCAGAAGAAGGAATGGAGTAGATCCAATAGACGACTGAACAGTGCGCTACGAACCTTCACGCAGCATAGGCACAGTTGGAGGGGCTCCGTGCCAAAATTTCCGCACCAACATAGTGACTTGGGATGAGTCATGATGATTGTGTTGGGGGTCTGTTGGGCATGGGATCCCCCGCAACATGTTTTGGGGCTCAAAGCCCAAGTTTTGGTCAATTGTATTGTAAGAATCCGCGAATTGCAGGCGCGGAGCGTGAAGTCTAGGATGAGTCATAGGGTTGTCCGCCCTAGAATGTTGTAATGTAATGTAAAGTTGTGTCAGCCTACCCATGGTCTGCGGACCATGGGATTGTATAAATAGAGTAAGGATCTAGGTTGTAAAGGAAGAAAAAGGATAGATGGAATAGCGTAGGCATGGTTCAAGGTTAAGAGTGAAATTTGAAGTGTACTAGGTCATAGTAGTAGGAAGAGGCTCTGCAGCTGAGTGCGCAGAGGTCTAGTAGAGTCCACAGCTGAGTGTGCAGACCCCTGCAACTGAGTGCGCAGGGCAGAGTCAAGTCTATAATTGGGATTGAAAGTTAATAAAGAGAAGTTTACTCTATGCATCTGTTCTTGAATCTGTATCTTGATGTTATGTATTACTTTTACTCTGTTTAATTACTGCGCGCACTAGATAAATACTTGTATGAATGCTTTTATATGAAAATAATCTAAGTAATTAGCTAACAAAGCCTAATTAAGGAAGACTTGGGTAAATAACATGGTTCGCGCTGCGGCTAGAACTGTGTGAAGATAGTATTGCAGGGCATGGGGTGCTCGTCGGTGCGTGTAGCACAGGAAGTGTGAAGGTTGGACTGCGTACCAATCACCTCATATCAGACATCCCCAGGGTGCAGAAACCTAGTTCTAGCACCCTCCCATACTACTTTAGGTGAGACCTCAGTCCACGCTTCGCGGACTGTTGCCGAAAGGGCCAGTAGTACTGGGATTTGCTTGGCTAAATCACTTTTGAACCTGGGCCAGGCCCCACTAAGCCAATAGTAGGTTCAACAGAGTATCTTGTAGGACTGCTTTTGCTTCTTGTAGATTCTGTTGTGTATCCTATAGGATTTCTTTTCCCTTGGAGGAGGTGGATCTAGTCATAGGCCTTCTCACATAGGTGATAGGCGACTTACGGGAAGGAATTTTCTCCTTTTGTTTAGGTGAGTATTTAATCACAATGGGAATTTTGGTTGGTGTTTGGGGTTTACCCTGCCTTATTCTTGTGCTTTTCCTTGTCCTGAAATGTAAGGGGGTCTGCCTCTGTCTTTTGCCTTTTTGCTTGATGGGGGTGCTAAGAGCAGTGAGGGCAACTTCTGCCTCTCTCTCAGTGGGTTCTGGAGACACCCTAAGTGACTCCTCCTTGTCTTCTGCCCCCTCTTTCCCATTGCTTTCTTCACCTATGTCTTTCCTTTCTTCTTCCTCTTGTAGATCCTCATCTTCTTTATCAGTTTCCTCCTTAACACCCTCCTATGTTTCTTCATCATCCTCCTTCTCTTTCTCCTCTTCTTCTTCTTCATCTTCCTAATTTTCGTCTATTTCATCTTCTTCTTCATCCATATCATCTTCATCTCCTTCTGTTTCTTTTTCTTCCTCTGCGAATTCATATCATACTTCAAGGTTGGCCAATGGCGTTTTATGGCTTGAGACTTGAGTATGCCTTGGAAGGTAGCTCGAATTACATAGCATGGAAAGAAAGAATGGAGGCTATATTAGAAGCCAATGTCTTGAAGGAATTCATTGATCAAGAAATCCCAAAGCCAACTTCAACTAATGCACAAGAGTTGGCTGAGTGGAAGAAGTGTGTGGCGAAGGTGAGACAGATCATCCTTGAGGGAGTTCAAGACCATATTGTCTTGAGTCTCCATGGGAAGGATACTCCATTTCCAATGTGGAAGACATTAAAGGACCTCTACCAGAATAGTAGCAACCAGAGGAAATTGGTGCTCAAGGATAAGCTTCGAAGAATCAAGATGGAGAAGGGCGATACTATTTCCACATATCTGAACAAGCTCACCACCTACAGAGATGAGCTTGGCAGTGTGGGAATAACTAATGCCGATGATGATATGGTGAGCCTATCCCTCCTTGGCCTTCCAAAGAGTTGGAATAGCTGCCAGGACTCTGTGAATGGAAGGGAGAAATTGTCAGATTGGGAACGACTGTGGTCGGATCTTATGCAGGAGGAGATCAGGAGGAGCACACGAGATGGTTCTCCATCCAAGAATGATGATGAAAAAAATCCGGCCTTAGCAAGTAAGGCAAGGAAAGGGATGGGGAAGGCTTCCCATTCCAAATCGAATTCTTCTCATGGAGGGAAGAAGGGTGACATGTCTAAAGTGAGATGCTTTAATTGTCACGAGATGGGACATTATGCGACTAATTTCCCATCGAATAAGTCTAAGAAGGGATCCCTGGAAGGATCGGAAGGTGAGACATTAGCCTCTCAGTTAAAAATGGACTTTGCCCTCATTGCATGCATGGTGTCATCGATGATGGGTTGTGTCTAGTATCTTGACAGTGGAGCCTCATTCCACATGACCGGTGATAAAAATTTATTCAGTGCCTTGGAGGAGAAAGACCTCAAGATGGGCATAGAGATGGGTGACGACGGAAGGTATAGTGTTTGAGGAGTAGGCACGGTTGCTTTTCAAAGGGAGCATGGAGCTCCTATCACCTTGACAATTGTGAAGTATGTGCCTGGACTGGAGAAGAACTTGGTATCGGTCGCAATGTTGGAGGACAAAGGCTACAATGTTGTCTTTAGTAAAGGAAAGGCATTCCTAAGACACATAGCCATGGGCCAGACCAAGAGGATAGGGATTCAGGTGAAGAATCTCTATAAACTAGAGGTAGATGATTGTGTAGCATTGAGTACGAAATTAGACTTGGTGCAAAGCCAAGACATTGGCGAGTTGTGACACAGGCGGTTGGACCATTTGCATCATGGGGCTTTGAAGATAATGCAGCAGATATATACAAGACTTCCCAAAGGTAAACTTGAGCAAGTTGACACATGGAAAGGTTGTACCTTGGGAAAGTACACCAAGTCTTCCTTTCATGATCGAGACAATCGAGCAAAGGCTATCTTAGAGCGAGTTCATACTAGTCTGTGTGGACCATTCTCGACGGCATCCACAGTGAAGCAAAGGTATTATGTGATTTTCATTGATGACTATTCTCGTAAATGCTGGATTTATTTCATGCATAAGAAGGACCAAACTTTCACAAAGTTTTGTGATTTCAAAGCTTTGGTCAAGAAAGAGTCAGGGAAGGAGATCAAGGCCTTGAGAAGCCACAAAGGTGGAGAATATGTCTCTCAAGAGTTTAAGGACTTCTATGTAGCAGAAGGAATTAAACGAGAGTTGATGACACCTCATAACCTAGAGCAGAATGGGGTGGCTAAGAGGAAGAACAGAACTATTGTAGGGGCAACACGAGAAATGTTGCATGACCAAGGCCTACCACTTCACTTGTGGGCCGAGGCATGCAACATAGCAGTCTATTTGCAAAATAGAAGCCCGCATCGCATACATGGGATGAAGACACCAGAGGAAGCTTTCTCCGATAAGAGACCAGATGTGGGTCACTTCAGGATCTTTGGCTCATCGGTATATTTCCCTGTGACAAAGGATGCACGAAAGAAGCTTAAGCCAATAGTAGAGTTGGGGATACTTGTGGGGTACACTGATACACCTCACAACTATCGGGTGTACTTTCCTACCAGTCGGAGGACAGTGGTTCGCAAAGATCTCAAGTTTGATGAGTAGAAGGCCATACGAGTTTCCCTTGAGAGGGAGCTCCAAGTACAGGCTGTGGAGGAACTATTGGTTCCTATTAGCTCTCCACGAAACTCTCCTAGGTTGTAGCTCAGAGATGCTTGGTAACATATAATCTTCAATATTGTTCTAGGAACTATTGGAATGGATGATGGTTTTGTTCAAGCCAAATAACCACTTCAACTCTGTTTTCTAACTCCACACATGCATGAACACCCTCAGCCTACAAGGCTTTAGACCACTAATGCTCAATAATTTTCAAATTAAGTGAGTGAATGAAGAATACTACCACACTAGCAGATGCATACACAATGTATGATGGCCAGCTGCAACCAGTGAATGAAACTTGTACATCTAATCTATCTAAATGGAGACAAGATGACAGTTATCTAGCGTTAGATACAAAATAAATGTAGATGACCTATTCAACAACAGATCCAATTCACCAATGTAGAGATAAGATGACAATTATCTAGCATTAGAATATGAGAAAGCGTGAACAAACCAATCTAGGTGTAAGTTTAGAAAAAGAAGGGAAATGGACATCAAGCATGTAGCAACAAAAGAAGCTTGTATTAATGAAAATGAAGATGAGACACTGCAAGGAACAAAATATCTACATTCTCCAAAAGTTGAACCACACAACAACAACCCTAATTACAACTTGCTTTCAGCTATTTATAGTTTACTTTTACAATGATCCTTAGCTGTTTAGGGCTGGAGATGCCTTAATCAACCACCTATTGGCATTAACTGTCTGATTGCATTCCAGGAGGCAATTTCCTTCCCATTACGAAAACATTAATCAATTCTGGTACTGCGTTGTCCTGCTAGGTAGTTGGCTTGATTATGGCAGTGGAGCTCCATGACTATTTAATTCTGTTTGTTGGATCGTGTTGTGTCCTTCTTCCTTCAGCCGTGCCTTTTGTTAATTTGGTTCAGCGGTCTGACTGTCATCAGACTAATAGAGTCAGCCACCTTCTTTTTTGGATAACAGATAGGGAGTGGAGTATGGAGTGCATGGGTGGATGGACGTGTTGAATCAGATGGAAAAAGAGGTGACAGAGTGGTAGAGGATGATTGGGGATGATCGTGAACGAGGGTCGTCGGATCGGGGGGAAATGCACAGTGGAGATTGTGTGTAGGGGATTTGAGGTCATGGTGGGAGTGGGACATGTACGGACCGTTAGATCTCAAGTGGACAGATAGGACGGTTATCAGGTGGAAGAGGCGCGTGGGTGATAACACCCAGGGGTGGTTTGGCTCGGGCGGTTACAGTTTTTACTAGAAGGGCATCAGGCGGTAAGTGGTAAATGTCAAAACTTGCCCGATTCCATTCGATGGATGACACGTAGTGGCGGAGGAGAGAGAAACTGCCCTCATCGGGTGGGTACTTTTTGTGCTAGTTGTCCATGTGATATGAGTGAGAGCCATTAGATCTAGCGGGGGTGATCTAAGGGTGGGGAAAGATCGAGCACGTTTTAGTGATCAGGTGAAATGCGAGGTGTCAAATCGGTAGGAAAAGATCGATGGCGGAGGACGCAAAGGTACGGGGTGTCCTTGGGAAATGTGTGGATGGCGTGCATAATGGTGGAAAAGTAAGGTTTTTCGAGTTTTTGGGTTAATTTATTTAGGCTTAAGGCAAAAAGAGGGTCTTGGGGGGATGAGAGGGTTGGGTTAGGAAATGAGCGGAATGGAAGGTAAGTGGAAGGGTGAGGGAAATGGGGGTGATGGCCCATGTGGGGCCCTATTTGGGACATCAGAGTAGGTCATCTCCCTCCTTTAGCCTCCAACATGGTAGCGTTGCACTTCAGAGCTAACACTCGCTCCTTCTGGGGATGAAAGCCTCCCTGTGAGGTTTCAAGAACTGTAGACCACTGCCTTTCCACTAAACAACAAGATTAAATCTACTACATAGTGTTCCATTGGGCATGGAGTCTAACTAATATGAAATGAACTGAAAAACATATTTACAATACAAAGGCTTTAAAGCCTTAAACGAAATAAGGTTTCAAAAACCGCCCATTAATTGGGCCATCAAAAACATCTTCTCCCTCTAAATTTTGCAGAATGAAAGTATTGTTCATCTGATCTCAAGCAATGACAAACAGTCCTGTCCATAAGGCATCAAACTTATCGTGGTTTCCCTTCTTTTCCGTCAATGCATCCCATTTGAGAACCCAGTCACCAACCTAAAAACTGTCCATCTTTGCTTTTTTATCAAAGACCTCCTTGATCTTCTTTTGATGTACTACTGACTTCTCAATCAGTTGATCTCTAATCTGGTGAACTTCAACTAAGTCACTCATCCTCCTTGTCATGTCACTTTCCTCATCCTGCTCCTCTTGCAAGAATTTGGCCATAGGTAGGGTCAATTGGAATGGAAAAACTGCCTCAGTACCATACACCAGCTTGAATGGAGAGTTGCCTATGGATTTCTTGGTGGTAACTCTGTCAGCCTACAGTGCAAACTTTAGCTTGGAATCCCAGTTCCTTTTGTTGTCTTCCAGTATTTTTTTGATTATCCTCACCAGGCTCTTATTTGATGATTCTGCCAAGCTGTTTCCTTGAGGATAATATGAGGTAGAATGCACTAATTTAATGCCCATTGATTCACACATGTCCACCAATTCCTTTGCTTTGAAAGCTGCTACATTATCAGTGACTAGCTTGGTTGGGCATCCAAATCTAGTGAAAATATTCTCAGTTAAGAACTTCATGACAACCTGGTGATCAACCTTCTTAGTGGGTATGGCCTCAATCCATTTGGTAAAATAATCAGTGGCTACTAAGATCCACCTATGCTGGCCACTAGAATGTGGATTAATCTCCCCTATGAAATCTAAACCCCACTGCTGGAAAGGACCATTAGTGTGTATTGGTTTTAGGGGCAAAGATTTCAGCTGTTGTCTTCCTGCAAACCTCTGGCATTTGTCACAAGACTTTACAAATGAGAACACATCAGAGAATAGAGTAGGCCAATAATATCCAACCCTTAGGATCTTGTGGGCTATAGTTTTCCAATAATGATGCCCTCCACAAATGCTGGAATGAAACTGGTGCATAACTTCCATAGATTGTTCCTTGTCTAGGCATCTCAAGAGGATTCCAGATGGGTCCCTCCAATAAAGCAGGTTCTTAATAATACAAAATTTGGCTACTCTAAGCTTGATGGTCCTAGCCTAGCTTGAACTGAGCCCTGGAGGGACTTCTAGCTGCAACAAGAAATGAGCTATACTGGAATACCATTCACAAGTAGCCAAATTCTCAGCTAATGACTGGTTCTGCTTTCATTCTTATGTTGCCTCCTTTGCCTATTCAACTCTTGATTCTGCTCTTATGCAATTTATGTCAAGCAAACTGCAATTTTCCTCAGCCATAAGTTGAGCCAGGCCTTGGCCTTTGACTAGCTTGGTGGGCTTTACCTCTATGATGAATTCTATGAGTTTTGCAATCCACTTGGCCTTTCTTCCATCAACATCTGGTTGTGTTAGGACATCCTTTACTAAAGCTGAAGGTACATAGGAAACCACTTTGGAGTGAAGAATGTAAATTCGAAATGCCTTTAAAGACTTTATGAGAGCATAGGCCTGCTTCTCAATAAGGTCATACCTTAATTCAGCATCTCTCAAAGTTTTGTTCAAGAAGGCCACTAGGTGTTCTATACCTTCATCATTTCTCTGCAGCAAGACTGCTGCAAGGGTATCATAAGAAGCAAAAGAGAAAATATAAAATTCCTTGGTGTAGTCTGGGCTGACTAAAGTGGGAGCTTTCATGATAGCTCTTTTGATGGCTTCGAAAGATCTTCTTGCAGCCTTTGTCCATTTTATCTCTGGCCCCTTCCTTAACATGGAGGTGAGGTGCTTCACTAGTTCTGCAAAATTTGGAATGAACCTCCTCACAAAGTTAATCTTTCCCAGAAAAGATTGAATGTCATTTTTTGATCTTGGGATGGACAATTTCTGTATTTCTTTAACCCTTTCTAGATCAATCTTGACACCTGCAACAGAAACGACATGTCTTAAGAGCTTGCCTTCTTCTAGAGAAAACTGTGGCTTCTTGGGATTCACTAAGATTCCAAACCTTCTGCACTTAAGAAACACCTTACTCAAATGCTACAAATGATCCTCGTGACTGCTAGAGAAAATTGTTATGTCATCAAGGTAGATAAGGACAAACTTGTCCTTCTCTCCCACAAAGGCTATGTCCATGGCCCTCTGAAAGGTAGCCCCAGCATTCATCAGTCCAAAAGGCATCTTGGAGTACATGAAAGTGCCCCAAGGAGTAGTGAAGGCAGTATTTTCATGATCTTCTGGATGTACAACAACTTGGTTGTAACCTGAAAATCCATCCAAGAAAGACATGACTCTAGCCCCTGAAACTTTTTGGAGCAAATGTTCCATTTTGGGTAGGGGGTAGTTGTCTTTCATAGAGAATTTTTGAGATTTCTAAAGTCGACACAAAGCCTAATTTCTCCATTTTTCTTCCTTACTACCACTAGGTTAGCTACCCACTTTGAGTACCTTAGGGGAACTATGATCTTGGCAGCCAACAATTTCTTAATCTCCTTTTCAATCAAAGGTAGCAGTAAAGGGTTGATGGGTCTTAATGTCTAGATTATCTGCATAGCTATAAAAGGACTCAAGATGTTCTTCAGTTGTAACTCCTCCAGTCCTAGTGAACTTAGGCATGTATTATGATATTCTCTAGTAGGAATTACATTCAAAGGAGTGGGTAGTACTAGAGGTCCGTACCTAGCAGCGATGATTCTTTCCATTTTGGTGGGTGCTTGTGAACTTGCCATGGCTGTGGTGGATTGAAGAGTGCTGGAAATCTAAATGATAGAGAGATGAGGAGTGACTGACAGGACTAAAGGAATATGAGGGATGGAGATGAGGTTTCCTTTGGGTTTAAAGCAAGAGGAGAACCTAAAGGATAAGGAGCTTTATGAATCTCTGAAAGTTTTTCTTCATTGCTAGTGTTAGAAGCTATACTCTTAACATGTATTTGTTCTATTACAAGCCTTTCTTTCAGAGATATGGAGGATTTATTAGGTTTACATAATCCTGATGCTCCTTTCTGTGATATCTTTCTTCCTTTGATGATATTTTCAAGGTCAGGTACTAGGTCAGTTGGTGACTTTTGAGGATTTCTCCGAGTATGCCTCAAAAACTAAGCCAGAACTATGATGTAGAGTCACCAAGAGGTTCGGCCTACAGTAGAGTTGCCAGATAGATGATTACAACCAAAAATGTGTCCAGACCTTGTTTATCATCAAAGCTGGATCTGTGTCATTCTCCCAGGGAAGCTGAGCTTCAATCTACTCTCCCCGGCAACGACGCCAATTATGTTATCTCTCCAGGAAAATCTCCTAGGTTGTAGCTCAGAGATGCCTAGTAACATATAATATTCAATATTGTTCTAAGAACTATTGGAATGGATGATGGTTTGGTTCAAACCATATAACCACTTCAACTCTGTTTTCACTCCAGACATGCATGAACACCCTCAACCTACAAGGCTTTAGACCACTAATGCTCAATAATTTGCAAATTAAGTGAGTGAATGAAGAATACTAACCACACCAACAGATGCATACACAACGTATGATGGCCAGTTGCAGCTAGTGAATGAAACTTGTAAATATAATATATCTAAACTGACACAAGATGACAGTGATCTAGCATCAGATATAGAAGAAATGTAGATGACCTATTCAACAATAGATCCAATTCTCCAACGCAGAGATAAGATGACAGTTATCTAACATTAGACATAGGAAGAAGCGTGAACAAAGCAATCCAGGTGAAAGTTTAGAAAAAGAAGGGAAATGGACATCGAGCATGTAGCAGCAAAAGAAGCTTGTATTACTGAAAATGAAGATGAGACGCAGCAAGGAATAGAATATCTACAGTCTCTAGAAGTTGAACCACACAACAACAACCCTGATTACATCTTGCTTTCGACTATTTATAGTTTACTTTTACAACGATCCTTAGCTGTTTAGGGTTGTAGATGTCTTAATCGACCACCTACTAGCATTAACTGTCTGATTGTGTTCTAGGGTGCAATTTCCTTCCCATCACGAAAACATTAATCAATTCTGGTACTATGTTGTCTTGCTAGGTAGTTGGCTTGATTATGGTAGTGGAGCTCCATGACTGTTTAATTCTATTTGCTAGATCGTAATGTGTCCTTCTTCCTTCAGCCATGCTTTTTGTTAATTCGGTTTAGCGGTCTAACTGTCATCAAACTAACAGAGTCGGGCACCTTCTTCTTTGGATAACAGATAGGGAGTGGAGTATGGAGTGCATGGGTGGATGGACTTGTTGAATTGGACAGACAAAGAGGTGACAGAGCAGTGGAGGATGATTGGGGACGATCGTGAACGATGGCCGTCAGATCAGGGGGAAATGCACGGTGGAGATCGTGTGTAGGGGATTTGAGGTCATGGTGGGAGTGGGACATGTCCGAACCGTTATATCTCAGGTGGACAGATCGGACGATTATCAGGTGGAAGAGGCGCCCAGGTGATAACACCCAGGGGTGGTTTGGCTTTGGCGGTTACGGTTTTTATCGAAAGGGCATCGGGTGGTAAGTGGTAAATGTCAGAACTTACCCTATTCCATTTTATGGATGACACGTAGCGGCGGAGGAGAGAAAGAAACCTCCCTTATCGGGCGGGTACTTTTTGCGCTAATTGTCTATGCGATATGAGTGAGAGCCATTAGATCTGGTGGGGGTGATCTAACGGCGGGGAAAGATCGAGCACGTTTTAGTGATCGGGTGAAATGCAGGGCATCAGATCGGTGGGGAAAGATCGACGGTGGAGGACGCGAAGGTACGGGGTGTCCTCGGGAAATGTGCAGATGGCGCGCATAATGGTGGAAAAGTAAGGTTTTTCTGGTTTTTAGGTTAATTTATTTAGGCTTAAGGCGAAAAGAGGGTCTTGTGGGGATGAGAGGGTTGGGTTAGGAAATGAGTGGAATGGAAGGTAAGTGGAAGGGTGACGGAAATGGGGGTGATGGCCCATGTGGGGCCCTATCCAAGACATCTAAGCAAGTCATCTCCCTCCTTTAGCCTCCAACATGGCAGTGCTACACTTCAGAGCCTCAAACTAATACGGAGCAGCCGCATGCAGAGGTTCTAGGAGTGGATACATCCACTCAAGCAGAGTCTTCCAGAGATGGACGGAAGTGCACAAGAGAAGCTGACAGATTTTTGGAGGATGCGAGAGAGAATGTGGGAGCACCATCTTCTCAGTGCAGACAGAGGAGGTCACTTGAGAGGTACACTGGATACATGGCCCTTGCTGGGGAATGTGTTAAGACCGAGCCATCTTCCTTTGAGGAAGCAGTGCAGCAGCCGATTTGGGTGGATGCTATGGTGGAGAAGTATGACTCCATAGTTCATAATAGTGTTTGGGACGTGGTTCCGAGACCAGAGAACAAGTCAGTTGTGAGTTCCCATTGGCTTTACAAGGTAAATCAAGCTGTTGATGATGGAAGGATCATGTTGCTGCAGTATATTTCGACAAAGGAGCAAGATGCTGACATTTTGACAAAGGCATTGTCAAATTGTAAATTCGAGTTCCATAGAGATAGAATCGATGTGGCAGATAATCCCTTTCTTGTTAAGAGGGAGTGCTGAAATGTGGCAACAAGAATATTCCAATTTAATTTTTCCTTGAATTAAATTGTGAATTAAAATCGAATTTAGTCTTAACAGCTACTTGGAATTAGTTGATTAATTCATTTTGAATTAATTAGTTGGAGAAATTCAAGTTAGAAGTCTTTCTGAAGTCATGAAACAATTATCCCTTAAATTAAGGAGATAAGATTGAGTTATATTTGAGTTTTATAGTTAACTAAGTTTACTGAGTTAAGTCCAGTTAAATTAGTTCCAAATTGTTTGAGGAATTAATAGAGAGTTAACAATCATTTGATGCATGCATGCACTCAATTAGTGCTACTCCAGTTAACTGAATATTCCCTCATCAGAAACTCATGCATGTCTATTCTGAGAAAGACCCAGTTGAGATTAAAGTCAAGGACAGTGTACTATCAATTTCATGTGCTTTCTTCTAAAGAAAACTCATGCATGCAGTCAAGGAATCATTCCTTGAGGATTGCGCAATTCTCACAGTGTGTGAGATCAGAAGTGTTCCACTTGGTGAGGTGAGAATCATCCCAGAGGAACATCACAAGGAAATAGGAGCTTGGAGGGCAGAGAGGAAGGTTGGTGAGAAACCAAAAATACCTGTGAGCATCTGTGAGGATTGTACTAAGAGTTGGCTAGCTGTGAGAGCTAAGGCTTTGTATAATTCCTATGTATTTCCACCTTGTATGGTAATACAGATAGTGGGGTTTTTAGCTGAGGCTTTCCCCAAAGTATTTTCATGTGTATTGTGTGATTGATTCTTCTTCTTCTGGTTATATTGTTTAGCTCGATCTTTAAGCTTCCAAAAATTGATAGTAGAAGTAGGTTATAGTATTCTTCTTTGATTTATATTGCATTATCGGGTTAAACCTACCAACAGATTTTCTACAGGATTTGCACAATTTCTGAGAGGAAATGGGTTGGTTGTCTTAGAGGGATTGCGCAATTTCTGGGAGGAGCAGGTGACTGCTACCAAGAAGTGTGCAATTTCTGGCTGAGTTGTAGTGCTGGGCCAAATTGCGCAATTTTCCCAAGGAAGACTGTCTGATTGCACTCCACAATTTCTGAGCCCAGCAAGCTACCCAATAGATTTGCGCAATTTCTGGGCTGAGTTGCAGTGTTGGGCTAGATTGCAAAGTTTTTTCAAGGAAGCTTGTCTAACTGTTCTGCACAATTTTGGAGCTCAGCAGTATGTCCAGCAAATTTGTACAATTTCTGGGGGGAAGGTTGGTTCCCCTCCAAAATTGCGCAATCTTCTGAGGGAGCTTCTCAGCCAACAACTAGCCCAAATCCGGAATGAAAGCCTATGAGGAGAGTGAAGAAACTAACATGCATAGGCTGGAAAGCTACTGAGAAAGCAATGAAGCCTATGTACTTGATAGTGCAAGACATGTTGCTAAGGATGGTTGGTAGGGAGGCTCCAAAATGAAGCTAAGGCAAAATTTTGGAGGGTGGTTGTAGATGCTACAACACACTGTCTCAATATCTGAAGGTACCTCAGTCCCAACTATATGCGGGATTCTCTGCCAATTAGTTCCCACTCTTTTTCATCATAATGTATCCATGTCATATCCAAATCCTACTCAGACAACTCTCCGAGGATCTTCTTCATCCTGCCACATAGCTAGCCGTGTTGACAACATAATATTCAACCTAGGTCGTGCTACAGATCTCTCATCCAAGATATCATGACAGATCTTCTACTAAGGTAGAATCCAAATGTTCTCATCAATAATATTCCCAAACATCATCAGTACATTCTTGCAGTCACATATCGAAGAATCAATATCTCAGATCAAAAAATTGATCACCCATGCAACAATCTCAAAGGGTTCTTGGCAAAAACTCAATGTGTATGAAGCGGCTCAATCATGAATTCAATTAGGTTCCATGCACATCATATATATATATGCGGACGAGTTATATATATATATATATATATATATATATATATATATATATATATATATATATATATGCGGACGTGTTTTCAAAACAGAACATCAATTCTTCAATCAACTGTTGCTTTCCAAGTCAAAATTTCTCTTCACAACAACTTGAAAATCAATCGGAGTGTCCAAGTGTTATAGACATTTTTGTGCCTTGCAGCTCCAAGCATGAAATGTCCATAAACCAAGGGCTCCTAAGTCCCTAAAAGTGTTGTTCCAACCCCTAAAGGAACAAGGTCAACAAATTACAGCTTCTCCCAGAAGTTCTCCACCAGAAACTGCTCAGAATAAGTCAAAACAGGATCATTTCAGCTGCTCCACTGGCTAGCTGCGTTGCATAACACCTAAATACACTAGCTAGGTGCGTTGCAACGCACCTAAATGCACTATGAGGGTGCGTTGAGCGGGAAATGACAAATGGCAGTGCCATTCCGCGAGGTGGAAAGACAATGGAAGCTTCCAGAATCTTCTCCTATGACACTTGCCTCACTGAATTCGACCAAGGATGAGTAAGAGGCTCTCAGTCTCCAAGTGGAAGCAAGAACTGACAGAGAGAAGACACTAATCAAATCACAGGCTGACTCATCCTCCTTGCGTACATCTATATATGGATCCCTCATCCCAGAGATCCAGAGGCTGGAATTTTGTACATTGCAAGGAATTGCTGTTGGTTTTGAGATAGATATCAGAGTATTGGGTGATTTATGCTTTGTTGGAGGTGAAGAGGGGCTTCTTTGCTAGGAGGTTGATGCTGGGTCAGGAATCATTGGTTGTAACTCCTCCCGGATCTTCTTGTATATCAATAAAAACTATTTGAGTTTTTCCTACATGCTTGTGTATCATTGATGCTTGTTACATTTGTATGGTTAGCTTAAATCTGATCCTAAGCTGTTTATGAATATAGATCCATGTCTTTTTATATTTTTCTTCTTCTGTGATCTTACAGGAACTTGGTGAAGCTGAGCAAGTAAGGGAGCAGGTAGCTGGAAGCTGTCAAAGAAGAGAGGGATTGGATTAAAGGATTAGCGCAAGACACAGGTCAGTTCTTTCTATCCCCCTCTATCTTTAATTCATAAAGGAAATACAAAAGTAGTTTTCTCTATTTGTTTCTAAGGCAGCTGTCACACCTTAGTGGGATAGAGAAGTTCTAAATAGACACTTTTCCCGGTAACAAAATGGCGACTCCGCTGGGGACGATTGTCTAATTAGTTTGTTTGTGTATCTTTTTGTTGTTTGTTTCATAAACTTATAAGTAGCATTCGAACTGCATTTGCCACAACAAATGCAAAGTAGACATCTGCTACTTCAATCCATTCACTGGATCTGTTTATGATTTGAACAGCTGATTCACAAATGATCTGATTGCCCTTTGTGATAGCTCTTAGACCCTCCTTAGATCTACCCCCTGATTGTGCATTACTGATTGCTTTTACTCGGCCAAAAACCAAAGACTAAACTGCAAACCGTGACCCAGAACCCGGACAGATTCTCGTTTCTGGCCCAGCGCAGGTACTGTTAAGAGTTCCTGCATTTCAGCGCACTTCCCGAAAGGGAAACCTGCGCTGCAATCCAGTTTCTCTGTGTTACAGGTGCGCTGATCAGACTAGCCCTGTGCAGCTGAGGTTCTTGTGCTTCATTCTTTCCAGTTTTGTCTCTGATTTTTGCAGCCTGTGATCAGTATATGTGTCTGTTTAAAAACCCCTTTTCCTTGTTGTTATTCCGCCTCCTTTGTACAAAAGAACTGTAGATGTTTTTGTGTGTTTGTTGAGTCGTTTACAGTTTTCCATTGCAAAAGTAGAATAGTCGTACTGTCGTCCTTTGATTTAGATCTGTCGCAAGTGTTGATTTTGATCATAGGAGAAATTTTGATTACTGTTGATGGTGGACTATACTTTTACTTTTGCCTTTGGTCTGAATTTGTGTTTTTCTAGTGTCAAAAACGAGTGTTCATTTCAAAATCGTAAAGCGTCGTAATCGTCTTTATCTTTTGATTTCGAAAAGAAGCTTGTTTGTGTTTGTCGCTTGAAAGCAAATTCAGATTTGTACATCAACTTTCTTTTTAGCATCAATACTAAGAAAGTCGAAAACAAATACATGCATGTGCATTTGCATATTGACAGTCTGTTTGGCTTGATTTAGGAAAGTGCATTTACAGTGTGCTCTTTGCTCTTTGTGAAAAGATTGTGTCTTTCTTTTCCCCTAGTAGCTAGGATTTTCATTGCAGAAAAGAGATAAAAGTTTGTTTATCATCTTTAGGTTGCATTTTAGGAATTACATCTACATCTCGTGGTGAACCCAAAAGGAAAACTTCATAAGAAAGATCAACTTAAAATAAATTCAATGAATCTAACAACGCTTTGGAACTTAACGCACAACATTTAGAGGTCTAGGCTAGAGACATATTCCGACGTCGTAAATCCTGGTAACTGTTGTCCTCACTGATGGTTGGGTGATTCCTCCACTTTGAGATGATAAGTGCCAGTACGGACTTGTGCTCCCACGTACCATCGAGTATATTTTGGGAGACCCCTATAGGCTTAAATCCTTTATCCATAGGAAGCCGTGTTTGCCGCCCTATCGATCGCAATGCACTGAACACAGCATTCAGGAAGATTGACTGTCGTACCGTAAAAAGTATTATGCAGTTTTGCGATTGGTTTGGTACTCCCTCTACCTAGATCTCCAGAGTAGTCCCTTTTGTTCCTTTTCAGACTCCTTAACGGAACAGGTCCATCTGAGCACTTGTCACTTCAGGCTCATTAAAAATCGAAGGAGACTAGAGTCATCTTTTGTTTTTTCTCGACTCTTAAAAACTGAAAAAACAAGTTGTGTCAAAAGCGTCTAAAATTCATTTAATTCGGAAACATACTTCCCCTTTTTTATTTTAGTTGATCGAGTAATCCGCAATCATGGAAGAAAGTCAATTGAAACCCCGTCGTTCGTGGAGGCTTACGAGTCAACCGTCTTTGTCTCCAGAATCAAAACCAGTACGGACAAAGCGAACTCGTTTAACCGGTTCCAAATATCCTATTAAAGTTAGAACAAGTTTTCCAACGACATCAGAGACTCCAGTTACTCCAAACATTTCTGGAATCCCTACCTCTACAGAAGAAGTTCAACAGCCACAGAGGGACAGTGATACTGATCCTAGTCTGAGAGTAAACACTTGTGTTACCGAACCAGTTCCATCTACAACCGGTTCGGAGAGTCTTGCTCTTCAAACATCTATCGCTGTCGATTCCACACCTTCTTCGGCACCAGAAATATTTTACGGACCTGACGGTCTTCCCCTTCCACCTGGTCTGATTGCTATTGAAGAAATTGTAGAAGATCCTCAAACAAGTACTCCAACGCACTTGGGAGTCGAGATCGCTCTATATCCTTCTTCGTCAGAAGTTAGTCTACCACCAGCGAAAGCTCCTGTAGAATCGCTAGGTAATCTTTTGGATAGACTACAAATGTTTGAGCAACCGTCAACATCTAGGACTGTGTCATCTGACACAACGACGACAGAACTCCTTGCTATCACTCCTACAATGTTCGCCGGCATACCATCTGTCCCGACTAGCTCTCTGCCGCTAGAAGGAGCCCATTCAGGGGCTATTACGACAGTATGGCCCGTTCCTGTTTGTTCATCCGGAATAATATCCGGAAACTCTTATGTTGAGTCTCAACAAATTGATCCATTTGGAGGTCAATTTGGGCAGTCCGGTCCCCAAGGGCAAACAATTCCCTTGAGTTCCGGAGTACCACCGTATGGGGGGCAGTATGCCCTTTCATTATCCCCTCCGGGAGGATATCCATACGTGAGTTCACAACAGCATTCAGGTTACACTAGAATTACCTCAAGTGGGTGGGTACCTATACTACCTCAACAACCAAGAGTTGTGTATTCGATGCAACAATGCGTACCTATGTCGAATATCCCGACTACGCCAGCTATTGTGACGGTGTCGCAAGTTCAAACGCTACCTGTTGTATGCCAACCTCAGGTTTCTCAGGTTGTAATGCAACAGCCCCTTGACCCTACGACTCAACCACAATCGCCAACTAGTGGGGCAACACAGGTCCAGACGGGTACAATTACCCCTCACCTTGGTCCAACGGTTAGTATCGTGCAACAGCACATTGCTTCACAACCATGGCTGGTGCAATACCAACAACCGCAATTCCAACAAGTATACCAAGGTTCTGAGCAGCAAATCTTTGCGAACAGTGGACAACCATACATTCAAAACGGTCAAAATCAACCATTTTACAATGGTCATGTCCACCAACCTTACCAGACATACCAGCATCAAATGCATTATGCTGGTATGCAAAGACCAACTGCTCAGGCAATCCCATCTTATCCTGGGTATGCTTCACCTAACCTGAATCAGCAGTTACCCTTTGTGGCAACCTTAGAGTTACCTGATTTAAATCGGTTAACAAACGATCCAATTGCTTACGCCCCTTGGTGGCCAGTGATTCCGCATAAACTTCCATCAGATATTCCTAAATTTAATGGAAATCCGGGTGAAGATCCATCGAATCACGTGATGACCTTTCATCTATGGTGTTCATCAAACACCCTAAATGATGATTCGATAAGACTTCGCCTCTTTCAGAGGACGTTAATGGGTCCAACGGCAAAATGGTACATTGAATTGCCTAGAGCTTCGTTCGACAACTTCAGTACCTTAGCCACAACCTTTTTAACCCATTTTCAATTACCAATAAGGTACGAAACAGGAACAGAACTTCTTACCAACTTCAAACAGACAACGGCTACTCACATATCTGATCATATACATGAGTGGCGACGTCGTCGTAGGATGGTAAAAACGTACGTCCCTAATCAGCTATTAGCTGAATGGTTTATCAAGTCATTACTACCTTTCATCACGGAAGATGTGGCAAAGGGGGGAGTCGTAACAGAAGAGCAAGTTATCGCTCGTGCACAATATCTGGACTTGATCTATACTCAGTTCGGCACGCTCTACGACAAAATACCTGACGCCCCTAGACCGGAATTCTCAATTCCTCCTCCTCCTAAATCAAACAATGACTCTCATGCCGGCGATGGCGTGATTGGCACGACAGACACGAAATCGACAAAGGCTACATCCAAAAAGGCCCGTAAGATTTCAGGTCAAAATGCAAAAGACGAACTTCTTGCTTCGGAAGTAAATGCCGTATCGACAGATAAAGGCAAAGAAACCAAACAACCAGGAAGCAAGAAGAAGGGCAAAGGGAAGAAGAAGAAACAGGAAGAATCATCACCTGAAAAATCTTCTTCAAACCCTCCTGGAGATAGGAAACCAAAAAATCCATGCTTTATATGCGATGAGGATCATTGGACCGCGCATTGTCCACACAGAGCTGAGCTTAAGAAATTCTTTAAGAATTCGAAAAACTCAGCAGTGTAAACTGATCCGTTTCCAAATCCAGGAACAAATCTGGTTGAAAGTGGAAATGCTTCCCCGTCTCAAGTGCTAATGTTGTCGGTTTCAAAACAGCAAAATGATGCTTTGATATCGACAAGGAACAAAGATTATGGGAATCCACAGCTGTCAAACAACAAGGATAAAGATCAACCAAGTAGTTCGACAACAACTTCGACAGAAGTTGTGCCACCCACCATTCCTGAATTAACGATAAAACCGCCAAAGGGAGTAGTACAGAAGTCGACATTTAATCCCCGCGCTAGAGCGGCACAGCATTATAACATAGTGGAAGATTTGGCCCAATCGCCATCCGCTATGTCGACTCTTGAAGAACTACAAAATTTCCCATTCCAAAGGCAAGCTTTATTATCAGCCATTGGTGGGATTGACCCAAAGGATTCCAATCTTGTATCCTTCGATCATAAAGGATATGATCCTTAGTTACCAGCTCAACTAGCTTTCCTTATTCAAGTGAAAGCCCTCAACAAAACTGTTCATCGAACAATTATTGATGAGGGGGCATCTACATGCATTATGTCGATGAGTTGCTGGAAAACTTTAGGATCTCCAACCTTGTCGCGATCCTCGACAACATTAAAAGCATTCGACGGAAGGACATATACCCCACATGGTATCCTAAATAACTTGAAAGTTGAACTAGGAGGGAAAGCGGTAGAGATAGATGTTGAAGTCATTGATGGGAATCTTGACTACAACATCCTACTAGGAAGACCATGGATATATGCCATGGCAGCTGTTGTGTCGACCTATTTTAGAAAGATTGCATTTCCCTTTCAAGGAGGGATTACAATCGTCGATCAACAAAACTTCCTCCCCAATGGTTCTCAAGTTACTGGAAGCATTCCCATGATCCATGGAAGCCCCCATTCGCTTCAGAATATCGGAGTAGGCCTACTAAAAGATCCTATACGAATGGGAACTTTCGCTCTTCCACCTCCAATCAATCTGGCGGAAGTAGCGTCGATAGGAACCTGCAACATGATATCTTCTACAAAGATCTCAGAAAACGATATCGACATGGATCATGCAGTGGTTTTTCCCCCAAGCCCAACAGAAATATTATAGCAATCAATGTTCCTAGCATGGGAGGCAAACCCAAATCAACTCTCATCAAGCGTTTGGATAGATAGGTCTAGAGAATATGGTACTCCTTCAGATCCTTGGTCGCGAGTGCATGTCACCGACGAAGGAATTGTCCAATCTATGGTAGTTGAAGGAGCACCATGGAATGATTCCCACCATCGTTCTCTTCTTCCAGATTGTGGAGAAGATACTCAAAATGACCTTTATCATCCTTCAGTCTTTGATTTTCTATCAAATACTGTAAATACGGTGGATTCCGAGCGAAACTTGTCCAACATTGAAGAGACTATAGCCATAAATATCTCGACCAAAACAAATGTTGTAGAGAATATTTATGTTGGCAAATGTTGTTCTCCTTCAGAACTGGAAATATATAACGCTCTTTTTCGCGAATTCAGAGATGTCTTTGCTTGGTCATACAGTGAAATGCCAGGCATTGACTCGAGTATCGTTGAACATGAAATTAAGATGTATCCAGATGTCAAACCAGTACGACAACGGCTAAGGCAGGTGCACCCCAAAAAAGCCGCTGCCATTAAGGCAGAAGTTGAAAAACTTCTCCATGCTGGTTTCATCTACCCGGTTCCTCTAACCGATTGGGTATCGAATATTGTCCCTTTTATGAAAAAACAAGGGACAATTAGAGTGTGCGTCGATTATAGGGATGTAAATCAAGCTTGTCCAAAAGACAACTACCCTACACCCTTCATCGACCAGATAATTGATGAATGCGCCAGATGCGAAATCTTTTCATTCATGGATGGATTCTTCGGGTATAATCAAATAAATATCCGCCCACAGGACCAGTCAAACACTGCATTTATTTGTCCGTGGGGCACATCCGCATATCGAAAACTACCCTTTGGTTTAAAGAACGCAGGGGCGACGTTTCAGAGGGAAATGAATTATACCTTCCATGACATCAAAAACATCGTTCAACCATACCTCGACGACCTTCAGGCTCATTCGCGAAAGCGGACTGATCATCCGCAGCATTTAAGAGCGATATTTCTACGTTGTCGACACTACAAGATACGACTCAATTCGCACAAATGTGTATTTTGCGTCAGTTCTGGTCGTTTACTTGGCTTTGTAGTCTCCAAGGATGGGATTCGTCTCGACCCATGTAAGGTCCAGGAAATCATAAATTTGCCTCCACCTTCAAATTTTCTTCAAATTCAGAAACTCCAAGGGAAAGCAAACTTTCTGAGGAGGTTCATTCCAAATTACGCCGAACTTGCTAAAGGTTATACACGTATTTTGAAAAAGGAGGTACCCTTTGTCTGGGATCAGGTTGCGCAAGCTTCCTTTGATGCTTTAAAAGATTCCCTAATGAAAGCATCATTAATGAACGCCCCTGATTATCAAAGAGATTTTAACCTGTATCTGGCTGCAGCAGATACGACCATAGTAATGGTTTTAGTTCAAGAAGTCGATGAAATTGGGCATCCTATATATTATTTAAGTAAAAACTTAAATGATACAGAAAGCAAACATTATTTATGATTTATTCTAAAAATCATGATCTATCTTACCATTAGATTATTATTAATAAATTACCTAGGATAAATAAATTCTAATATTATTAGTAATGGGTTTTCTTTACTTGTAGGTTATATTGGAATATTAAGGGATTATAGATTAATTATTACATAATATGACCATTATTATTAGAATATCAAATTTTCTTAATATTTGGGATAATATTAATATTATTCTTTTTCTTAAATTAAGAATTGAATTTCCTTAATTTATCTTATTTTACTTTCTTCGAGAAATATTAAATATCTAATTTAGGGGTTTGACCTGGTCAAAATTAGCCGTTAGGATTTAGCTGTTGGAATCTCTGCACAATCTATTTATTCTCGCTACGCTAGATCAGTTCTTCATCTTGTCCTAACGATGAACCACACTGGTTGGTTCGAAACGCGTCGACAAAATATTGGTTATGTGATTTTGCCGAAGATTTCTAAACAAATATTCTTACGTTGAAAAACTAGCGCTTGCAACTGTTCAAGCGATACAAAGATTTCGACACTATGTCCTCTTTCAGAAAACTACCATTCTGTCAGATTGCAACCCCATGACTTACATATTGTCGCGACAGTTACTGGGGGGCAAATACTCAAAATGGATAGCAATCCTATAAGAGTTTGATCTGGAATTTGTAAAATCCAAGTCAAATAAAGCTCTAGTTTTCGCAGAATTATTATGCGATCTCCCATCGTCGTCCAACGATGAAACATCCGAAGAATCAATCGTGGATGAGAGTTTGTTTCTGATATCTACAAGCAATGAGTGGAATGGGGATATAATCATTTATCTCCAAACCCAAAAATTTAGGCCAAACACCTCCCACTCTGAACAAAAACGTATTCGATACCAAGCAAAAGACTACATGATCGTCGGTGATACACTTTACCGTCGTGGTATCGATATAGTTCTGAGAAGGTGCCTCACCCATGAGGAGGCCGAAAAAGTCCTGAATGAGTGTCATTCAGGCGCGTGTGGGGGGCATCAATCTGGATATGCTACAACACAAAAAAAAAATTACGAGCAGGATACTTTTGGCCAACAATGTTCAAAGATTGCATAACCGCAGTCAGAAGTTGCCATGCTTGTCAAATTTTTGATAGCAAAACCAGAAGACCACCCGCACCTCTACAGCCAGTAGTTGCTATCGGGCCATTTGCCAAATGGGGCATCGATTTCATGACATGTAACCCCACCTCGACCGGGGGGCATGGGTATATCATAGTCACAGTTGACTATTTTACCAAATGGGCCGAGGCGATGCCTACATTAGATAATACTGGTGAAACAGCTGCCCTCTTCTTTTTCAATCATGTAGTCGCCAGATTCGGCGTACCGCAGGCTATAGTCACAGATCATGGATCGCATTTTCGCAATCACATGATGGTCGAACTAGCTGCCAAACTAGGGTTGTCTCACGACAGCTCTACTCCGTATTATCCGCAAGCCAACGAACAAGTTGAAGTGATCAACAAGGTCCTGAAACGCATGCTACAAAGGATGATCGGAGTTCACAAAAGAAGATGGCACCTAATCCTGTACTCAGCCTTATGGGCTTACCGAACATTGGTAAGGAATGCAACCGGGTTCACACCCTTCCAACTGGTATATGGCATGAAAGCAGTCTTACCAATCCAGTGTGAAATCTCGTCTCTCAAACTCGCAATTGATCTCCTCCCCAGAACTTCAGAAGAAGAGGCTCGTTTCTTGGAATTAATCCAATTGGATGAAACCCGTCGTGACGCCGCTTTGGCTAACGAAGCCCATAAGAAACGATTCAAGGCGTAGTTCGACAAAAATGTCAAACCCCGTGTCTTCTCGGAAGGTGACTTGGTCTTACTTTACGACCAAGAATCCGATAAATTGGGAGCAGGTAAATTTAAGTCTTTATGGATGGGCCCCTATATTGTTAAACGAGTGTTAGCAAAAGGAGCCTACGAGTTAATGGATTATGACGGAATTCCACTGGCACAACCCCGTAATGGGTTGTACCTCAAGCATTACTATGCGTAATGGTAACCAGCATGCTTTTGTTATGTTTTTGTTTTCGATAAAGTGTTTGTTTTGGTCAAGTAATCCACTTTTTACATTTATTGCAGATGTCAAACCTATTGGAGCCATGTGTTGGATATGCCGACGGAGCGAGTCGTAGTTCGCGGAACCTGTCCTCCGCAGCCTGGGCCATTTTTTATCCAAGCGGCGAGTTAGTAAGTTTCAGAGGTGTATGTATTGGTCGGTCAACGAATAACATCACTGAGTATAGCGCGTTGATAGAGCTTCTCTCTGATGCCATCACTCATGGTATACGCCGACTAATTGTCAGGCTAGACTCACAACTTGTAATACTACAACTCAATGGTATATATTCCGTCCGAAACCAATCTATTTATCGCATGTTCCTAAGGGTTAAGATTTTGGAAAGACAATTTGATCTTATTTAGTATCAACATATTTCCAGAAACTTAAACACATTAACTGACTCATTAGCAAACTATGTGTTAGATAGACATTTGCAACATTTATAAAAAGAAACACGCCATCAATGTTTCGCATGTGGATCATGTAGCTCAACCAAAATAAAACTCCGAAAATCAAAAATATATATAACTGTTTATGGTTTACACATAATGTTCTGTAACCAAGACAGAATCGGTCAAACGACCCAAAAACTCAAAATGCTAGGGGGCACCCTAGTCTAATGATGCTCGTGATAGCAAGTCACAGCCTGTGCGATCATGCGTAAGAGATGAGTCCATCATCTGGGCACACCAGTAGTATGCCGCTGTAACCGCAAAGGTAGCTCATCGGTCCTCACATCCGGAATACCGAGAGTGAGGCCCTCAACCTGCTCCTGCAAAGTTGTGAGAGTCTCAGCCACATTGAGGTCACGAAGAACAGCTCTTCCGACGGCCTCTCCTGCTGGGGCAGCAGCTGGTACTCTCAGGCGAACTACTGGATGAACAGGACCAACATCTGCATGTACACATGAGTTTGATTAAAGTCTTGATAGAATAAAGCACAAGGACATTATAAGCAAAAAACAATAAACAGCAATATGGTCAAAGATTTTACCAATGGCGCCCCACTGCTCACCATCCGGCAGTACTAAATCTGGATCACCCCGGAAGTCCATGCCAGCGTATGGATACTCAGAATAAACCATCTCCTGACGATCAAACCACCTGAAGAAGGTATCAAAAAATGAAATCTGAGACTGGCCAACATGCCTAGACATATGGTCAACCCATCTCTGCATACGTGGTTCAGTAGGAGAAGGTAAATCGAGTGCAATGTACTGCGGCTGCATCAGTGGTATCTTCTCCAAGGCAAAGGCGGTCAAAATAGAACCATACCCAAAGTTCTTCAACCTCCCGTTCTTTATCTTGGTCAAGTGTTCTTTCATCACAAGAAGTATTGCGTCGCACCAGTTGAACACCTTCGGTTGGAGGCATTCCAAGGCATGTTGCATATAAGATCGATTGGCTACATGAAGAGACACACTACCGGCCATCCTACCAAAAGTAAACATAATAGTCCTAAGGGACTTGTCAGTGACATCACGGATGATGATCTTGCCGTCTTTACTCGGCTGAGATCCTTCTATACAGTACTGGTGGACATAATCTCTCACAGAATCGCCTCCTCGGGCCGAACCTGACAAAGAGATGGGGGCACCCCGCCTCGACAAGCCAGTCAAGAAATAAATGTCTACTGCAGTCAAGGGGATAGATTTTCCCCTGATCTGAAAAACCTGATTGGTAGGATCCCAAGCATCGAGCAAATACTGCAGTAAGTTGATCTGCTGTCTCATGCTAGAAATGCGGAAGAACTTTAGCAAGCCACAATTCCGCAGCGCGTTCACTGTAACTGGATCATGTAGGGAAACCATGTCCTCTTCTTCATGCTCACGTTCTCGCCATGTAATGGTCATCTTACTCCAAAGACCTCTGAAAAAACAAACAAGAGAGGAGTTAGGTCCTGATTTTGGTGAGAAACAGGCAAAAATTCCATCAAAAATTGTGCATCAAATTCCCTTTTTGCGCCCAACGCACCTGCAGCAGTGTTCTTGCTGCGTTGAATGTCAGATAGCCTTTAGACAGGCCAACATTCAGCGCAGGTTTTGATACACTGAGGGTGCATTGATGGAAGAACGAGTTCCTTAAACCCCAGGGGCTCAGAAAAGCTGGGAATCGAGGTCAAAATGCAAAATGGAAACCATGAAATGAAAGAGCTCAGGTTTAGCTCCTACCTGGTCCAGACGGCGCCGAGAATCGTCCACAGAATCTACCGAAATCAACTGATGAAAATCGAGGGGGAAAAGCACCTCCAAAGCTCCAACAAACCAAGTTCAAATGAAATGGTAAAATGAGAGGTAAAAAACACTTTTTCATTACTTTTACGTAGTTAAAAGTAAAATATTAGCGTTTTAAACTCATTTTCAAGCAAATATTGTTCATTTCTGACTAGTTTGATGAAGCAGTTGAAAATACAGTACGATCTTGGAAAGGACAAAGCTATTTATGGTAAAATCAAAACAAGACCATCTAATCGAGCAGTGTTACCGCGAGGTTCAAGCTCGTTAAAAAATAAACCCGGACCGAGCAAATGTTTCCACCCGCGTTTAAGCTCGTTAAAAAATGAACTATTCCCTGGTAAATAACCACCGTGAATGTAGTACTTCAGCCATTAAAGCCTTGGTCGTGTTTGCACCGTCACCTCCACTTTTTCATTGGCTGATCATTCACCTCCATTTGATTGTTTACCCATTTTTAGGAACAGCTGCGAAGAGTGATTTCACTAGCCATCCTTGTGACACTGCCGTGATTGGAAAATTCCAAACCTTACCTGGAATCAGCTGCTACCCATTTTATCACTCGTTCCTCAAAAGACGAGTCTTGTTTAAGCTCTTTTCAACTGACTCATAAAATATGAAAAGATTGCCGAGCCATTGGCCTCTCCAGCTCGTTAAAGGGATAGGAAGTGCTATCCCTCCTCTAGATTTTAATCTTTTTGGACCTGAGGGATTATTACACAAAAAGATCGAGCGCTTGTTTTGTTCCACTCGTTAAAACTATTGAAAATTCATCCCTTATGTATTGTTTTATACTTTTTCGGACTTAAGGGATTAGATGACGAAAAAGGAATTTTGGAGTTACCTTTATGTACCTTTTCAGACTCTCTAAAAATGAAAAGGACCGAGTTATCTTTGTTGTTAAACTCGTTAAAAAGATTAATAGCGACAAACTTGTCTTTAGACGAGAACGAGTTTCACTATCGCTAGGCTCGTTAAAACATAGCGATGGGTTTGCCCGAAGGGAAAATTATAGAACAAGCATATGTTATCCTCCTCAAGCTTGACAAAAATAAAGAGGTGCTGGTCAGCAATGACTGGGGAAAAATTAGGAAGAAAACTCAAAGAATCTTTATTGGTAGCAAGTCGCTCTTGAACATGACACTTCCACTCCGTGTCCGAGTCAGGTTGGGTTGTTTCATTCACCGGTCACATCACCATGGTCACGCCATACCATCCACATTTGGGGTTAATGCTACCAATCCATCACATAAGTGTCGCCGACATGTTCAAGAGAAGTCATCCAGAGAAGTCACCTGTGTCCCACCCACTACCATACATTATACTCCATTCTTTCATGACCGCCACCCTGAACTGTATATCATCAGATTGTTTTCACCTCCATCAAAATCATTTGCTCCGTTCCGTGTCATTGATGTGGGATTCATTAAGGCCCTCCTTTGACGGATCACTTCTTGTCGACATCAGCTCATTATCCAAGAAGTTGGTCTAGGAACACCCCATTCAGTACTTTGAAGCTTGCATGCCTCAATGGCAAGTTTCTCACTTCCGACGACAGGTTTACATCAATGGCCTTCGACCAAAAGATTTTGCGTGGTGTTCGACGCCAAGTCCTTTATTCACACCACGTGAATTGTACTGTAGTACCTTGAGGGTCATTATCATTATCGGTGATTCCTCTCGCGCTTGTTAACAGTTTCCATCATTGACTGGTAATCAAGCGATGTCTTTCCATGTTCGACTTCAGAACATTTCTCACATGGATCGACTTGTACTTCGAGTGAAGATCGGACGAGATTGAAGACCCCAGATCTAGTTTCATCCATCCGGGCTGCGATATATATTCAGGAAAATAAAGACATTAAAATGTACAGCATTGCAGCACAGATAATCATCCTACCAAAAGGATGATGGCTCTATCAGAATCATCAGTCTACACTCAGACGATTGTTTGTCCTATGTACATAAAAATGAATTTATAAAGCTGAGCATGGGAATGCCCGCCTCAGCTAGATCATGAAAAACAGTATGAAGATAATGTATTGTATTGTATCTTATTACAGGTCTCCTCCCAGCATTGAAAGAACTTCGGATCCTCATAAAAAAGCATTTCACCCGATTAACGGCCTCATACTTTAGGGGGCAACTGTTATAAACATTTTTGTGCCTTGCAGCTCCAAGCATGAAATGTACATAAACCAAGGGCTCCTAAGTCCCTAAAAGTGTTGTTCCAACCCCTAAAGGAACAAGGTCAACAAATTACAGCTTCTCCCAGAAGTTCTCCACCAGAAACTGCTCAGAATAAGTCAAAACAGGATCATTTCAGCTGCTCCACTGGCTAGCTGCGTTGCATAACACCTAAATACACTAGCTAGGTGCGTTGCAACGCACCTAAATGCACTATGAGGGTGCGTTGAGCGGGAAATGACAAATGGCAGTGCCATTCCGCGAGGTGGAAAGACAATGGAAGCTTCCAGAATCTTCTCCTATGACACTTGCCTCACTGAATTCGACCAAGGATGAGTAAGAGGCTCTCAGTCTCCAAGTGGAAGCAAGAACTGACAGAGAGAAGACACTATTCAAATCATAGGCTGACTCATCCTCCTTGCATACATCTATATATGGATCCCTCATCCCAGAGATCCAGAGGCTGGAATTTTGTACATTGCAAGGAATTGCTGTTGGTTTTGAGATAGATATCAGAGTATTGGGTGATTTATGCTTTGTTGGAGGTGAAGAGGGGCTTCTTTGCTGGGAGGTTGATGCTGGGTCAGGAATCATCGGTTGTAACTCCTCCTGTATCTTCTTGTATATCAATAAAAACTATTTGAGTTTTTCCTACATGCTTGTGTATCATTGATGCTTGTTACATTTGTATGGTTAGCTTAAATCTGATCCTAAGCTGTTTATGAATATAGATCCATGTCTTTGTATAGTTTTCTTCTTCTGTGATCTTACAGGAACTTGGTGAAGCTGGGCAAGTAAGGGAGCAGGTAGCTGGAAGTTGTCAAAGAAGAGAGGGATTGGATCAAAGGATTAGCGCAAGACACAGGTCGGTTCTTTCTATCCCCCTCTATCTTTAATTCATAAAGGAAATACAAAAGTAGTTTTCTCTATTTGTTTCTAAGGCAGCTGTCACACCTTAGTGGGATAGAGCAGTTCTAAATAGACACTTTTCCCGGTAACACCAAGGATTTTCATCAACACTCTTCAATAGCTTTGCAATATATATTGTATTTTCTCAACCTCATAAACTAATTCATCATGCCATGATTCATTATTTTGAGCTTCAGAAGCCATCTCCCTCTTACTTTGATCATCGAAGGATAATTTCCTGTAAAAAATAGACCATCTGTATATAAAACCAAATTCAAAATCAAAGCCATACGTTGGACCATTTTTGAAGTAGAGATTTGGATCGACACATCTTCTTGGTTTCACCAAATAACTGTCACTGTGGACATATCTGGATCAAGGAGCTTGTTTCATACAAAACTTTCTACAAACATAACACTTTACCAAAGCAATATGATTAGCCTTATGTGAATCATTTTTGTCAGATCAAAAATAATATCAAACTCATCAATATCATTTGTATAAAATTCTTTAGACTAGGTGACAGGTAGAGTTGTCATCAAGTCATGACTTCATCTATTATCATGCCAACAAGTAGTCATTTTTCAAATAATATCAATCCAAATTTCATCAAGTCATCCTCGTGATCATAATATAAGTCACTAGATGCAAATTCATATACCAAGAATAAGTTATGTAGGTTCCATCCATTCATTGTCATATTACTTCACACTGAATCACAATTTTCAATACTTCAACCATTGTGCTGAGAATGAGGAGGCCAATACAAAACCATTATTGAATACCAATATTGGTCACTGAAAGTCACTATGCCCACATAGCATTGTCATCAAGGAAAATCATCAATCGTCAAATCAAATCATTAGTCATTACTCAAATCCAAATTCGCTATCATAGTGAGATATATAGTCAAGAACATATCTCAACATCAAGTCAAAGTTCTAAGTCATTATCAAGCATCATGTCAAAGCTCTAAACATTGCTTATCTATATTAAACAACCAAATCATGTCAAACTCTTATAGCACAAACTTCAAAAATAATGACATATCTATATGCATGTCCTGGTCACCTGCAAACACAAGTTCATCCCACATATTCATATTATAGTAAACATTCAAAATTTCCTGCTCACATATCTTTCTATTTTCTACTTCATGTCTGCAGGACTAACATCCTTTAGGTGTACTTCTAATTTCATGCACAAAACTTAATTTTGTGACCAGCAGGCATAGTCTCACTCATAGGCCTTCCTCTATGTGGTTGGGAGACTACAGTCGCATCCTTGACCTTACTTTCGTGCGGATGAGAAGCTACAATCACACCTGTAACCATTATTTCATGCGACTGAGGCTTAGAGCAAGGGAAAACTCTCTCTCTTTATATCAGAACTTTGCTGCAGATCAACAATGTCAAATATTTGTCTATTCATGCCCATAAATCATACTTATACAATAAAGAATATACATATAATGGAAATGGTAATAGGAGTAAGGATCTTATGGAGAGATTATCCCTCTGAATGGGAATCCACTTCAGTCATCTTCAATCAATTCATCAACCTGTCTATAATATTTCCATGCATCAAGAGATATATTATATCATAAATTCAGACTATATCCACATATTCATCATGGTCATATATTTTAGCATCATCTACTTCACCATCACATCATGTCATATATCTTTCATCAAGGGTTAGTGTCAAATAGTTAATAGGAGCATACTTCAAGAATCATGATCACAACATTACTTCTTTGTCACATAACTCAATCCATCCAGTCAGGGAATTCAATTTTACCATATGCCATAATTACTAAGCACATCAAAGCATAATCATGGTCAACAAAAGCTCCTGAATATCAATCTCATTCTTACACTTCTATTAGAATCAAAGTGCTATCCTTCTTCATGGGATCAAGATATCAAAAATGATAGATGTTAGACAAACATAAAGTATACCAATATATCACTATGGGATGGATGGAATAATATAAATAAAGTTCTTTTATAATAGTAAATGTAGGTTGGGCTTATAGCTTGGATTGAATAGAATTGAAAAGCTCTCCTAACTAATCAATATTTCCAAGTAGCTTTATAGAATCAAGGAATTTATTATGTAAGATACTTTTTCAATATCAAGTGCACCATTTCATCATAAGAACCATGAATCCAAATCACTTTCATATGCATGCATTAACCATTTGATAAGGAGACATTCTCATCGTACCTTAGGGCTTACCTTTCCATCCAATATTACATTGAAACAATATACCATGCATACCTTGTATTATTCAAATATTGTGCACCTTCTTATTTGACATAGGCACCTTGTAGTACTTTGTAACCTTTTCGTCAAATCCCTCTTCTTGGACTAGCCATGATCCTCAAGAAGGATCCACTTATCATATATCATCAAGAAGTTGGAGGCATCAAATATACATGCAAGAAGTAATGATCAAAACAATAATTATATCGATAAGTCTAAACAAAAGTAAGGACATAAAGGATCATGAAAAATACTTATCTTCAATGAGAAGTGATCATCTCTCTCTTGAATTAGCCTTCAAGAGCCATCATTGTCTATTATCCATATGAAAATTCTTCCTTCATTATTTCAACCAAATTTATCAACAACCAAGCCTACTAGAGACTATCCCATCTAGGGCTTCATAAAATATGATACAAGTACTTGAACTTCTCCACATTAACCCTGCTAGATTTCATATCTCATATCTTTTCCATAAACCAGTGTTTCTTTCAAACCCCAACGTCATAATATCCTTCAAACCCTAATACAAAAATTTCCTAAGGTTTTCTTCAAACCCTAGACTTCTTTTAGGTCTCCACCATCCTCTTCTTGCATCCTTCAATGATGCCATGATAGGGGTGATCTCCACGACTTTTCTTTAGCCCATCTATGATACCATGTTAATTTTTCATAGGGCTATATTGTTCTTTGCTTCGATAATTTCATTTCTTCATTAACACATTAAGTTCACCCCATAAAATCATAACATTATTCATATTTACATCGTTATTTAGTATCATATGCAACTATGTAGAAAGAAAAATTTCATCATCATCAATGCAGCAAAACATAAAGGAACAATAGAAGAAAATCATTCACACATAGAGACAACAGGATTGGTCGGAGACTAGGGAAAACCATTTCAAATTCTTCTTCGTATTAGATTTTCATCAAATAATTCATAAAAATAGAGTACAATGATCCATATCATTATTTTTGTAACTAACCAGCAAAAACAACTACAACACCCATAAATGAACCCAACAAATCTTACACTAAAAAATTTGATTATAAAGTCTATAATGAATTGTCACTGTCTGCAGTCAACTGTCGAACTCTGTGATCACTAAGTGAAATCTTCAGACAACTGATATTCCATCATTTAAGTCTCAGTTGCATGGAGGAGGAGTCATGTGAGCGACTATAGCAACCCAGTTGCACCCTTAAGCCTAGCAAGCGAGCGATTGGGGTTTTCAACTAAGATTCTAAAACCCTAACCCTCAGTTGCATGGATGCAGAGTTGTATGTGTGACTGGAAGGCTCAATTCACACAGATGAGATTATGTGTGATCAACTATGCTTGACCTCGTCCTATGTTGTGCCTGCAACTGTGGCCCAAAACCCTAAAACTAATATGCGAGCTTCGAACCCTGCAATTTCACCTCAAAGAAAATGTGTTCCTCCTCGGATGAGACTGAGACCTGTGTGATCCAAAAAACAAGATAGAATAATGTCTCATGATATTGTCCAAATGAGGTAGAGGTCACTTGTATTTATAGCCTTCCAAGGGTGTCCACTTTGCTTTAGGGTCGACCTTGTTAAATGTGCACATGTAGGATTTTCTTCATAAGCATACTTTACCTTATCCATTTTGAGTGATCTTTAGGTCGATTTTGGTCCTCTCGAAAAGAGGAATTAAATGAAATAATTATCTTCATAAGTTGAATTGTCCAAATTAGAATTTTACCACAATTTCATATTTTAACAACAAGGGCAAGGCCCAATTTGGGCCCCTAAGGACTAGTGCAGTTGTCAATTTGTCTTTGAGCTCTTCAAATGCCTTTTGACATGAGTCCATCCAACAGAAATATGAGTCTTTTATTAGTTAATGAAACAAAGGTGAACCAATTTTTCTGAAGTCCTTAAGAAATCTCCTATAGTACCCAACAAGTCCTAAAAATATCCTAACAACTTTTTGTCTTTGTGGGATAGGAACTTTTCTAATAGCTACAATGTTATTAGGATTGACTTGAATTCTATCCTTAGAGAGGAAGTGGCCTAGAAAGCACCTTCCACATGTTGGAGAGAGATTCCTAGAAAGCATCTCCATAAGGTGTGAAGTCGTCCATGTAATATCTACTGAGTCATGTACAAAATTAGCAAAAATACTCAATACCACCCTCTAGAAGGTGTCATGGGAATTTCAAAATCTGAATGGAAGGACTCTATAGGAAAAGGTCCCCCATGGGCAGGTGAAAGTAGTCTTATCCTGGTCTTCAGGACTTATTTGAATCTGATTGTACCCACTAAACCCATCCAAAAATGAAAAGAACTACTTTCCTGCAAGAGCATCCAAAACTTGGTCAATAAAAGGTAAATGAAAGTGATCTTTGTTGGTGGCCTTATTAAGTTCTCTGTAATAAATACAAGCTCTCCATTTCCCGTTCTTCTTAGGCATGTTTACTAAAGGTGACACCCACTCACTGTCTGAAATTGGAAAGTTAAAACCTACATCTAATAATTTCTGCAATTCCTCTTTTACAATGTCCTTTAGTGTAGGGTTAATTCTTATATGAGGTTGGAGAATAAGTTTATGGTATTCCTTAATGTATATATGATAAGTACACATAGAGGGGTGAAATGATTTCATCTCTTTGTAATCCCAAGAAAAACCAGCAAGGTCTCCCTTAAAATAATGAACAATGTTTTTTCTTGGTAAGCTAAAACAAAAGGGATATTTTTCATAGTTTTAGAGGGGCTAATTTATACAATTTTTACATTAATTTTATCAGAACCAACAATGATTAAATATTCCCATGAGCTATCTTTAGGATGTCCTAAATATTCTTCTTTTATACAATTAATTTGCATGGCAGTAGGATATTTATTTTGCATAAAATTTTCAATCAGATTGTCCTCATCCATTTTCTTGCTACCAATATTGGCTTCTAATGTCCAAATGGGGTAGGGTGATGATTTTTAAATTTCTTCTTCTTCCTCCTCTTCTACCCACATAGTAAAATCATGCTCAACAAGAGGTTGAGCAAGGGGATATTGTACAAGTTGTTTTGTTAGCTCCCCATTTGCAATTGTCATGTTTCCAAACCTATAGATGATATAGGCATAAGAAATAGCCAACCAAGTTATTCCTAAGATAATATGATAGCCATTGGACTTGTTTTTGGGATGGAGAATAAGGAAATCAGTGGATTGCTCCCAGGAATCAATGGAAATCATTACACCCTCAATGATGCCCTCTGGTGCTAATGTGGATTCGTCTACAAATTGAAGCACCATGGTGGTTTTCCTTAAGGCTCCTTGGATATTAAGCTTGAGCACAATATCCTTGGCCATGACATTGATTAAAGACCCTAAGTCAATGAGGATATTGGGGACTACAATGTTGTTAATGTGCACATCTACTACCAGGTTTCCAGGATCCAAATACTTTGGGATGATGACCTTCCCAAGCATTAGATCAACCAGTTTCCTACTAACATTGATAGTAGGGGCATCTTTCGCCCTCCTTCTTGGCCTCTTAAGAAATTATTCTTTGATGAATTTTTTATATATGGGAACATCCTTGATGGCCTATAGGAGGGGGGTTTTGACACACATAATTTTTAGTTCTCCCAAAATTTCAACTTCTGATGGGGTGTGCATTTTAGGAGTGATCAACCTTTGAGGATAGGGAGGCTTGTTGGCTTGAGAAGTATTATCTTCCTTCTCTTCTTTAATATTTTAGGCTAGAGAAGATGGGTGAGAATTAAGAAGTACCTTCCTAGACCTAAGGTTGATTTCTTGGATTTCTATAGCATAGGTAGGATAATATGTCTCTCCATTGAAGGCTTGTTGTGTATGCTTATTGTTGGGGTTCAAAATTGGTTGAGTAGAAATTTGTAGTTGTTCAAGTGGATTGTTTTAGGGAAGTTGTGGTTGCGGAGGAGGAGGCATTAGAGCAGGTGGTTGGTATGCCTATGGCCTCCATCCTAATGATGGATTACCCCATTGAGGAGGTTGGTGTTGGTATGCCTAAAAAGGTCAAATGATAGGTTAAAAAGGATAGAGCCAAGGAGTAGGTATAGGCCAAGTTGAGTTGTTAGTTGGATACCAAGATTGAAATGTTTCATTATATCTTGTATTGAAAGATGAACGATAGTTCATATATTGTTGATATGATATAGGACCTTGTGGCCTTTTTTTGTTAACAAATCATAGTTGCTCCATGCCTTCTTTTGCTCCTTGATACACAGATTTCAAACCTGGGAGAGATGGACACTTTTCAGTTGAATGATTCTCCTCACACACATATCATATTTTTATAAAATTTAATGGGCACTCATTTTTGGGGTGCCTCTTAGTGCATCTATGGAAAAATATGGCTAATGCACTTTCTTCATCCTCTTTCTTTTTATTAATTTGAAATGTGTCCATCTACATGGAAAAAGTATGTAATATTTCACTTTTAAAATCCTCCAACATACCTCCTATTTCATTCTTAATTACTGAATAAGAAGATGAAGGACTTACCAAACCCTAGCTAGATCTACCTCTTTTTCTTACAACTCTATGAAGAATCACACCAACAAAACAAATAACAAAGAAAAAATAATTTAACTATAATGAAAATATACTCACAAAATTTTCATTATCAATAGCATATATTTATACATGAGTAGAGCTTTTCCATATCCAATAATCTCTCAGACATCTCTTATATTCTCTCAATAATCATACCATGATATTTTCATCAATCATACAAAAATATCTCATTAATCATTCTAATAATCTCTCCACAATTCCCTCACTACAATAAAAACTCTAATTAATTTCAAATGAATCATTATTCCATGATCTCTCCCGCATAATGATCATTTGGAAATATTCCAAGATCATCTCTGAATTTGCAAAACTTTTCCTTAGATAGTGCTCTAGTGAATATATTAGCTACATGTTCATTTTTTCTGCAGTACTCAATCTCGATCACTCCTCATTGAACCAAATCTTGAAAAAATTGATACTGGATATCAATATGCTTAGTCTTCTTATGAAAAATTGGATTCTTGGCCATTTGAATAGCACTTTGATTATCACATATCAACTTAGTGGGTTTCTCTTATTGCTCATGTAGATCCTCTAGGATTCTTCGCAACCAAATCGCTTCACATGTTGTTATCATTTCTACTATATACCTTGCTTCTACTATGGAGAGAGACATTATAGGTTTCTTGTTAGTGCTCCAAGCAACTATTTTTGAACCCGTGTTGAATGAATGCCCTGAAATTGATTTACTATCATCCATGCATCTAACCCAATCTAAATCGCTATAACTAATCATCCTAAAATATTATATAGACCTGTATACCAAACCATAACCATTTGTTCCACGTAGATATCTTAAAATCCTCTCTATTTTTGTCTAATGCAATTCCTTGGGTTTTTCCAGAAATCTTGATACCATACTAACTATAAAGGAAATATCTAGTCAAGTTATAGTTAAGTAAATCAAACTTCCAATCAATTGACAATACAAAGTAACATCAACTGAATTGGAGTCATTGTGTCCATATAACTTCAACCTAACTTCCAAAGGAGTTGTCGCTTGCTTGCAAATCAACATTATCAACTTCTTCAGAATGTCCCAAGTATACTTTGCTTGGGACATGAAAATAGTATCTTCCTTCTGCCAAAATTCATACCCAAGAAATATGCAACTCACCAAGATATGTCATCTCAAACTCAAAAATCATATGTGACTTAAATATTTTAAATAGTTCATCGTTGTTCCTATGTATATCAAATCATCAACCTATAAGACAACTATCAGAATCATTTTTTTCTGACCAAAATATATAAAGAATAACCTCTGATAAGCTTTTAACTAAGCCATGATCCTGAAAATACTTATCGTTTTCTTAAGACCATATAAGGCCTTCTTCAACTTATAAACAAAATATTCTTTTCTGGGCACTTCAAAACCTTCAAGCTGCTCCACATAATTTTATTCATCCACAGAACCATTCAAAAAAGTTGGCTTAACATCCTTTTGAAAAATTGGTCATTTGCACTGAGCAAATAATGCAAGAACTATCCTAATTGTATCCAACTTTTCCACTAGGAAAAATGTCCCAATATAATCAATGTCTTCCTTCTGTGCATATCCCTTTGCAACTAAATGGGCCTTGTACTTATCAATTGTGCCATCTAATTTATACTTGGTTTTATAAACTCATTTAGTGTCAATTACATATTTTCCTTTTGGTAGTTTGACCAATTCCCATGTATCACTTTTCACCAAGGCATTCAATTCTGCTTCCATAGCTTCATTCCATTCTTTCTTTGTTGATGCTTTTGCATAATTTTGTGGTTCATCCATTTTCATTACTTGTCCCATAAGTGCATAATTCACTAGAGAACTTTGAGATCTAATAACCCTTGTTTCAAAATTTATATCTAACATATTGTTTTCTAAATGACCTGTTTCAAGCCACTTAGGCTTCTTCTTAACTTCGTCTATCTTTACTGACTTGGAATTTGATTCATCACCAATATTCACTGCGTCTTTCCTCAATTCAAACTGTTACATAAAAATATCGTCACCATGATTATTTGCAGTCAGTATGGGTCTATCATCACTTGTATTGTCCTCCTAAGCAAGTCTCAGACCTCAGATCTTCAAGTCAAGCTTTGGAAATGAGAGAAAGACATTAAAAATCAATGTACCTCTGGTTCCGCACTTTCTCTCACTGTCACCTGTGGTCCCGCACCTTCTGTTTACAAAAACTGCGGACCTGCCTGCTCCGTCCCTAACGGTGTGGGTGCGGACCCCTGTGAAAGTCAAAAGGCGCAAGTTTTATCTTAAAAAACTCACTTTGGGTTAATTCTAGAGGATTCTAGAAGGAATTTTGACGTGGATTGTTCGCTTTGAGGTGGTTCATGCATCCCAAAAGAGAAGGAGCTAATCCCTTGATGAGAGGAGCTATCCCTTTGAAGGAGGGCTTTATCCCTTTGAAGGAGGACTTAGTAACCTCCCTCCATTGCACTATAAATACAGGCATTGGGCTGGTTGCTGAGGAGGTTAGAAGCTGAACATTTTTTAGGGTAAATGCTGGTGAAATCAAGACTTCCTAGTTGAGCTTAAGAGGAGAGATCACATACCTTTTTGGCTTCATTGGGGAGTGAGTGAAACTTGTCAAAGTAGAGGAGACTTCTTGCTGGACCCTGGGAGGAGCTTGTACAACGTCAAGGCAAAGGTTGTAAAGTTCTTCTTCTTTTGAATTAATACAATCAAACTCATTTTTCTCAACAAGTATCTCATGTTATTTGTTTCATGGACTCCTTGACTTTCATGTTAAATATGTTTTATGATATTGGCTTTTCAGGTGCTATTTAATTTGTTTGCCTTGTTTGTGTTTGCAGATTCGCGACAAAGGAGCTCATTTGGATCGAAGGAGCGAGGGCATCCACAAACTTGCGTTGGACCTAAGGTAGGCCCTAAAAACACTTGTTTGCCATTGTTTATAAAAGCATATTTAGAGAAAGATAGTGTCTGGTTGGTTTGCTTGTCATTATCTTCTTTAGATTCTAGGAAGGTCCATCTTGTCCGCAAGATCGACTCATTCCGTGTGACAAAATGGCGACTCCGCTGGGGACTTGATTGTTTTCCTTGTTTTTACTTTGACCTGAGAAACTGTGTTTTTGTTTCTGTTTTTGGCTTTTTGTGTGTAAAATTGGGTAGAGTTTGTAGATCCAGGGTTATTTTTTGTTTTTCATAGCTTCGGGAGAGGACCGCACCCTAGCCGTTTGACACAGTACGTACTTATCCGCACCTTTGCTTTTAGCACAGAGCGGGACCGCACCTGTGTCAACTGTGGGCCTGCGGACCCTGTCAAAATTTTGAAAAACCTAAGATTTCCTCTGTTAGTCAGCTTAGTTTTTGTTTAGAAATTGTTATCCACTGCCCAGACCTGCATATAACTTGTCAGAAGCTTTCCTTAGGTTGATTTCGTTAGTGTTAGGGTTTTAGGTGAAATTCCTAGGAGTTTTGCTTGTTGGGTTTGTTTTTCATTTTGGTTGTGTAGTGGCTCTAACCTTAGAAGCTGTAGGGACTTCAGATCACCTTAGTGTCTACCAGCCTTCTTATGAGTCTGACCATTTATGAAATCTCCCCTTGTTGAGGAATCCGCTTTGAGTTTTCTCTTTACAAAACTTCGAAAAGCTTGTGTTTAAAAGTTTGGATTTTCATTTTCAAAAAGAAAACAAAATTGGTTGTTCTTGACTTATTTGTGATTCTGCATAAATTGGTCCTTAGCTTACATCTAGCTAAGTAAAACATCCTTAAAAAAGACATCTAGTAGGCTTTGACTTCAAATAGGTTTTTATAGTTTATAGATCTCAAAGTTAGTCATTTCCATAGTTTTGAGTGTTTTATAAAAAATACAAAAAAACTCTTTTGAAAAAAGTTTGTTTTTTGTAGTGATTGAGTGCTTTGAAACGAAAAAGGGAAATTTTTGTGAAATAACTAGTTGTCTCGTTTTGAGTGCATTGGAAAAGCCAAAAGCTCTTCTTTTAATTTGTTTGATTGAGAAAGATTTGTGTTTATAAAGTATTTGCATTCTCAAACTCTTTCTTAGTTAGAAGTTCATCGAAGAGAAAAAGATTGTTTAAATCATCTTAGGTGCATTTTTAGTGATTTTGAGTCAAGTCTTCATACCACGAGTTTCATCTCCGCACCTTTTGACTTAAACAAAAACCAATAAAAAATAACGCTTAAAGTAAAATTCATCTAGTAACATTTTTTATTTTCTAGGGCTCTGATACACCAAATTAGCTTAGGCTAGTGTCTTGGAGTAGGAGAGTAATTAACTCTCCAAGACAGTAAAAGGCAAACAAGTAGCTGTATCTTGTGGTAGGGAAGAAATCCAATTGTTGCATTTATGCTCTGGGAAAGCTCCTCTTAAAGGAGAAGAACAATATCGTGTCTGAACCAGTGTGGGAATCAATCCTTCCTCATTGGGAACGACGCCAGATATTCACGTATTAAAAACGGTAAACCTCGGATTAACCATTGTCGAGGAGCCTGGGGTCACTTGTTGGTAAACCTTGCATTATGTCAAGGAGCCTTCAAGGGGATTGAGCTTGCTACTCTGCCCTTGTGTGTGTATCGGATCGTAGACTGTTCCCCCAGGTATATTTGTTTCAGTTGGTAACCTTAGTGGCCATATTCTTTAGGACTCTTCCTGAGGTGACAGTGGTGGGAAGATCCCACTGTACCTGGAGCAGACGTCGGCTAGACTCACTTGGATTTTCTGGGGGGTTCTCTTCACTCGAGACAGTTAAGTGGAGGAACTTGTGCCAGTCTATTCATTAAGCAGGTTGCCGGGGTAACTGTTCCAACCGCCATTTCTGTATTGAACTCTGCGACGTTGGATTTCATCACCAACTAGTGTTTTCAGTACGGAAAGTTACTATTTGTGTGTGTTTGATTTCCTAGATTCTTTAGGCGTGTGATTCAAATTTGTTTGGTTCTTTAGAGACTTTAGGTGCTTTTCATTGAGATTTTACTTTGTTTGTGTGTGAAGTAGTTAAAAGTTTTTAATTGTGGCTGAATTACCAAGGCAGTCCCGTAGACTTCGGGGCCAATCTTCTGAGTTTGTAAACGTGGCTGAGTTACTGAGGAAGTCTCGTAGACTTCGGGGCCAACCTCCTGAGGAAGTACCGAGCCAGCTTGAAGGCTTGAAAGTCCTCGTAACTCCTAGAGACAGTAGAGTTGGGTCACCTGAAGAAGGAGAATCTTCTTTGATAGTACATCCTGATTTTCAACCGTTAGTGGCGGATTATAATCCACAGTCAGTGTCTGTTTCCGAAGTTACTGGTAGCTTTTCATCTACTAGTGATATAGGTGAGGAACCTGAAATATCCGAGCCTGAAAGTGAATTTGCTGCTACTCCGGCATCGGGGTTTGTTTCTCCAACTTCTAGTGGTCCTGGTTCACCTAGGGTAGAAAGAGTAATCACCCAAGATCTTCCTTCTGGACTTATTGCTATTGAAGAACTTGCTCCGGAAGAAGAAGTAGGCATCCCTATCCCTGAAAATCAACCTGTTATTGAGATAAGGGAGCGTGAATCAATTTTTTACAGTCCACCTAGGAGCAGTTCTTGGTATCTTTCTTTGACTAATTTTTTAGAAAACTCAGGGTTAAGTTTTTCACCACCTCACGCTCCTTATCACCCAACACCTAGAGGTTTTTATACTCCCGTAAATATGTCAAGACAGTCATCCATGTTTACTCAATCGCCCGAATCCTTTTTGTATGGCGGTCCTTCTGTTCCCTCCGGGTATCAGTCACTTTCTGGTACTTTTTCGGGAGCATCTCCTCAACCCATTGAGCAAGGGTTATTAACTGGAAGCAGTGGTACTAAGCCATTGAGCGTACAAGACATTCTTATGATGTTAGGTTCTATTCCCAATCCTCAACCTCAAGGTGGCCAGTTACCGCCTGGGGTGCAGCCTCAATTCTCGCCTGGGGGGCAACCTCAAGGTACAAAATTTGCATCTGGGGGGCAACCTCAAGGACAGTACATTCCTACAGGATAGTACGTTCCTCAAGGTCAACCCCAGACTCAATATGTACCCCAAGGTCAACCCCAGTATAAATTTATACCTCAAGTTCAACCCCAGTATCAGTACGTGACTCAAGGGTATCAACCCCAAGGTCAGTACTTGAACCAAGGTTTCCAACCACCCTCCTGTCAAACATATGTTCAAGGAACGGGAAATGTACCTTTCAATTATCAATCCTACCCTCAACCCGGTTATGGTCCTCAGTATTCTCAACCTGTTATGGGTCAGTACCCTGGAATGAATATAGTGTGGGATCCATCGCAAACTCAACAGGTGTTGCAGCCAAATGTATAGTTGTCATCTCAAACTGGACAACCCTTAGTTTTTGGTACACCCCAGCAACCAGTCCAGTCTAACATTCAAACTTCTGTACCTTCGGTAGTTTCTCAACCTGAGCCTAGTACACCTCGTCCTCCACCTCAAACGACTGCTACAACTGCCACAACATCTGTTCAATCTACCCCACCTACTTCTGGAGTATCGACAGCTCCAGTTTCTACTGTTCCTGTATCTACTCCTCAGACATCTTTACCACCGTCTGGATCTACGATTCAAACTTCGGTTCAGATGCCTGTAGGACAACCTGGTTCAAGTACGGTTGTCACAAGTCAACCACAATTTACTTATCAACCGTACCAGGGACAATACCAATTCGGTCCTGCTGTGCAGCAGCCAGTCTATCAGTATCAACCGTACCCTGGGTACACTTATCAACAACCTCAACAACCCCAGTATAGTCCGGTTAATCCTGGTTTTCCGGGAGGATACAATATCCCAAACACAATTCCTATTCCTAGTTATCCTGGATATCCTCCTCCTGGGGCTAGTCTCATGACCCAGAGTTTTAGGGATCCTAATCGGCAGTTACCATTTATCGCAACTTTGGACTTACCTGACTTGTCGCACCTAATGAACGATCCCATTAATTATCTTCCGTTTTGGCTGCCAATGCCAAATAAGTTGCCCAGTGACATTCCTAAGTTCGAAGGTAAATCAAGAGAGGACCCGTCGAACCATGTGATGACTTACCAGCTCTGGTGTGCGTCTAACTCCATTTCAGATGATTCGATCCGTCTTAGACTTTTCCAGCGCACTCTAATTGGTCTCGCGGCCAAGTGGTACATTGAGTTACCGCGAGGCACTTTTTATAATTTTAGTCAGTTAGCTACCTCGTTTTTAACTCATTTTCAGTTGCCAGTCCGATATGACAATGGCACGGAATTGTTAACTTCGTTAAAACAATCGACATCCACTTACATTTCAAATCATATCCATGAGTGGAGACGTCGACGGCGTTTAGTGAAGGTGTTTATTCCGGATCAGATCCTGGCCGAGTGGTTTGTAAAATCTTTGTTGCCAAATATCACTGAAGATGTAGCTAAAGCCGGCGTTGTTACTGAGGAGCAAGTGATTGCTCAAGCACAGTACCTTGACTTGGTCTATAATCAGTCAGGTACATTACATGAGAAAATCCCCGATCTTCCCAAGCAAAATCAAATCGCTGCAGCTCCTTCGGGATCTCATGCCGCCAATGGTATGATTGGCACGGTTAACACTAAAAGTAAGAAGAAATCTTCCAAGAATTCTTCTCCCATCATAACCTTGCCTGATTCCCCAACAGGAGATTCTTCTGTAGAGATTTCCACCGATATTCACGTTGTAGAGTCATCTACAGCTAAATCAAAATCCGGTGGGAAGAAAAAAGGAAAGAAGAAGAATAAAACGGACAAAAGTTCAAAGGAGAAACCTGAAAAGGTGGAATCCAATGATGAAAAGCGCAAACCTCATTATCCTTGTCTCATTTGTGACGATGAACATTTTACAAGAGACTGCCCTCATCGTGTAGAGGTTGCGAAGATTGTCAAAGGTTCCCAAACTCCTGCTGTTTTGAAGGATCCTTTTCCAGCTCAAGACAGTAAGATGATAGGTTCGTCCTCGAGTGCCAATGAAGAACCCATACTGATGATGTCCCATGTTAGGATTGCGACTCGATCGCAAGATTATGGTAGTAAAAGTCTTGTTGATGGTAAAGAAGCAGAATCTTCTCATTCTAATCCATCAACCTCAGCTCCCGGTTCCGATCCACTACAGATCGAGAAACCTAATCCAGACTTGGTAATCAAACCGCCCGCCAAGGGTATACTTCGAAAGTCCGCTTTCAATCCACATGCGAGAGCGGCTCAGAATTATAACATTGTTGAGGATTTAACTGTTTCACCCTCAGCAATGTCGGCTTTGGAAGTGCTACAATCATGTCCAGCACAACGTAAATTACTTCTGTCGGCTATAGGAGCTGTTGACGTTCAGGACTCGAACCTAATAATTTTCGATCTAGAAAATAGTACACCGCGTTTGCCTCATCAAATGGCTTTCCAAATTCCAGTGATAGTAAAAAACAGGCCTATTCATCGGACTGTAATTGATGAGGGAGCCTCAACGTGTATTATGTCGATACAGTGTTGGAGATCGCTTGGTTCTCCTTCGCTAAACCAATCCCCGACAATTCTAAAGGCCTTTGATGGCCGTGGGTTTCATCCTTTTGGCATTCTACAGGATTTGCCTATAGGGGTTGAAGGAAAAACCATTAGTCTAGATGTGGAGGTGGTTGATGCCCCTCTAGATTACAACCTTCTCTTGGGTCGAAGTTGGTCTTACGCTATGACAGCGGTCGTTTCATCGATCTTTCGAGTAATAAAGTTTCCACATAATGGAAAGATCGTAACAATAGACCAGCTGGCTTACTTTTCATCCGACCCAGCCTCTTCTGAGAGTATTCAACATGTCGGTAAAACGACTATCCCATATAAGGATGTTGGAGTAGGACTAGTTAAAGATGCCGGTTTACTGGGAACTTTTCCTTTTCCTCCGATCAACGCATCGTCTTCATTTGCAACTATTCATATGATCACATCAGACACCATTGTTTATGATGATCCTTGGATCGTTCCTTCTGAATCTGAGATAGACTCATTTGGTAATGCCATGCCTTTGAGTCCATATGAAATTGCCTATGAAGCCGTGCAGTTGTTTGCCGACCCATCTTCAACCGAAAATGACTTCATGAATGTGGTCCGTGAGGAATCACTTTTCACATCAAGCTCGGATTTAATCACGTTTTCTGAACTTGTTCACTCTGATGAGCAAATTCGTGAAATCCTATGTGTAGATGATTTACCATGGGAAGATCTCCATCACAGATCTTCGTTTTTACTCGAGGATGATCATTTTGAAAATGATTTCTCATCAATTTTTACGACTGAATATGTCAAGGAACCTCAGAATCCAATGAAACATCCCGATTCAAAGTTAAATTTGGGAAACATCTCTCGAACTATTCCTGTTGACATTTTGGTTAAGCCCGGAATTTTTGAGAACATTCATATAGGTGCCTCGTGTATAGATGACGAAATTCAGCTATATAAGGCCATATTTCAAGAATTCCGCGACGTGTTTGCCTGGTCCTATGAGGAAATGCCAGGAATTGATCCCGCGATTTTTGTTCATGAGATCAAGACTTACCCGGACGCTAAACCCATCCGGCAACGTTTGCGTCAGATTCACCCACGAAAAGCTGTTGCAATTAAAGTAGAAGTTGAAAAATTATTGAAAGCAGGTTTCATTTATCCGATCCCGTTAACGGATTGGGTATCGAATATTGTTCCAGTTAACAAAAAGCAGGGAACAATAAGAATATGCATCGATTATAGGGACATTAATCGAACCTGTCCAAAGTACAATTACCCAACTCCCTATATTGATCAAATTATTGATGATTGTGCCGGCAGCGAAATATTCTCCTTCATGAATGGTTTTTCCGGATACAATCAAATCAATATTCTACCTGTCGATCAACCAAAAACGGCTTTCATTTGTCCATGGGGGACATTTGCTTATTGCAAGTTACCTTTTGGGCTTAAGAATGCCGGAGCAACTTTTCAAAGGGCGATGTCTTATGCGTTTCATGACATCAAGCACATTGTGCAATCCTATCTCGATGACTTGCCTGCTCATTCATTACATTGAGCTGATCACCTCGTCCATTTACGAGCAATCTTTATGAGGTGTAGGCATTATCGGATTCGGTTGAATCCACACAAATGTGTCTTCTGTATAGAAACGGGTCGATTGCTGGGGTTTGTAGTTTCGAAAGCTGGCATTCGCGTCGATCCCTCGAAGGTCGAAGCTATCATCAAATTGCCTCCTCCTTCGAGTCTTCGCCAACTCCAAAGTTTGCAAGGAAAAGCAAACTTTTTACAACGATTCATTCCTAACTACGCCGAGGTTACAAGGGGTTTTACCTGGTTTTTGAAGCAAAATACTCCATTCTATTGGGATGAGATAGCTCAGAAATCTTTTGATGCACTCAAACACGCGTTGACCCATGCACCATTGTTGCATCCTCCCAACTACAACCAGGATTACTTCTTGTATCTCTCCGCCTCTCATTCCACCATTGGAATGGTCTTAGTTCAGGAAGACGAATTCGGAACTGAACATGTGATATATTACCATAGTCGAACTTTAAATCCAACTGAGCTAAAATACTCACATGTGGAGAAATTGGCATTGGCAGCCGTTCAAGCTGTCCAACATTTTCGTCACTACATTTTACTATGTAAAACTACAGTAATTTCGGATTGCAATCCTATGATCTACATTTTGACCAAGAAATTGCTAGGGGGAAAGTACTCTAAATGGATCATTATACTACAGGAGTTCGACTTAGAATTCGAGAAATCCAAGTCTAAGAAATCTTTAGTTTTTGCGGAGTTAATGTGTGACTTCCCGCGTGCTGACACGGAAACTGTGGCGGAGGAGCCCATTGTGGATGAATCCTTGTTTCTAATCAGCACTTTAGATCCGTGGTATGGGGATATCATCGTTTATCTCCAGACCCAATCCTTTCGGCCAGAAATTTCAAGGTCAGAACGTCGAAAAATTCGATTCCAGTCCCAACAATTCAGGATTATTGGAGATACTCTTTATCGCCGTGGGGCGGACTCTGTGTTTCGACGTTGCTTAACTCACGAAGAAGCTGAAAGGGTTCTAAATGACTGTCACTCTAGAGCGTGTGGCGGTCATATGTCTGGGTTTGCCACAGCCCAAAAGATATTACGCGCTGGCTACTTCTGGCCGTCTTTATTTAAAGATTGTATTACGGCGGTCCGAAAATGCCACAACTGCCAAATTTTTTATCGAAAGATGTGCGCTCCACCTGCTCCTCTCCACCCTATAATTGCCGTTGGTCCTTTTTCCAAATGGGGTATCGATTTTATTACATGTAACCCTCACTCGGCCGGGGGGCATGCGTATATCATCCTTGCGGTAGATTATTTTACTAAGTGGGCCGAGGCGATGCCTACATTTGAGGCAGACGGCAAGACAGCTGCAATTTTCATGTTCAATCATATAATTGCTAGGTTTGGTGTCCCGCAAGCGATAATCACTGATCATGGGCGTCATTTTCAAAACGTTATGATGACCGAACTTACAGGCCAGCTTGGTTTACGTCACGATAGTTCAACCCCTTATTATCCACAAGCGAATGGTCTGGTTGAATCCATCAACAAAGTTTTAGTTATCATGATCTGACGAATAATTGGGATTCATCGGTCGAATTGGCACAACATGCTATTTTCAGCACTTTGGGCGTACCGAACTTTAGTAAAAACATCAACAGGGTTCACTCCTTTCCAACTAGTTTATGGTCTGGAAGCTGTGTTACCCATTGAATGCGAAATCCCGTCACTGCAAATGGCCATCGAGTTACTTCCAGCCACTTCCGAAGAGGAAAAGCGTTTGTTATACTTGGCTCAATTAGATGAGAATCGACGCAATGCTGCATTGGCGATCGAGACTCACGCAAAACGCATGAAAGCTCAGTATGATCGAAATGTGACCCCTCGAAATTTTTCGGAAGGAGATCTAGTCTTAGTTTACGATCAAGCTAATGATAAATTAGGCGCTGGAAAATTCCTTCCTCTGTGGCATGGTCCCTATGTTGTCAAGCGAAAGCTAGCAAAAGGGGCCTATGAATTGGTAGACTTTGACGGGGACTCTTTGGGTAAACCCAGAAATGGTCTTTACTTGAAGAGGTATTATGCTTAAAGAATGGGTATGGATATTTTTAGTTAGGATAGTTTTTCTCTCTAGCTCGTGTGTTTTAGTTTAAACAGTGTGCTTAGCTTAGAGAGTGTTTTTTCGTCATTATTCCTGCTTATCTTGGTTTTACTCTTGATATTGCAGATGTCGATGCCTCTCCAAACATACATTGGTTTCACTGATGGTGCTTGTCGTAATACATGGAACATCTCTTCCGCAGCTTGGGTTATCTATTCGCCCTCTGACGAGTTAGTATCTATGCATGGGGTAAGCCTCGGTCAAACAACGAACAACATTGCCGAGTATAGTGCAGTGAATGAGTTATTATCTGAATCTATTTCATTTGGGATTCAGAGTTTGATAGTGAGGTTAGATTCTGAACTCGTTGTATTACAGCTTAATAGAGTGTATGCCATTAGAAATCCAGTGTTATTAAGATTATTTTTGAGAGTGCGTCTCTTGGAACGTGAATTTGATTATATTGAATATCAGCATATTCCAAGATCTTTAAATACATTAGCAGATGCAATTGCTTCTTGAATGTTAAATAGACATTTGCAATAATCATACATGTAAATTTAAAACCATTCCATAACATGATTTACAAGATAAGCCGGTAATAATGATATATATATAGGAGTGTGTCAAAAAATACATCGTCCTCGATCATAGGTTGAAAAACACCTTATGATTGGCAAAAATGATAAGTATGAAAAACAAAAATGTCACATGTGCCCACAATAGGCGATCATCCTATCACTGGTGATGATCTCTATAAGAAACCACTGCACGGGCCACCTTGCAAAGGAACCTCCTAAAAGGTCCCGGGACCCCAATCACATAGCGCTGAAGTCGACGAGGAATGTCATCTATAGTGGTCTCCGGAATATCTCCTGTCAAGCGCTCGAGATGACCCTCCAACTCGGCCAAAACCTCTGTTGATTCGTCCTGTGGGGCTGGCGCGGGTGCAACTGGTTGTTTCCTCTCGTAAGGCCGGAGAGCGGCTGGTCGCTGTGGGCCCACATCTGCATTTGGAACTTTTGCTATCAGTTTTGAGACGATGGAAAAATAATAAAAAAAAATTAAAATAGGAAAAATGTTGAAAATGATTTTACCTGAATCATCCCACTACTCTCCTGGTGGAAGAGCCATGTCTGGGTCACCACGAAAATCTATCCCAACGTAAGGGAAGTCCTGAATAGAAAAGACCTGGTTTTCCAGCCATTAGAAATACTCAGGTTTGAATTGAGCAACCTCTGTCCTCTCGTCTTGGTGACGGGCCATAACTGCGACCCATCGCATCAGTTTGGGCTCTCGAGGAAGCCCAGCTCCAACAGTAAGGTGTTGTGGGATCAACATAGGAACCCTCTCCAGGCCAAAACTCACAACCAAAGCCCCATAACCAAAGGTCTTTAGTCGTCCGTTCTTGGCCCTGGTCAGTTGGCCTTTCACATTGGCCAACACAGCATCGCACCAGTTGAAGATGGTGCCTCGAAAGCAATCAACTGCCATATGCATCTGGGATCCGGTGGCAATATGTAATGCAGCAGCCCCGCAAATTCTGGTGACAGTAAACGCAATCACCATGAGTTCAGGACGGGATATGGTCTTTATGTCTATCCCTTTGTCTCTAGCCTGGCTATTGCAGTACTCTAGCCTGAGGCTATCGACAGACTGGCCACCTGCCCTAGCCCCAAATAGAGTCAAGTCTTCGCCTCTCTTAGGAAAACCAATCAAGAAATATATGTCCGCCGGCTCGATTTCGAGCTGGTGGCCACCAATGAAGAAGCACTGGTCCTGTATGCTCCATCTGTCAACCAACCACTGTAAGAAATCCACCTGAGCCCTCATGTCAGGAATGGCCCAAAATTTGTACAAGCCACACGCCCTCAAAGCATCAAGTGAAGGCTGATGATTCCATGCGGCAACATCCACGTCCTCATGCTCTCGTTCACGCCAATCTAGCATGATGTACTCTTTGCATCAAGCATAAGGATAAATTAAATTGCTAGAAATTATTTTGATTGGTCCATTTTTGAGAATTTTTGGGTTAAAAACCCTTGCCACGGGGACCGCACCCTCCGGGTTAGACACAGTGCGTGGGACCGCACTTTGTCTACATGGAAGGTGCGGACCCCGAGCTTTTTCCCAATGGAGAAAAAGTCGGGGTCCGCAGGCCAGCAGTGGTAAACCTACGGGCCCCCGCGCACAGGTTTTATGCCTAAAAACCCTCCCAAAAATGAAATAAATGACTAAAACAAAAATTGAAACGGTTAAAAATGAAGAGTAGGATGATGTGGATTACCTGAAGAAGACGGCGTTCAATTCCGACGGTTGGATTTTCCGCAATCTTCACGGGAAGTTTTCTGAGCAAAAGCACTATTTTCTCACCCAAAACTCAAACGGTAAAAATGAATTGACGAAGGCCCTTTTTATAAGTTTTTTGAGTAAATAAATTGCAAATTTGTTTATGTTTCACTTTGAAAAGGTATTTTTGCGACATTTTTATCCATTTCAAACAGGTATGAGTAATGTTTGTGTTTTTGTGCAGGATAAAGGATTATTCAGACGAAATCTATCATTTTCAATGAAAAACATTTAGAGTCACCTTTAAGCTCTTTTCTGACTCCTGAAACATGAAAAGATCGCCGAGTGTTTCTTTTAAAGTCGTTAAAATGAAATTAAAAGATGGTCCACTTACAACTCTTTTCCGACCGTAAAAACATGAAAAGATTGCCGGATTTTTGTCGTTTCAAATTCGATATCGGTTATAAAACGACGTGTCATTGATCGCTTTTTTACTTTTTCAGATCAAGGGCACTAATGACGAAAAGTGCACTAATGACGAAAAGTACTCCTTGGTCATAAAAGATCAAGCGGTTCTCTCAAGTATTATTTTATACTTTTTCAGGCTTGGGAGACACAAGTTTACGAAAAAGGTCAACCCTGGAGTCTTCTTAAGTTTTTTCAGACTCTCTAAAATTGAAAAATGCCGAGTTTCTCCTATACTGGACTCGTTAAAATTTCATAGTAAAGGACCTGTTCAATTACAAACAGGAACGAACCACTCCTTCTTAGGGTTCGAATTTAAACTAAGTTGGACTCGTCCGAAGGATGAGCTTATAATCAAGCAAATGTTATCCTCCTCAAGCTTGTCAAAAATAAAGAGGTACTTGCCAGAAATGGTGGGGGAAAAGAGAGAAAAATGAGCCTGTTTGTCATACTTTGTAACCACTCTTGAACACGACACTTTTATTCACCTGGGTTGGGAAATCCTTTGCCTAACAGTTGATCAAACCACATTGAAAGTCTTCAGCCGGTTTCTGGGTATTAACTTTGGGTCAATTGTCACCAAACCATCTGTCGTGTCGTTATGTGTTCAAGAGGTCACTACCAATAAGCCATTCATCTGCAAAATATCTGTCATCCATCTTGACCATCCCTGAGTCAGTCTTTGCAACTAAATTTCTTCAACTTGATCTATGATTTCGTGTTGTGGGCTTGCCTACGACGGATCGCTTTCTATCGACATCAGCTCATTATCTAGAAAGATGATCTAGAAATCGTCAGTACCTTGAGATCTGCATGCCTCAATGGCAGGTTTCTCGCCTTCGATGACAGGTTGCATCATTGACCTTCGATCAAAGGATTCCGTGACATGTTCGACATCAACACATTTATTCGCATCTCATGGATTGTACTGGGTACTTTGAGAGCCATTGACATCACTGGTGGTTTCTCTCACACTTGTTAATAGTTTACATCATTGACTGGTAATCAAGTGGTTACTACCATGTTTGACATCAACACATTCATTCGCATGGATAGAATCGTACTGTTTCGGGAAGTAGAAATGAAGACCCTGGATCTAGTTTCCACAATCCAGGCTGCGAGGAATTTTGTATTCATTATATAATGGACTATTCATAAACAGATGGTTGCATCCATACTGTGTCCACCTGAGTCTATACTTGTGATGTTTTACAAGATCATTCCTATATCAGAGCAGTAGTTAGTTTTTCTAGTCAGTTTTGATCTGAGTATGGGAATGCCTACCTCAGTGATGATATGATCTCATATATATATCTTGCATTGAATGTTTTTACAGGTTCCAACCGGGCTCTCCACAAGATGATCCTCGAAATGATAAAGTACTTCACTCTTCCTAAATGATCAATGAAATCCTCATCTACTACAGACTTCGCACTTTAGGGGGCAATCTGTTACACAAAAATATCGTCACCATGATTATTTGCAGTCAGTATGGGTCTATGATCACTTGTACTGTCCTCCTAAGCAAGTCTCAGACCTCAGCTCTTCAAGTCAAGCTTTGGAAATGAGAGAAAGACATTAAAAATCAATGTAACTTTGGTTCTGCACTTTCTCTCACTGTCACCTGCGGTCCTGCACCTTCTGTTTACAAAAATTGCGGACCTGCCTGCTCTGTCCCTAACGGTGTGGGTGCGGACCCCTGTGAAAGTCAAAAGGCGCAAGTTTTATCTTAAAAACCTCACTTTGGGTAATTCTAGAGGATTATAGAAGGAATTTTGACGTGGATTGTTCGCTCTGAGGTGGTTCATGCATCCCAAAAGAGAAGGAGCTAATCCCTTGATGAGAGGAGCTATCCCTTTGAAGGAGGGCTTTATCCCTTTGAAGGAGGACTTAGTAACCTCCCTCCATTGTACTATAAATACAAGCATTGGGCTAGTTGCTGAGGAGGTTATAAGTTGAACATTTTTGAGGGTAAATGCTGGTGAAATCAAGACTTCCTAGTTGAGCTTAAGAGGAGAGATCACATACCTTTTTGGCTTCATTGGGGAGTGAGTGAAACTTGTCAAATTAGAGGAGACTTCTTGCTGGACCCTGGGAGGAGCTTGTACAGCGTCAAGGCAAAGGTTGTAAAGTTCTTCTTCTTTTGAATTAATACAATCAAACTCATTTTTCTCAACAAGTATCTCATGTTATTTGTTTCATGGACTCCTTGACTTTCATGTTAAATATGTTTTATGATATTGGCTTTTCAGGTGCTATTTAATTTGTTTGCCTTGTTTGTGTTTGCAGATTCGTGACAAAGGAGCTCATTTGGATCGAAGGAGCGAGGGCATCCACAAACTTGCATTGGACCTAAGGTAGGCCCTAAAAACACTTGTTTGCCATTGTTTATAAAAGCATATTTAGAGAAAGATAGTGTCTGGTTGGTTTGCTTGTCATTAGGTCTTCTTTAGATTCTAGGAAGGTCTATCTTGTCCGCAAGGTCGACTCATTCCATGTGACACAAACTATACATGTTCTGGGAAATAGATTCCTTGCTCATAAAACACAACGTCTTATTATCACCTTATTTTATTGAGGATCAAACAACCTGTAACTTCTTGCTTCAATACTCTATCCAATAAAGATGCACTTCACACTCTTATCATCCAATTTCCTCCTCTTTTCCTTAGGAACATGTGCATATGCAGTATAAAAAAAAAATCATATGTGCAAAACTTGGTTTGTATACTCTCCATGCTTTTTCTGGAGTCAAATTCAACACTACCTTTTTAGGACATCAGTTAAGAGTGTATATTGTTGTATGTACTGCTTCAGCCCAAAATTCATTTCCAAGAGACTTAGTTTTTAGCATGTTCCTAGCCATTTCAGCTATGGTCCTATTATTCCTTTATGTGACTCCATTTGTTGAGGGGAGTATGAATTAGTAAACTCTCACTTTATTCCATTCTTCCTGCAATAATTCTAAAACTCATTTGACTTGTAATCTACCCCATTATCTATTCTTAGCGTGAGAATTTTCAAACCAATTATATTTTCAACTAAAGCCTTAAAATCAAAAAAATTAGAAAAAACTTCAAACTTCTTTTGCAAAAAATACACCCAAGTATTCCTGGAATAATCATCAATGAACATGAGAAAATAATGTGCCTTTCCGAGAGACACAGTCTCCATTGGACCACACAAATCTGAGTGCACCAATGCTACACATTCTCTAGCCTTCCATGCTCTATTTCAGAAAATTTCCCTATGTTGTTTCCCAAAAATACACCCTTCACATACTTTATCATCCAACTTAATATAAGGAAGACCATCCACCATGTTATACTTTCTCAATAACACCAAACTCTGAAAATTTAGATGTCACATCCTTAAGTTCCAAAGCTTAATATTTTCTTCTTTTGTTGCTTTCAAACTCTGTTAATTACTCAAATCAAAGTAAAACTTGAAATTTTTGTCTTCGGTAATTTTTCTTGTTGCTACAATTGCATTTTGATTCAACTTATCCATTATTAAACACTCTTTATTAACAAACACTAACTTGTAATTTTGCTCCATTGTTTTTCATACAGAAGGTAGGTTCTTCTTCAATGTTGGTGTCAAAAAAGTTTCATCAATTAACTTCTTCTTACCATGCAATGTCAATATTGTAGTCATGCCTTTCCCTTTCATTTCAGAAACACTATCATCACCAAATATGGCTTTAGCAAAATTATTTTCATTCGTTTTTGTAGGCAACTCCCCTTGAGATGTCATATGAGTTGAACATCCTGAATCAATATACCCTGCTTCACTTTCTTCACTATGTGCCATCAAACTTAAGATGAGTAACTTCTCATTACTAGTTTCTTCAACAACTATATTGGCACCCTTATGCTCCATATCTTGCATTTTTTCATAACAATCTCTTTCTAGATGGCCAAATTTATGGCAATAATAACATTGTGGTCCTCCATTTCTTCCTCCATTTATGCCTCTGTCTCTTCCTTTTCATCTTCCCTGAGATCCATCCTTGCCTCTTCCTCTGAACTAACTAGGATTTCTTTCTATGTCTCTTGAAGGAGATACATTTCCTTGTGAATTCTGTTGATTTCTATTTTTTTTCAGATTATGATATTGACCCCTGCTCCTTCCTCTTGCTCGATGTTTTGCATAAAATGCATGTTCCACTTGCTTAGATGGTTGATCTTCTTCAACAGTGAACAAGAATCCACTCAATTCATCAATTTTCATTCTATTTATGTCTTTGAATACAATAATACTGGTGGTGACCATTTGAAAGTTAGGAAGAACACTTCTTAAAATCTTCTCAATTAGCCTTCTTTCTGGAACATCGTCACCTAGTGACGTCATTTGATTAACAAAATCTTTCAATTTTGTGATGTAATCATGAATGGATTCATTACTTTGAATATGGGCATTTTCAAAATTCCTCCTCAATGTTTGCAATTTAGCTCTAACCACACCTTCAACAATGCTCCCTATAAGTGAAAGTGCTCCATTATCTTTCTTAATAAGTTCCTTAAGAGATTTCTTTTCATCATCACATAATTCCTTGAATTCATTAGGAGAAGGCATATTATATCCATTAGTTACAATTTCCCATAAATCTTTGGTGATGAGTATAGGTTGGATGCATTTGCTCCAATAAAAGTAGTTTGTACCAACAAGTTTAGGCAATAGAATAGCGCTTGTTGACATGAGGAGATTAAGAGAGAGACAAAGAAATAAAATGCACAAAAAGAAAACAATGTGTCCCACTTTGACTTGGGACAAGACCAATATCCCAAAAATTGGAACTCAACCACCACCACAAAATATCTTTTTTTATTAATATTTAAATACAATAAAAAACTAAGAAGCTCAATTTTATCAAAAATTAAAGAAGACTCCTTCAATACTTCCTCTCTTAATACATTTTCTCAATGAAAACAATATCTCTTAACAAAAAAAATAATATAACTTTTTAAACCACTTATAAAAAATATATATAAAAAATAGATTTACAATAAAAAAAAATGCTTTCCCACACTTACAATTTAACCACATAAAAAAACCATTTAAAAGATTCCTTCCATAAAAAAAATCCCTTTTAATACACTCTCCTCTAATTCTCTCTCCTAAGCATGTTCTCAACCAATTAAAGTTACGTACATGGCATTTTTTTTTTTTTTTAAGTGTGGTTCACGGGCACTGGAGTGGCCACTACGTCCACATAGAGAAGCGGGGCAGCTCCACTCGAAGGGATCTGCCGGTCGGCCATATCAGGCCTAACCCCGAGGGCGTCGAGGAGATTGACCCTGTGACCTCCCAAACCGGGAGAGTACTTAGCAACGGGAACTCGACCATTTGAGCTATCCCTCGGGGCTTCGTACATGGCATATTAAGAGATACACCAATGCACATTTCAAGGAGCCACTTCAAATTATCACTTTTTAAAAAACCATAACCATTGCGAATTAAGGTTTTCTCTCTTAATGTATCCCATTCAAAAAAAAAAAAAAAACATTTGTTCTTAATTTTAAATGAGTGGCTGTGTTCTTCTTCGCAAAATGGAGTAAATATTTAATAAGCATGTAGGCTCCTTAATAACCAATCTTCTCATACGTACGTTGGCTCTTTCAGAGGAACGCACTCAAGTTCTTCAGCAGCAAGCTCAGGCCACACTTCCAACGTTGCTTTACATAGGCTTTACATACAGGCACTAGATACAGGTTTGTTCTTCGTGCACAACAATTCGAACCAGCCTAAAATCTAACACTTGGACACATTATTTTCTCCAACGCAAGTCAAGCTCTCAGATGCCTTCACAATGCTCCACAAATTTTAAATTCAGAAGTTTAATTTTTTGGGCAGTGGTTCTCATACCATCACACCAACAGAACAGGGAAAAAATAATTTAACTATAATGCACACAGAGTCACAAAATTTTCATTATCAATAACATATATTTATGCACTAGGAGAGATCTGCGATCTGCTGTAATTTCTCAGTCATTTTTTATATTCTCTCAACAATCAGTACACAAAATTCTCATCAATCATCCACAAATCTCTCATCAGTTATTCCACTAATCTCTCCACAAATCTCTCACTACAATAACAACTTTAATTAATTTCAAATGAATCATTATTCCATCACTCGAGGGTGGTTTTTGAACACTGTTTTAATATCTTCATAATTGAGCTAATAAATATCTCCATTGGCCAACATATTGAGGGTCTCAATCAACTCTTCTCTGACCCCTCAGAGCAAGACTAGCTTTAATGAATATGGATCAAGGGTTTAGTTAGCCCTCTTGTAGCCTAGTTGAAATATTTCTTCATAGCCTTCTAGTGGTTCATCTAGCCCTTGGGTCATTCCGAGGATTTCCTGCCTTGTATCCCTTGCTTTGCAATAGTCCCAATATTTAGTGTTGAATGCTTGCTACATTTGTCCCCATGTAGTAATGTTGCTTCCTTCTAAACTCATAAACCAATACAAGGTTGCATCCTTGAGCATAGAAGGAAACAAAATGAGCTTCTACTCATCATATGTATAATGATATGTCTTATAGACTACAACAAATTCAAACATTACGCTGTCAGGGTCCTTAGAAGCCATTCCATGAAAGTGTGGAAGAGCAGTGGGGCTGATATTTTTTTATTTTAGCTTCCCCATTTGTCTCCCTGATAGGAAGGACTTTAGTTGTCTATTTCCAACCATATTTTCAGTAGGTGATGGAGGTTTTTCTCTTCCTATAGGCTCCTCAAAAATCTAGGGTTTCTCACCCAAGAAGGCCTCTATATCCTCTGCAAATAGAGTGGGAGGCTCACAATTGCCAAAAAGTGAAGGTCGATTATTGTAGGAGTGGGGTTTTTAGGTAGAAATTTTTATTAGTTATCCCTAGCTCTACAAGGGAAGAAATAAATGATCGTTTTGTATTTTGTTTTATAAATAGAAATGTTGATGCAAATTTTTTGTGCTTTTTTTCAGGAAATAAAATGAAAATTAATCAACTTAAAGTAGAAAAAAGTATCTACATTGAAACCTCCCCAACAACCACACAAAAAAGTGATGACCCTTAGTATTACAATAAGAATGTTAAAACTCTCGAGGGTTTCAACTTTAATTATCAATATGGGTTCGCAAAAACTTAAGAGTTATCAATAATATATGCACATTGGGAAATGTATGCCACTTAGGTTGACTTGATGCAGTTGGGGGAAAGAAAAAATGCACAAACCACTACATCGTAGGAAATACTTGAATAAGTCAATGAACAATAAATAGATATATTCTAGCTTGCAAGAAAGGAAACAACTGAAAGGAATCCTATTCTATTGCAATTAAGTGAATGATAAAATGTAAACCCTAATATAATTGCAGGAATGTAAATGACAAGAAGCAATTCTAGTCTGTTTTGTAGAAATTAAATCTATGTTATTGCAAGAAAGAAAATGACTAAAATAAACCTATGCTATTGCAAGGAATCAAAACAAACCCTTCACGGGTGTTGGAGAAAATCATTGTTATTCTATGGTGCATGATAAACTAATTCTACAGATGAAAGAAGACATAAACAACAAACCCTAATTACAAAAATAAAGCTACAACTACTAGGGTAAATTTCCTAAGTGGTAACTTATCCCATAAACTTGATCTCCAAGGTCTAATGGACATTTTGAAGTGCCGAGGAATGATAGAAAAGATTTTGGTGCAATTATGGAGGCGTTATAAGGCAATCTACATATTGCTATAGGATGACCTTGTTTTGCTATAAGAAACATTAAAGAGTGAATTTATGAGGTCTATATGTGGTTTGAAGAGTGGAAAAGGTGGAGGAAGGTTGTGGAAGGGAAAACAAGTCATTTCCAAACTCAGACACACCCAATGGATAAACTCATACAAGGAAGAGACAAAACTAGGGGTTTCCTATAGCTCTGTTAGGCGTAATTTAGCTTGCTGGCAGTTTGTAGAGAGGTAAGACAGTGGATAGAAAGATGATGTTGTGAGTGAACTAATTGCATTAAAAAAACACTAACTTTTCCTTTGTAACATTACCATCTATCTAAAATCAAAGTGCATGGCTCACTGATAAAAGCAAGTTGCATAAACAACTGTTAAACTACTAATTGCAAGAAATAAAACAACAATGGAAAGGATGATCTGAATTTGAAATGAAGACTACTATTGCATGAAGGAAACTATTTTTGTGTTTATCAAGACAAGTTACATAAACAAACTTATAAAAGAGCTTACTCATAAACCCTACAAAGACAAAATTTCTAGAGATGAGATTTTGTAGAAAATCATAACTAAACTAAATGCACAAGAAGAAAACGTACGAGAAGGGAGCTTAAGCACCTGCGTTGGGTCCTAGTCCAAGGAGATTCGAGTCCCTTAGAAGAAACCTAGACTAAGAATAAAAGAGTGATTTTCATTAATCCTCAAAAGTGCTCATGCATGAAACATGAAAAACTGAAATGATAGGCAAGAGCATTTCTCTGATTTTGGCTATCTCCCTCTAGAGTTTTGAATCCCCACTGGATTGTTAAGGCCCCTTATTTATACAAAAAGTGCTTGAGGGTAAGCCTCCTTCAAGGGAGGATTGTTTCTCTCCAAAATCCCTAAAAATGTGGATTTGGTTCCATGGTGTCCTCGTAGCTACAACGAGGTAGTAAATTTCCTTGAGCTAGTTGAATTGTGATTAGCCTTCATTAAGGAACGAGCCCCATAATCTTCTCTTGTTGGAATCATGTGTGATCTACACAAGATATCCTCAATATCCTGCATATTTAATATGTTAGGCGCACAAGATGTGGAAATAATCTCTTAACCCTCTTAGGAACATATTAAAATTGAAAAAGATATTATCAAGTGCAGAAGGAAAGGTTAAATATGCTTAAGGATGGTTAGATGGGCCTTCAATTATACCTATTTGGGAGGCCCATCACATGTATGGCCAACATTTATTTTTCATAGTTGGGTATGAGTATGTTCTTTCCTTTAAATTCACTACTCTCAAAGGAAAGAGGCCTTCCTTCTTGCATCAAAACCACTCTAATGTCGTGGCATGAGGCATCACATTTCACAATGATAGTTTTTGTGAGGTAAGGTGTCGCCAAGATGAGAGTTGTACACATAACCTCTTTAAGTTCTTCAAAAGCTTTCGTTTCTTAATAAAATGCTCCCTTCTTCAATAATTTTGTTAGAGGTGCTTCCATTTGACCATAATCCTTGACAAACTTGCAGTAATATCATGTCAATCTTAAGAATCCTTTATGTTTCTTTAAGGTATTAGGAATTTTCCATTCCCTCGTAGATTTTATTTGTTAGGATCCACCTTGACACCCTCATGTGATATAATATGACCCAAATATTCCACGTTTTGAACCCCAAAGGCACAATTGGAAGGATTTGCATATAGTTATTTCTCTTCCAATAGTTTTAAGACCATGTTAACTTGTTGTACATGCTTTTCCAAAGATTTGTTTTAGATTAGTATGTCATCAAAAAATATTAACACAAATTTTCTAGGTTTGAAAATAGAATTCATCAAGCTTTTAAATGTTGAAGGTACATTTGTAAGTTCAAATGGCATTACCAAAAACTCATAATGACCTTCATGTGTTCTAAAGGTTGTTTTGGGAATGTCTTCTTGCCTCATTCTAATTTAATGACATCTAGAACGAATATCCAACTTAGTAAATAAAATTGCTCCATGCAATCCTTCTAATAATTCATTAATGTCAAGAATATGAAATTTATCTTTAATTTTCATTTTTTTGAGTTGTCAATAATCTACACACATATGGCATGAACCATCTTTTTTTATTACCATCACCATTCGTGAAGAGAAAGCACTTTGTCTTGGTTGAATATGTCTACCTCTAACATTTTTTGAACCATACACTCATTCTCACTCTTTTGTGCATGTGGATACTTGTAAGGCATAATTTTAGGTGGTACACTTCCAGGTTTCAAATGAATATCATCGTCATTATCTCGTATAGGTGGAATACCTTAGGCATCTCTCCAAATACCTTAGAATGATTGCTGATAACTTTTTGGAGATCCACTTGAGTAGAGGATATAGATACTTGAACGTTCAGAGAACACAATTGTGTAATTACACCTTGGTGTCCCTTCTAAAGCAATTTCATCAAGCTAGTAGAGATTATCACTTTATTGGATTTCCCTTGGATACCTCTAAGCTCAAATTCGATTCTTTTTGAGAAAATATTATGATAAGATCTTGAAAATAAAGTGCCACTATTCCCAATGATTATAACCATTGGATCCCTAATACATCATCAACACCACCCACTTAAATTTTAATCATGGGAATAATCAACAAATACTCCCCCATATATAGTTTAATACTATGGCACTTCCATAAAAAGATTATGGTACCTCCATCTTCAATTATTACTTGAAATTATGGTGCTAGATATAAAAAGAAATTAAAAAGATTTTCCTATTTGTAATTGATGAAGTTATGGGTACTACTTGAATTAATCAATGTTGTTACCTTTTGATATTTGATATATCCTTCTACCTTGAGAGTTTGTGGACTACTGATGATGACCAATGCATGATAAGAGATTGTTGGAGTAGTCTCTTCTATTTCTAGGCCTTATGAAGTTTCCACTTCTTGATCTTCTTCAACTTCGCAATCTATGTACAATAATTTCTTCTCACTGCATTTATGCTCCTTACCATACCTACTGTCACAATTGAAACATAATCCCTTTGTTCTTCTTTCATCCATTTTTTGAGGAATCAACCTTGTTGATTTAGGATAGGAACATGATTTTCTCTATAGTTATTAGTGACCAATTTTCTAGTGGCCATATTTTTACTTTCAAATTTCCTTTCCAAACTAAAAGCATGCTCTAGACATTTAGGTTCAAGAGACATGCATCATGTTAAATGATTTCCTTTAAAGTTCCCATAAATGCATCTAACAAATTATTCGTTAAAATATTTTTTACTCGAAGGCTCAACTTTTGGAATTGTTGAATGCGCTCTATAACTAGACCCTTTTGTCAAAGATTTACTAATTAACTGAATAATGTATTAATCTTAATATCCCCAAAATGTGCTATCAATTCCTTCGTAAAAATGGACAAATACATAATATAATTATTTTTCCTTTGACAAAGCCATTGATACCATACATGTTGGTCTTTTTCTAAAAACATGAATGTAATATTTACCTTTTGTAAGGATGTCACTTGGTGTAGATCAAAGTATTGCCCCATCTAAAATATCCATGTTATAGGCATTAGGGCAATTTTGAGGTAAAAATAGGCCTCAAAACAAAAAATGTACTAACAAAATTAACTTTAAATGAATCAATAAGATTCAAGATGATGATGTCATCCCTAGGGTAAAATATTTTGGAGGGAAAAGAAGAAAACTATTTTTTTATTGTATTTTCAACATATCTCCTTATATGTTTACTCAAATGTCAAGTGTAGACACTTGTTGGATGCAAAATTCAATTCCACATCCAACTAGTACCCACTCTACATACTTTTGAGTAGACCCACTTTGAAAAAAATTGAAAATACATGAAAATGCGTGAACATGTCTTTTTCATGTATTTTCAATATTTTTTCGATGTAGGTCTACTAAGAGGTATGTAGAGTGGATACTCATTGGACATGGAATTTAGTTCCAAATCCAAAAGTGTCTACACTTGACATTTGAGTAAACCTATAAGGAGATAAGTCAAAAATACAATAAAAAAAAATAGTTTCCTTTCTTTTTCTTTAAAAGTTCATAAATTTTATTTTATTATTTTAACTATAATTTTATTATTATCCTTAGGAGGGACATTTTAGACCTCAAAATTCCCCTAATGATCACTACCACCAAAACTCCTCATATCGATCTTCATAATATAATAGTTACTGGGTGTTGACCTTATGCAGATCTTGGATTGAAAGCTCATGATTATGGTTATGTGATTCAATATTTGTGATCTACAATTGTGATAACATATTCCCCATATGAGATTGATTCTCAACACCATGATTCTCCTTATGTTCATGATTTCCTTGTATCTCCACATCCCTTTTAGGGAGATCTTTTAATATAATCTTTTGTAATTATTTTATTTCTTCCCTAATGGATTTTTGCATAATTTTATTCCTTGTTTTAATTTAATTTATTTTTTATTTCTTCCTTATTTTGATTCGTCATCTTTTTTATCCATTATTTTCATTCATCTTCTTTTCAATTTATCTTTTATTTGTTTCTTGAGAACCTAGTAAATTCACCTTTTTAATACACTACCATCCAATTCATTAAATTTTTTCTCTGATTTAGGTAACCTAAATGTTGGAATCAAATCACTACTGAGAGGGGGGAGGGTGAATCGGTAGTGTTAGAAATCATATATTTTTTACCAAATTTAACTTCTTTAAACATTCATCATTACATGTCATAACTACAACAAGAAAAATACACAATATCATGAAAAGCATCAAGAAAATCACACACAAGGGATACAAGTGTTTCTAGTGGAAACCCTCAAAGGGAGAGAAACCACCCTGCTGCTATTCTACTCTTTCATATTTTATTAATCATCAAACTCTTCACAATATTTAGCTAGCACCAACTAGATAAGAGCCACTACTCCTCTACATATGTTTGGTTGGCCACAATCAACAAGGAGTCACCACCCCTACAACAATTTTTTGGCCACTACCAGCTAGGAAGTGTTGATTTGTGTAGCTTGGGAGGTACTCCAATCCATAGGGTTCAGGGTTTGGAGGGAAAAGCACCACAAGAGCATAGAAAATTTTAGGGGCGAATGTTCGCCCTTTGGCGAAATTAAGGGGTTTTAAATTTTTAGTGGGCGAATATTTTGTATCATAGTACATTTTTACAAATCACCTCAAATAGCCCACCTTATTTTAAGGGAGAGGGTAAAAAAGGTAAATTTAGCCCTTGAAATTAGGAGTTACAACCTTTCATTCGCCCATTATCAAGAATAGGTTTTATTTATGTGAATCCATTCGCCCATTTTCAAGAATAGGTTTTATTTAGGTGAATCCTATGGGCCAAAGGCCCAAATACCATATTTATAAAAGAGGTATGGTAAATTAATAAAAATGTAAATAAATGAGAGGTATGGTAAATAAATAAAACATTTTTTATATTTACTCCATAAGTCACCTTATATACATGCAAGGGTGTAAACAAATAAAAATATAAGTAAAGTGGAGGTATGGTAAATAAATAAAACGTCTTTTTATACTTACTCAAAAGGTATGGTAAATAAATAAAAATATAAAAAAACTAGACGCATGGTAAATAAATAAAACCTCTTTTTATATTTAGTCCATAACCCTCGTTCTATTTATAAAGGCTCAAGAAAAAGGTTTTATTTAAGTGAATCCTATGGGCCAAATACCATATTTGTAAAAGAGGTATAGTAAATTAATAAAAATATAAATAAACGAGAGGTATGGTAAACAAATAAAACATTTTTTTATATTTACTCCATAAGTCTCCTTATATTTACGAACACTCAAAAAATGCGTTATATTTAGGTGAAACCTATGGGCAAAATACTATGGGACAAATACCATGGACTAGATTGTTATTAATACCATGCAAAAAAACATTATTAACCCTAATATTAGTATTAATAAAAATAAAAATGGCACATGGTATTGACCCATGGTATCCACCAAAATGGCACACGGTATTTACCCATGGTATTCACCTGGAATGTATCCTATTTAAATGGGGGAATTAAACCAGCATAGATCCATCTTTACTCTGGATCTACTAACCCCCGAGAGGTATCAAATATCGTGATATGCAAACTAGCATAGAGTGAAAAAGTATTTGATCCGATCAAAAGTAAAAATGGATGTTGTAATTTAATGTATGTTAAACATTTTAGCTTGGTTAAAATAAAAATCAACTATTAATTTTTATAAATTACTAATAGTAATTTTTAAGCTCCAGGTTTATGATAACCCATGGTATTGACCCATGGTAATACCATGGTATTCATGTGAGCATAGACTATTTAAAGGGGAAATTCTATCATCTTAGATCCATCTTAATTCTGGGTCTACTAAGTGCTCAGAGGGATAAATAGATTTCATCCCCCTGAGAGTGATAGATGTGGAGTTAAGATGGATATAGGTTGGTTTTTATGATAATGAAGATAATAAATAGACTTAGGAAATCATATTGTAAAAACATCTTAAGGTGAATGGTTAAAGCATAGACATTGGACAAGTATATTTGTATACTTCTGTTTTAAACTGAAACAAATCCAGGGCTAAAAGGAATGGATTGATTGCACTAGTCATCCTTCTATAACTTTCCAACATATGCTGGATTAAATAGATTGTAATTTGGGTAATTTTTCTAATTGCAAACAGGAACATACTTGTGTATTGGCAGGGTGGTTACGAGGTCCCTAGAAGTGATGAATTTGAATTTTTCTTGGTTTTATATATAGTATTAGGTTTTTTCTCATGCTTTCTGTGAATGGCACGGGTGAATTTTATCCTACACCCACTAGGTTATCGATATGTAATTTCGGTAATTTTGATTTCAAAAGATATTTTAAAGAAATGCAATGATTTCATTTGTGTATTCAATAAACACAAGATTCTATAATTGAGTAAAATATTCGCCATGCCTAGTGAGAGATTCGCCAAAAAATTATATATACATATCATATTATTGATAAAATCGCTTTCCATTTTTCCTATATACCATGGATATTCACCCATTTATTATACATGTAAATTTAGGGGGGGTTCTTAAAATTTTCCCTGCACAAGAGTCACTTGTGGGCTTGGAACCCAAGCATGGGGTTTTTCACCCATCGGGATTTGGGCCAAAACCATGATGAATTTGAGCTTGAGAAAATTTGAGGTGATAGAGCTTAGCATTCTGATTCCAACACTACAAAGATCACTCAAATTAGAGCTCTAGAAATCAAGATATGAATTTATGGATTTGACAATTAATTAATGGATAGTCAAGTCATGTAGGCTTGAAGTGAATTCTTCCAAGATACATGTCTCTTCATCAATTTGTGGAGACCCTCATTTGTGTATAAATAGAGGGTGAGTTGATGTCATTTTAATCATCCACTTGTGCAACACACACAAGAGAGAATCTCGTAGAAGAGAGGGGAATAGCTTTGTTTTGGGCCACAATTAGGAGAGGTAAGATAGCAAAGGAGGAGAGGGTAAATTCATGCCTAGTTCAAGAATCTAAGAGATGGAAAGAGGGTTTAGTTCCCTTGTTGGAGGGTCAAAGCTTCAGGGGTTGTTTACGGACTATTTGAGGGAAAAAAAGAGGTGAGGTATGACTGCTTTAGAGGGTTGCTGGGGTGCCGTATAGACCTGTGGTAGGCCGCAGGCCTAGCCACTCCTAAACAGGATTACGTGGAGGCTTGAGGAGCTACCATATGCCCATAACAACAACTCATAAAGGTAGCACCTTACCTTGACTAGACCGTGGTTATTTGGAGGTTGTTTTGTGGGTTTATGAAGGGTTGTCGCAGCATGTACTTACCCTAACCAGGGACAACAATACAATAGTATTGTAGCAACATTGAATATGTGTTGGATCCGTGTTTTTGGGTCAGTTTTGGATCATTTATTGGAGAATCCTATTGGTGCCATGTGGAGGATCGTTCGTGGCGGTGAAGAGTCCATCCTAGGAGTAGAACTGACAGTGTAGTATTGAGTACTATTGGCCTAGTGGAGGGCAGCTTGTTGGCTAACCAAAGTGGTCCTAGACGAGCTATCTTGAAGTGATGAAGAGGGGCTAAAGTTTGGGTGAAGTTTGGTGCCGAAGTGCAGCACGTTGATGGACAAAGGTGACTTCTAGCCTGGAAGATTGGAGCTCGAGAATTGACCAACCTAGAGAGAAGATTTATGAGCCCGTGTATATGCAATAGAAGTGACATGTAGCAGTGTTAGGCGGAAACCCTCCTAGAATTACGATGTGTAGTGGCCTTAATGGACTAAGGCACTACTAGTGAGTAGTATGGAAGCAAAGGACCGACAAGACAAGATACGACATAGAAGTTGCATCGATGTTTGTCATTGTATCTTGTATACCATAGACTGATGTATTATTCAGATTGGTTTAATATAAAGAAGATTGGGTTGTACATTATTTTACAATATTTGTTAAAAACAATGTATGCTTGTGCGTATGTGATTTATTGCTTTATATTTCCATTGTGCAAAGTAGTTTACGGTTGAGATGCTTGGTTTGGTAGTGTCAGTAATTTTAAGACTCTAGTCTAAACCCAAGGTTGTGGAAATTCAACATGGTATCATAGGGTGTCTGGGCTACTTTGGAAGTAAGTAAATCAAAGTTGTGCGCAGTGAAGTACATTGTAAGAGGGAGTTGGTCACATTGTAAGTGAAGGGATCACTACAATATCAAAGTTGCAAGCAAGTCTCCAGTATGAGGACAAGTTGGATGGGTTGTCCAACTATAGTACTTAGAAGGAAATGATCAAGTTGGTCTTGCAGGTCAACGAGATCTGGGAATTCACCGAGAAATCGATCAAGAATATAACTGACCCTAAGGAGCTGGAAATATATGAATATTTGGATGTAATGGCAAGATTGATCATCTTAGATGGTGTGAAGGATGCTTTAATACCTCATTTTTCTAGGAAAAACAATGCACATGAGATGTGGATGGCTCTTTAGAATTTTTTCTAGAATAAGAATGAGAATCGAGTACTGGTATTGGAGGATAAGTTGAAATCCACCAAGATGATAAAGGGTGAAAGTGTGACCCCGTACCTGATGAGATTATTTCAGGTCAAAGATGAGCTTACTGCCATCAGTGTGAGTATCTTAGATGGAGATATGGTAAGTATTTCCTTGAAAGGGTTCACCAAGGAATGGAATCCCTTCATTAAAAGGATCGTTGCAAGGGAGAAGCTCTCAAATTGAGATAGGCTATGGGGTGACTTCATTCAGGAAGATTTGCAAGATGAGGATCTTCATCCAAATAAGAAGTCCTTCAATGATGACGTGGAACTTGTAGCGCGAATGAAGGGTAAGAAAAAGAAGGACTTGAGTAAAGTCAAGTGTTTCAATTATGATGAGATGGGTCATTATTCATTGAGATGTCTGATGAAGAAGAAGGGAGATGATGAAAAGATGAAAAGAAAGTAAGTCGTTGGTGTTGCCACTTCAGCTAAGATAGATGATCTCACTAGGAGATTGGAAGAGGAGAACTTTGCTATGATTTCTCATTCCTCACAGGGTACTATCAATGAGGATGGATTGTACGTGGACATTGGTGCGGTGAAGCATATGACAGGGTCACAAGAGGTTTTTGAGACTCTAGCTGAATGGGACTCAAAGTTTCACATCGTGTTGTGCGACAAGAGTCAGTTTGAGATCTGAGGATCGGGGGTTGTGTCATTCAGAACGGAGACAGGACGTGTGATGCGGGTCCAGGATGTATTGTTTATACTAGGACTCAAATATAGTGTGATTTCTGTCTCGATGACCGATAGGAAGGGGTTTGAGGTATTTTTCTAGGATGGGAAGGCAAGAATTAGGCTCAGAGGCTCTAAGTCCGATGGGATTGTACTCAGAGTTAGAGAGCATGGTCTCTACAGGTTAATGGGCAAGCCTGTGGATCATGGAAAGAAGTAAGATGAGTAGGTGAAGGTTCCAGAGAAGCAGGAGCAAGTGTAGGCACAAGTGTAGGCTTTAGAGGAGCAAGCACATGTTCTCAAGAAGAAGGTACACCTTCTTGAGAACGTCCAGGTTCCAGAGACTCAAAGGGAGTTTAGATCAAGAGGGAGCTTTCAGATTCAAAGGGAGACTCTACAATCCAAGAAGAGAATGTGGTCAGTGGAGAGCAAGGGTACTTTTACAACCTCTAATAAGGAATCATGGAGAGAGTGGAAGACGTTACAAGATAAGAAGAAGCAGTAGGGTGCTTCCAGTAGTGACAACGACACTTCTAATAAGGGTGTAGTTCACTGTACATGGATTGCTGCGATTGTGAGCACCAAGAAGTTGGGCAAGTGTTGCGAGTAGCAATGATGATGATGAATTACTTCCTAGCCTTGGAAGTACATCCCTGACTAAGAGGGATTGTTTATTTGTGTAGCTTGGGAGGTACTCCAAGCCCTAGGGTTCAGGGTTTAGAGGGAAAAGCACCACAAGAGTCACTTGTGGGCTTGGAACCCAAGCATGGGGTTTTTCACCCATTGGGATTTGGGCCAAAACCATGATCAATTTGAGCTTGAGAAAATTTGAGGTGATAGAGCTTGGTGTACTGATTCCATTGCTCCAAAGATCACTCAAATCAGAGCTCTAGAAACGAAGATATGAATTTTTGAAGTTGACAATTAATTAATGGACAATCAAGTCATGTATGCTTCAAGTGAATTCGTACAAGGGACATGTCTCTTCATTAATTCGTGTAACCCCTCATTTGTGCATAAATAGAGGGTGAGTTGATGTCATTTTAATCATCCACTTGTGCAACAAACACAAGAGAGAAGCTCATAGAAGAGAGGGGAATATCTTTGATTTGGGTCAGAGTTAGGAGAGGCAGGATGGTGAAGGAGGAGAGGGCCAATTCAAGTCTAGTTCATGAATCCAAGAGCTGGAAGGAGGGTCAAGTTCCCTTGTTGGAGGGCCAAAGCTTTAGGGGTTGTTTGCAAACTGTTTGAGGGCATAAAATAGGCGAGGTATGAATATTTTGGAGGGTTGTTAGGGTGCCGTAAAGACCTATGGTAGGCCGCAGGCCTAGCCACTCCAAACAAGGTTGCATGGAGGCTTGAGGGGCTACCATATGCCCATAACAACAACTCATAAAGCTAGCACCTTACCTTGACTAGGTTGTAGTTATTTGGAGGTTGTTTTGTGGGTTTATGAAGGGCTATCACAATAGGCACTTGCCCTAACCAGGGACAACAGTACAACAATATTGCAGCAACATTGAACATGTGTTGGATTTGTGTTTTTGGGTCAGTTTTGGATCATTTATTGGAGTATCATGTTGGTTCCATGTGGAGGACCTTCTGTGGTGGTGAAGAGTCCATCCTAGTATCATAACTGACAGTGTAGTATTGGGTGCCATTGGCCTAGTGGAGGGCAGCTTGTTGGCTACCCAAAGTAGCACTAGACGAGATATCTTGAAGTGACGAAGAGGAGCTGAAGATTGGGTGAAGTTTGGTGCATAAGTGCAACACCTTGATGGAAAAAGGTGACTGGTATCCTGGCAGATTAGAGCTTAGGAATTGGCCAACCTAGGGAGCATATTTATGAGCCCATGTAGATGCAACAGAAGTGACATGCAATAGTGTTAGGCGAAAGTCCTCCTAGAGTCTCGATGTGTAGTGGCCTTGATGGGCTAAGGCACTACTAGTGAGAAGTACAGACACGAAGGAATGATAGGACAAGATACGACATAGAAGCTGCAACAATGTTTTTCATTGTATATTGTATACCATACATTGTTGTATTTTTCATATTGTTTTAATATAACGAAGATTGGGTTGTACATTATTGTACAATATTTGTTAAAAATTGTGTATACTTGTACATATGTGATTTACTTATTTATATTTCCGATGTGCAAAGTGGTTTATGGTTGAGATTCTTGGTTTGGTAGCGTAAGTGATTTGAAGACTCTAGCCTAGACCCAAGGTCGTGGAAATTCAACAGTAAGCCCCAATTCCCTATCAACTATTTGCTTGCCACCACTAGTTAGGAAGCCTCAACTCCCTATTGACTATTTGTTGGCCACTACTAGCTAGGAAGCCCCAACTTCCTATCTTTGAATGCCACCACTTGCTGGAGGCCCCAACCTCCTCAATCACCATGGGCCTCCCTTTCATCCATTTTCATACTGAGCCCTAATACAATCTGCTCAACATAAAAACATCACAACAATACCAATTCTCTCTCTGACACAAACAATATTTGCAACACATCAAAAACTCAAGCAACACTTTATCATTAAACTCACACAACCTTCCACACTCAGCCGTATAACATATTAGCATAAACATTGGGACATCAACACATTCAATATTGCAGATTGATTCAACTCTTAGGCATACACAGGTATGCACAAAACAACATGCCATAACACACCATAAATTGAAACCTTCAATGCACTACACCATAATTTTTTCCTCTGCAAGATGGTGAACTATCCACACTATCTCATACACACAACATATCAAAACATTTCTCATCTACTCTACCAATGATCAACTACAAGTCTCTCAACATTGGTAGCCATGATCTAAGCACTCCATGCTCTTGTCCACTCGCTCCAACAACCACAAACTTTGTTCCTTTACCATTCAAATAATCCATTTCATCATATTCTATTACACAACAACCATATCATTCTTCTCTCGCTTGAAACTGATCACATATAGGGGTATGATGTGCATTGTGTATTAACCTACATACATATGATCCATTCAAACTCTTCACCAAATTACTCATTGTCTCTTGTCACACACATGCTTTGCAAATGATATTACTTCACACACACAATCCAACCTTTAATCAATCCTCGATATCACCTTAAAAACAATTTTCTCATTGGACCAAATCAAAATTTTGACCATGTCGACATTAGAGGCATTCCACTTCTTTTTGGTGACTAGATCGACCACTTCATGTGCACACTCTATCTCTATCTATGCACGAGTATATATTTTCTTGGCTTAGATCTCTCTAAGTGTATGTACAGGCATCTAAGATCACATTACTATCTAACTGAAATTAGGGCCACAACTTCACAATAATAAATAATTTACTCCACACATTAGTTTTGACCAAATCCATGCCACACCATTCGACCAAATCAACTAATCAATGTATCATTCATTTCGTTCACACTAAGCTATTTAGAATTGATTGAATGACTGCGCACCTGCGTCCTTTATCCTTTAATAAGTCCTTTTTCATGATTTTCTTTATGAGACTAAATCAAGTCAATTAAGTACATTACTGTGTTCCATCATAAATAAAGCTAGATCAATAAAGCCAATCTAGTCGATCCACTTCGTCTTGACCAAATCAACCATTTTCATTGCAATGATTGTGTTTCTTTAATGACCACGCCCACGATTATTATTGCATTATTACACATTGCATGGACTAAATTAGGGTTGCGTTAATACTTTTTGGACCATGACTAAATCAACAAACGCTGACCATATCTGCTTGAACATTATCAGTTTCAAATTGATAAGAAACCATGTGAAGATTACTAAGGAATATCGGATGGCATGGTGTTTACAAGGGGTTGACATCAATGCCAACATGGAAACCTTCCATAATGCCAACAGTAAATTCCAAGTCTTCACTTTCTTCATGAGTCAAGGATGATCCTTTAGTATATTTAATTGGTGTAGCATATTTCTTTGGAGTTTGGTTGAAAGCTAATAATAATACTCCTCTTTATCACAGATTTCAAACACCAAAACGAATGGGCTCTTATAATCAATAGTTAGGTCACATGTAAGCTATGTATCTTAATTTAGAGAATAGCTGAATGGTTGAAGTTTTCCTTGATATTTATATGAGAATTAAGTCTTTTTGGATATGGAAATTTGGTATGTAATGCTATGATATGTATTTTCTTCAATTTCATATTTGTGATCATAATTTGATGTGCCAAGTGAAAATTATGGTAACTTTCCCAAAACTTGTTGATTTTGGCCTCTTCCCATGAGCAAACTTGTATAGTGTGCTACCTACCCAATTATTTAACTATTATTCTTAAATTTGTAGCCAAGTTACTTTCACATGTCTTCCAAAATTCCTAAATATTTCAAAGTATGAAAAGTCCCATAAAAGAAGATATAGCAAAAATACCAGGATGATCTATTTAAAATTTATGTTAGGATTGTTCACAAACCCTAACTTCCATAGGTATATCTACACAAATATAGCAAACCAAATTATGGAAATTGACTAGAGGTTTCCAGTGAGTTCTCCTTAATATGTTTCGAGTTTCAATATCTAAAACCTCACAAGAAAAAGTTATTTCAAAAATTCCAAATATCTGTTTGAAATTAATTTCAGGAGCATTCAAGAACCCCTATTTAATTAGAGAATATATCTAAAATTGTAGTAGACCAAGTGATCCGAATGGAAAATGGCATCAACCCATGGTATTCATCCACCCATGGTATTCATCCACCCATATTATTCATCCACCCATGGAATTTACCCATGGTATTGTAAGTGGCACCCACCCATGGTATTTATCCACCCATGGTATTGTAAGTGACATCCACCCATGGTATTCATTAACCCATGGTATTTTCCCATGGTATTGTGACATCCACCCATGGCATTCATTCACCCATGGAATTGACCCGTGGTATTGTGACATCCACCCATGGTATTCATTCACCCATGGAATTGACCTGTGGTATTATAACTGAAAAATACTATAAGTAACAAGTTTCATTTTGTAAAAGGACAATTTGTCCACCACAATGTAGCTTTTACAGTTATTCTCTGTTTTAATGAAAAGTTTCTTTGTGATTTTATTTACTGCATGTTCTCTCATTTTCTTTCTGGCATTGTATTCCACGCATGGTATTTGCCGATGGTATTGTGAATACCATGGGTGGATGTCACTTACAATACCATGGGTGGATAAATACCATGGGTGGGTGCCACTTACAATACCATGGGTAAATTCCATGGGTGGATGAATACCATGGGTTGATGCCATTTTCCATTCGGATCACCAAGATATGAAATTTAAGCTAAATTTTCATCGAAATTTCATCTCAATGTGGTGCAAGTTTTATGGTTTAAAACCTCCCAGAGAAAAGTTATAGTGAAAATGTTGGACTGACATGTTTAAGATTGATTTCAACAGCATTTAGGAACCCTAGCTTCCTTGAAGCATATCTCTAAAAATATAATGAAACAATACATGAAATTTGAATCATATATCTTCTCAATATTTTCCAAATTTCACCATTTGAAAGCTCTCAGAAAAATGTTAGAATGAAAATTCCACGATGACTTGTTTGAAGCAGCAAAACCCTAGGATCACGAGCCTTGTTACCAAATGTTATGAACCTTTTGCAATGAATATAATGTGCAAGAAACCTCCTTTTACAATGAATATAATGTGCAAGATAAGATTTGATGATTCTAAGACTAGGTCTCCTTAGTATATATATAAGAGACAAAGGGTACAATGATAATAAAATGGGACCATGAGAGGTTCTATCCTACAGAACAATATAACAAAAAAAATCCAACCACTCAATATATATAGATCAATAAGGGGATTTAAGGTTAAAATGTGGCTTATATAGGACATAACAATATATTTTTATGACGTTAAACCTTGGATTCTTTGCCAATGATTACTCTAGTATTAAAGACTTTTGATTGACTCGATGATGGAATTTGCTTGCTTTGATTTTGTTATAAAATGCATCTTAATAATGAAAAATAACAAGAAAAGAGTTCCCAACATTATAATTAAATAATTTTAACATAATTAATAAAAATGTGAAAAAATAAAAAACCTTTTGTTATCCACAAATTTGGATGTGTCTCACCCTCACTGTACGTTGCCACAATGTAAGAGAGTAACTAATTCCAAAAGGGATTGGTGAATTGATAGTTCATTTTTTTGAGCTTTGATGTGTGTATCTAGTGGAAGACACTCTTTGATACTATATCGGTCTAGATCCATCTTAACTCCGGATCTACCAAGCAGTGAGAGGGATCAAATATTTGTGAGGTGCGAACCTCTTTTATATTGAAAAGATATTTGATCCCTCTAGGTGCTTGGTAGATCTAGAGTTAAGATGGATCTAGGTTCATTGTTAATAAATTAATATTCTTAAAGAATTAGTAAGGAAAAAGAGAATTCAAAAGAAAAAATGTGAGATATTAATAATTTATAATATCAATGTAACAATGATGTCAACATTATTATAGCTTTTTTGGGAATTTATTATAAAGGATTAATATTAATAATTAATATATAAGAGATTAATATAAGAAGATTAATAATAATGGTAATAATAAACTTACATAAGGGTAAAAATATAAATATGAGTAATTAAAATTAAAAAATTCAATTAAATTAAAGATGTGGAAAAATAAAAATTTATATAAAATATTATTATGGATTATTTAATGCCCACTGGGGGCAATTTAATTGGTCATTGCCATGTTATAAATTAATGAAAACCACAAGATTCAACGTTCAAATCCCCATTCGCTCAGACCAACAAAAAAAGAAGATATGGACTATTTAATGTATTGTTTAACATATGTTTATGGGGGAGATATTTTAGTGTCTGTAAATGAATGTAAACATAACTTTTGATATATATCTAAACTCTCTGTCCTCGCTACTACTAAAAATATTTCGTAACGTTTGACATATATCTAAACTCTATGTTCTCACTACTATTAAAAATATTCCATTGATATTCCATAAAGATCAAATCAAGCTTTTAATAAAATTAAAAATGAGAATACTTTGATATAAAGAGATGTGAAGTTTATATGATTATTAATATTTATTATTATATATTATATGAAATAGTATAGTGTATATTTTTTACTTATTCATCTACTTTTAGTTGTAATAGAGCTAACATTTAAAAAACAAATTGATAAATTTATTTATTTACATTACATTACTTACTTACATTATACACATCTCTCTTATATTGAGTTGTTGAGCGTTTCTCGGCCCAATAATTCTCAATAATTCATTAGAAAACATAAATCAACCTAAATAATAATTTATACATCTTTGTAACCTTTTAAAAAACATGTTAAGTGGTATAGTTGATATAAGCTTCTTCTTCCTAATTGAGATGATTAGAATTTAGTGAAGTTTGTAATAAAGAATTATTTATAAAAATAATAAGAAGACCCTAATTTGCTCCTACTCACTTGAAGTATTTAAATTGCTTAATATCATTTTGATATGGACTATTAATTTACCTATACTAATCCTTATAAAATGTTGATGATTTTGAATCATTATAATATATTATTAAATTAAGAGTTAGTAATTTACATCTTAAACTCTCACATACTTGTATGTATATGGTATATAATTTTTTTTGTAATTTTAATTTTTGATATTATTTATATAAAAATGTTAATAATTTATAATACTTTTTATATGAAGATTGTGTGAAGGTTGGAATTGTGAAACCTTAGCAGTGTTTTTGTAGTTGAGAAGCTTTTCTCGTTGTTTTCCTTTATAGTTTTTTCTTCTTTCTTATGATCTTAGCCATTTATATTGTTTTTCGTCTTTTCAAGAGGTTTTTTCGGCATGGAGTGGGGGGTGGGACAATTGGAGTCCTAGCTGCTTTCGCCCTCGGTCCATGCCTCCCATATTATTATGGAGCGAGCGTTATGCCTTTCTTTGGTGGGTGACTTTGTTTTTTTGCAGGTCTCTTTTTGTGGGTGGTACGGTTTATGAGTAGACATGGAGTCCTTGTCGCCGACTATTTTACCGCTCTTCCATCGACCTACGTCGCTTGATTTCGTCCGCCAAATTTGCTATCGGCTTCATAGATTGGGCCTCGTGGAATTCTTGTCTGCCACTAGGAACCCTTGGGCCATGAGGCCTCTTTATTTCTACCACCGGGGGCCATTCCACATCTTGATGCATCATCTCTAACCCTAGAAGATCTCCTTTTTTGGCTGTCACAGGCACTCTTCGGTCTCTGCATCTTTTTTTCATTTCTACATGCATTCTCCCTCTTAAGGAGGGGATGGGGTTCACTGTTCTTACTTGGGTATCACAACTTCTTTTTTCTTCAGTTGTCATGACTCCTTCGAGATGTTTGTCTGAATGATTATCAACCCCTATTGGTTGGGTTTGTTGCTTTGGTTTTTGACTATCTTTTTTAATGTAATTGTAGCCTATTATTACACTTCTTGTAATGATATTTTCATAGAGTTTTCAATAAATCTGTATTACCATATATATATTGATTTTGTATCAAACGTTAACAACTCAAAATTACATGTGCACAATACACATATACAAATAAAAATTATGAATTGTTTTCTTAAAAAAATTATAATATTTTTATTTAATAAAAAACCCTAGTTTTTTTTTTTACTTAGAGTAACCACAACAATCTAGTACCATTACCTTGCTTGTCCCCCCAAAAAAAATGGTATTATTTGTATTCAAAACATACAATAAAATAGTAATATTTGAGATGATATTATTTGTATTCAAAACATACAAATTAATGAAAGTAAAGTGAAAGGTCATTGCACCTTTGACTTTGAAGCAAAATCTGTGGGCCTCGCAAATATATGTTGGTAGGTTGTGACCAATCGTTGGAAGCGCACATGCCACGGATAATGAGACCATAGAATATATATCGTTATGGTACATAATTATGGTAGCGACTTTAGTTGGTATTTTCTAATGATATAAAAATTCTAACTCAATTTATTCACCCTTCTCCTAAGCAATTAATGGTAGACTTTTGCTGTACTAGATAATGAGTACACATACTTTATTTTTTATTCCAAGAAGATTCACCATTCTTCCACTAAGTCGCTGTCAGTGTGACCTTTTACTTTGAAGTACACATTTGAAAGTTAATATTATTATTATTTTAAATTATTTTGATGAGATATTGTTTCTTGAACTAGTGATTTGATTGATTTTGACCATATAGTTTTGAAAAATAAATAATTACTAATTAACTAAATTATATATTAAAAATGTGAATCAATTTTGAAACCATGATTAGATTAATTAATGAATTTATAGTTATGGAATGATTACCATTTTAATGGTTAAATTTGAACCAAAATCCTATCTAAAGTAGCGAAAAAAAAAAGTGATTTAATGATGATTAGCTTAAAAAGATTGATTCACTATTTTTCTCGGAGGTGGAAAACTATAAATGTCTGATTGAGGTTTTTTTTGTATTTGTATCTTATCATGGTTTTTTATATTGACTTAATATAATCTATAAAGCTTTTTTTTCTCTGATTGAAGGTAAGGTAGATCGCTGATTGATTCATCTTTACCAAAGAAAATTGTGTTTATAAAGAGAAACATTTTCAATTTTATTGAGTGATTTGGAATCTATATTTTTATGTAATAAAAATAATTTTAAAATTAAAATTAATATATTTTTAAATATATTATATAAATAAATATTAAAAAATAATTTGTTATTTGGATTTTATAATATTGAAAAAATAACTTTTATGTAGGAATCAACTCGTATATGAAGAGATTACTTATAATGCTTAAAATCTATTTTAAAATTAAAATGGAATATACTTTTAAATATATTATATAAATAAATATTAAAAAAATAATTTGTTATTTTGATTTTATAATATTGAAGAAGTAACCTTTGTACAGGAATGAACTGGTATCTTCATAATTGTATGAAGAGATTATTTATAAGGTGTAAAATTTATTTTAAAACTAAATTGAATATATTTTTAAATATATTATATAAATAAATATTAAAAATTAATTTGTTATTTAGATTTTATAATATTGAAGAAGTAACCGTGGGTCTCCAGGCAATCCGGTTATGCTGTATTCATGGACATTATATTTCCCGTAATATAATATACATGGTTTTTTTTCTTCTGAAAAAAAGGAATGAACTGACATTTTGAAGAGATTATTTATACGATTATTTATAAGGTTTAAAATTAAAATTGAATATATTTTTAAATATATTATATAAACAAATATTAAAAATTAATTTGTTATCTGGATTTTATAATATTGAAGTAACTTTTGTGTAAGAATGAACTGTATCTTCATAATTGTATGAAGAGATTATTTATAAGGTTTAAAAGGCATTTTAAAACTAAAATGGAATACAATTTTAAATAAATTATATAAAAAATATTAAAAATTAATTTGTTATTTGGATTTTATAATATTGAAAAAACAAATTTGTATAAAAATGAACTAATATCTTTATATTTTTATAAATATAAAAAAATATTTATAAAATTTAAAGTTTATTTTAAAACTAAAATTGAATACACTTTTAAATATATTATATAAATAAATATTAAAAATTTATTTGTTATTTAGATTTTATAATATTGAAGAAATAACCTTTGTGTAGGAATGAACTAGTATCTTCATAATTGTATGAAGATATTTTTTATAAGGTTTCACCAATGGAATTAATGGATTGTTATATACCGTACAATCAACAATGATGAAGAGATTATATATTCAATTTGAATGCTTTATTTAGATTGACATATTTTATTTGTGGGTTTGTTTATAGCAAACATTAATTTCGAGTAAATTGGTCAATGTATATATATACTCGTGTATGTATATAAGAGTTAGATTTGTATTTTATATATATTAATTAAATAAGAGTTATGTTATAAAGAAAAAGTTATAAATGAATAAGAAAGTAGTATATTAATTTAAGGGAGAAAGAAAAAGAAAGATCTGGTGGGGAGGAGTTGAAATTTTAAATATTAGGATTCCAAGTACTAGGTACATAAGGGAATGTTTAAATTTTCAAGTATATTTTATTGCTCCAATGTAATGTTTGTTTACAATGTCATATGCTAAAAACAAATGATAAATAGGCATAGTGACTTTAATATGTCAGCAAAGAGTTTCTATAATGTAAGGTTTAAAAGAAAATTTGTGTAATTTTTTATGAATTTATTTATTATAAATAATTTGATTATTTTTGAAAAATTAAAATGTTTAGTGAATTTTATTACAAATTTTAATAATTAAGATGATATGAAAAGTTTGTATATTTTTTTTTGAATAATGAGTCTATACAGGCTGAGTTTGTGGAATGACCTGTTAAAAAGTTTTGATAATCTAAAGTTTCGGACTACAAAGTGAGTCCATCATCAGGGGAACACTTCTTATCTTGAGAAAATATCATATAAAATAGCTAATGATTTATTTGTGTTTAGGTGAATAATCTTTTTGTAAAGCTTAGTCGGCTTAATATTAATATGTCAATTTTGTTAATTAATTTACATTGTAAATGTGTGTAGTTATTATTAATAATGATTTTTTTTTTCTTTCATAAAAAGTATGTTATAATAATTAAGATTAATTAATAATTTAATAATTTTTTATTTTATTTTATTTTATTTTAATTTTATTATTATTATTATTATTATTGAATTGAGGCTTCTGTGATCCATAATATTTATTATTATTATTATTATTGTTGAATTGAGGCTTCTGGTTGGTTCAAAACGCGTCGACAAATGTCTCTCTTTATGTGATTTACCCTGAAGTTCTACTTATTATTATTATTATTATTATTATTATTATATATATATATATATATATATATATTTGTTTTTTTGGTATAACTAGTAACATTTTAAGGTTTAGATAACCTAATATAAATATAATATCTCAAAATTAATTTGATTAACCAAAGTATATTTTTAGTTTGTATTTATTATTAAGTTAATCTTTCTTGCTATTATTTTTTTTTAATAGTAGGAGGTAAATTATATTAGCATAATCTAAGTGCTACAATAACAAAATTATATCCTGAAGTTTGTATTACAATATTTTTCGATATTTCTCCCATGATAATTCTATATTTCACTGATTTCCTGAATCAATATCTTCATACAAAAAAGCAGTGATGTCTATAAGAGTATTCCTATAATAAACACCCAAATACTTACATCACTTTCCAAACAAACTTTCAATAAATGAATGTCATTAAAGTAATCAAAAGCAACTATATTATCCAAAAAGGCTATCAATCTCAAGTCAAGCAAGTTTGTTAGGGGAGGGCATGTTGAATTGATTGAAGATGCTAGGTGGAGGGTAGCATGAGCTCCTTCTTGTTGAGTAATCTACATGTTCTTTAGTTGTTGCTTCAAACTATCCACTTCATCATGATTTATATCAAATATCTTTGTTCTATCAAGATTTCCATCATTGTGGTATTTTGAGTTGCTAACTAGTCCAAATAAAGATCTAGAGTGATGTGATCAACATGCAAATTATCCACCCCGACACTAGGATATAACTTTATATTGCAACGTCTTCCTTTCTCGTCTTCCATGTTTGAGCTTAGATGGTGGCCTTGCTTCCTTGACTTCCTAGATCCCTAGCCAACACTTCTAAATTGTAATTTCCAACCAACCTCAACATCCTTACTTCCATAATTTAGATAGCTAATAAATAGAAATGGAAGGGGCTCCACATGAGGCCTATCTTAATTATGATAACCATAATTTCCCATGTCAACTCCTGTAAGTTGATAAATTCACCCTTGGATTTGGCACCAATACAAACCAACAATATAAATGTGCCCATGATGACAATTTTATTGCATGTTTGTGTACTTCGTTAATAATGCATTGCCTCTCATGCATTTGATTCATTGATAACCACATAGCTATATTCTTTTTCATCCCAATGATTTCTACATGTGTTGGGGATTGTCAATTGGGATTATCCTGAGTGGTTGTGAGGAAGGAATAGAATCCTCCCCACCAAGGTTAAATTCTTGCCAATGACATGATGGATGTTGACAGTATTGACAATATGTATATTCCTCATACAGAATGTACAATGTTGTACCTGTGAAAAAAAAATGTGTGGGGGACATCTGCCTTATCTGCTCCATAATGGTTACCTGATGTCTATGCCTAGGGCCACACTCCACCACCCTTGTCAACCTAACGACCTATATGCCATTTTTCTACTTGTTGACACTTCCACATATCAACATTCGTGAAATGTGGAATTGGGAGGATTTAGGTGGTTCCATTCACCCTCAACGTTCTAGGTGTGCAAGAAACAATTTGGTTGGCTAATAAGTCCACCAAAAAATTTAGTTCCCTTAATACATAATTGGATTTAAATTTGGGAATATAGGATAGAATTAAAATATTTTAAAAAAAAATGGAGTTTACTTTGCATTTTAAAGGGTTAATACCTATATTTAGATGCTTGATTATGTTGTTGAAGTTACCCACAATAATTATTTCATACATTCGCGATTTCTTGGATAGATTAATTCTTTGTAAGAGTGCATAAATCTTCACTTGATTGTTAAAAACTATACCCAAGCTAAAGGAGTTAGTACAATTTGTCCTTCAGGGTCATAAAGAAACCACCCCCCACTTGCACCTACCACCCATTGTTAATCTTGGTTATTATTAAGTTAAATATTGTATTTTTTTTATGAATGATATGAGGTATGAAACATGTTATGGTTTAGGGTTTAATTGCGGTACAAATATTGATCCAGGTGGATATTGGTGGCCACCCGCCAAGTCCACTTGGACCCCCACCATTGTTTCTTTCAGCTTTTCAGTTTCCTTAATTGTAGCACAATTTATTATGTTTAGCAGTTTTTCAAGTCTTGAACTTTCATAGTTGTTTTAAGGCCCTAAACGACGTTTTTTGGGAAAACTAGGAGTAACTGGGTCCATGGAACAATGTTGCTCTTCCCAAAGTTGTAGTTCTTAGATAGATCTTTCTAACGAGATATTGTGCGCGTCAAACGGAGATTGTATGCCAAAGTTACGACCCCAAGAAGTTGATGTACCAATTTACCCAAAACAGGGCTTGTTAGCTCTTGCTACAGCTTCAGTGTTTAAAGGTTAAAATCAGGTTGGACAATGCTAGTTTTGGTTGCTAAGGAGCTCGTGGCAGTCCATTTTACCCTTACCCTTTTCATTTGCCTCATTCCCTTATAACTCCCACTTCCTGTGTTTCCTCCTCCATCGTTCTCCTTACCCTCCTTTAACCCTATTATTATCATTTTTCTCTATAATCTTTCAAAGCCCGCCTAAACCCTTTTTCGGGCTCCCAGGCTTCTTTTGGTTTAAAAACTATAAACCCCGCATTAACCTATTTTTATTTTAACCCTGGCTATAAAGCCTTAATCATATAACCCGCACATATAACTAAAATCATAACCCGTCGAGACCGTTACCCGTCACATCAACCCCGGAGCGCAAGTTTATTACCTTGACCGTTCGATCGTGCCCGCCTCATCATCCAACGGTGTTCGCTAGTCTTCTCCCCGCAAGCTGCACACGCGATAGCTCGCGGGGAAGGCGGTTTCCCGTCGGACCCTATAGCCACGTGTTGCTGTTTGATTGCATCGCTCCGCCTTGTACGTAAACCACTGTCGCCCGATAAGCGGTGCGGGGAAACCGCCTGCTCGTGAAACCGCTCTCTCCCCGCCGACTATCCGCCGCATATCTTCCACCCCAGATCACCGTTATATCTGCCCAATAGTGATCCAACGGCCCTCGTTAACCCCGATCATCCATCTCCCGATACCCATAGTCAAGCGATCTCTGCTGTTGATTTTTGTGATCCGACGGCTGAGATTTATTCCCAACCTGCTCATTCTTCCGCCATGAAACCTTAACTCCCGACTGCTCTCTGCTGCCTGAGGAAGGACAAAGCCATCAGCTACCCTGTACAAGCACAGTAATATCTCAGCAACTACATTTAAAGAGCAGCATGGTTGAGGACAAAAAGGACTGCCTCAAGCAGTTTAAAGCATTGAATAGTTATGGGTTTCATTCATTTTTCACTTCCTCTGCCCAAGAAGGATCACCGAACACCAAAGAAAGGTCGATTTGTTCATTAAGACAGTCAAATCATAGCAGAGGCCCATTTCAAATTGTAAATGTGGTTGGTGGTCATTTATTGACTCCACGCATAGTTTAGCAGACTGTTTGTAAACCAACCCCCATATATACTCAGAAGACAGAATGTAATAGGTTGATGAGTGTTATCTTGCTGTAAGGTTCAACTTCTGGAGATTGTAGCTGTTGTGATACCTTCAGCGTCTGGTCTTCATTTTCAGCTAATGCAAGCTTCTTTTGTTGTTAATTGCTCACTGTCCACTTCTTCTTCTTGTTCCAGGCTGTGCCTGTTTTGCATTTATTCATGTGCTGTTAATATTTAGCATTAGAGGGGCTGTCATCCCACCTCTGTGTTAGGATTTAGCATGTATCATTGAATTTGTTTGCAGGTTTCTGTTATTTTAATGCCAGAGAGCTGTCATCCTGTTTGTGTATTAGAAAACAGATTTACAAACCTTTTAACTGGTTGCAGCTGGCCATCACAGGGTCCTATGCATCTGCTGGTGCAATCAGTGTTCTCCATCATCACATTTTCTTTAAAGCTATGAGTAATTGGCAGTCTAAAGCCTTGTAGTCTGGGGGTGTTCACCATTTCTGGAGTCAAGCACAGTAAAAGTGGTTATGTGGATTGAATATGCAGCATTTCTTTCATTCATCCACCAATTTTCCAACATTTATGTTGAGTTTGTAATGTTACCGAGCATCTCTGGTATACAACCTAGGATAGTTTCTTAGGGTGATAACATTAATTGGCGTCGTTGCCGGGGAGAGGAGAATTGAAGCTCAGCTTCCCTGGGAGAACGACACAGCTTCAAGCTTTGATGATAGACAAGGTTTGAACACATATTTTGGTTGTAATCATCTATCTAGCGACTCCACTGGAGGAAGACCATCATTTGGTGACTCCACATTGAAGTTTTGGCGCAGCTGGTGAAGCATGCTCGCAGTTATTTTTAGAAATCATCAGCTCAACCATTACCTGATCCTGAGAAGACCGTTAAGCAGAAGAAAGACTTTGCAGAAAGGAGCATCAGGGTCAGGTAAGCCTTAAAGAATTTTTATGTATCTCTGCCAGTGTAGAAATACCTTCAGAGATTCATACAGCTCCTTAGTCATTCATTTCTCTTTCAGACCTAAATTGAAAGAAACATCCATGCTATCCATCATATCCTCTGTTTCTATCATTCTTTTCATTGATTCATTCCACTCAGTCTACCAGTATCCTTCCATTTACCTCAGCCATGGCAAGCCAGCAAGCTCTCACAAAGATAGAACGAATAGTTGCTGCTAGGTATGGACCCCTGGTCTTGCCTGTCCCATTACATACCATGCCTGCAGGTGATTATCAAGAATTTATGCCTAAGTTTACTGGTATAGAAGGACTATCAGCAGAAGAACACCATGAATCTTTTTATTGTTATGCTGATAATCTAGATATTAATGAGGAGGATGTCTGGATGAGGGTTTTTGTTCAAAGCCTAGATGGGGAAGCTAGAAAATGGTTTAGAGATTTACCCCTAGGTCTATAGCAGATATTGAGGCCCTAGATGATGTGTTTTTAAAGCACTAGGGAAATAACAAAGATCTGCTCTTTTATCATGATGAATTTGGGAACCTGCAGAGAGAAGATGGTGAGCTGCTGTCAGATTTCAATATCACATTCAACCTTATATACAGCAGAATGCCAGCTGAAATAAGACCTTCCCTTGCTTTTGCCATGATTACTTATGCTAATGCCTTCGATTCCCAGTTATGCCTGTTGTTAAGAGAAAGAAAATCCGCTTCTTTGGCTGATATGCAAAATGCAGCCTTTGAGATAGAAGCAAACATTATTGCTACAGAAAGACTCGAAGGTGATGATGAAAGGAGAAGACAGGGAGGTGAATCTTCATCATCCTATGATCCTGAGATTGAAGAATTAGCTAGGATGATTGAGTTTTTGGCTTCTGAAGTTTCCAAACTATAGACTGAGCAGTATCCTGAGGAAGCTGAAGCTCATTGTTCTTTTTCTCTTCCAACTCCAAATCCTTATAGAGGAGCAAATGAGCATTTGCAGATTTTGCAGAGAAACAGATATACAAACGAATATCAAAGGGTGAAGACCCTTTGCCAAAATATAGTCATGGAAGAAGAGCATCCTGATGAAGAGGAGGAGGTCCATGTTTTGGAAGGTTCCCCTTTCCTGACGAGAGCTGCTTATGAGAAAGCAATATCCAGAGGCATTGCTCAGCAATTTGTCGTAGCCGCAGAACAACAAGTTGACCAGCAGTGGCAGCTAGCAACAGATCCCTTCCTCCAAGAATTTGAGCCTAAGGCCAGCACATCTTCTAATGGCTATGTAGATCCGCAAGTTGAACAACCTACTATTATCCCCAGCATAGTGATCAATAAGGGAGAAGAAAGCTCCCCATCATCTTTTGCTTCTCTGTCTGCTCAAATAACAATCCCTCAAAGTCGCCCCTTGAATACTGAAGCAGGAAATAGCTCAATGCTCAAGACTGAGACTGATCACCTAAATTTTGATTTTCTGAAGCTTGCTCAGGTGGCCTCTACACAGACTGAAATGGTAGCTTTTCAAATAAAAGAGGAAGAGGATGTACAGTCTTGTAACTCCTACTTGGATGTGGACTGTTTCAAGAAAAATTAAGGAGCAGATAATGTCTCTTTGCCCCCTGCACAAGAATACAATGCTGCATCATCCATATTAGTTGCGCAGACCACAAAAGACACAGAGAGGTACACAACAATCATGATTATTCAGCAGGTGTACAAAGGCTCCTGTAATGAACATCCAAAGAAGAAAATACACAGAAGGGAGATGAAGCTTGATCCATCTTTATCCATTAAGCTCAAATGTCCTAAAATTTTTGAGGTAAAGGATCAAATCAATCCTTTCTTGCAGATATATGATGAAGGGGTTGAGAGCAGGAGAAACAATTTTGATGGCCCATCAGTTGGCCAGTTTTTGAGTTTTTATGTTGTTTAAGGTCTTCTAGCCTTAATGATTGTAAGTAGTTTCATTTTTCAGTTTTTAGTGTAGTCTTGGTTTGACTCCATGCCCAATGGATACTAGGCATATGTTTTTAAAGCTGAGTTTTGTATGAAGGCATTGGTCTGCAGGTTCTTGAGACATCACAGGGTGGATCTCATCCCCAGAAGGAGCCAGTGTTAGCTCTGCTATAGCTTCAGTGTTTAAATGTTAAAATTAGGTTGGACAATGCTGGTTTTGGTTGCTAAGGAGCTCGTAGCAGTCCATTTTACCCTTACCCTTTTCATTTGCCTCATTCCCTTATAACTCTCGCTTCCTGTGTTTCCTCCTTCTCCATCATTCTCCTTACCCTCCTTTAACCCTATTATTATCATTTTTCTCTATAATCTTTCAAAGCCCGCCTAGACCCTTTTTCGGGCTCTCGGGCTTCTTTTGGTTTAAAACCTATAAACCCCTCATTGACCTATTTTTATTTTAACCATGGCTATAAAGCCTTAATCATATAACCCGCGCATATAATTAAAATCATAACCCGCTGAGACCGTTACCTGTCACATCAACCCCGGAGTGCAAGTTTATTACCTTGACCATCCAATCACGCCCATCTCATCATCCAACGGTGTTCGCTAGTCTTCTCCCCGCAAGCTTCTCACGCGATAGCTCGTAAGGAAGGCGGTTTCCTGCCGGAACCTACAGCCATGTGTCGCTCTTTGATTGCGTCGCTCCACCCTGTACGTAAACCACCACCGCCCGATAAGCAGTGCGGGGAAACCGCCCGCCCGCGAAACCGTTGTCTCCCCACCGACTATCCGCCGCACATCTTTCGCCCCCGATCACCGTCAGATCTGCCCAATGGTGATCCAACGGCCCTCGTTAACCCCGATCGTCCATCTCCCGATACCCATCGTCAAGCGATCTCCGCCGTTGATTTTTGTGATCCGACGGCTGAGATTTATTCCCGGCCTGCTCATTCTTCCGCCATGAAACCTTAACTCCCAACTGCTCTTTGCTACCCGAGGAAGGACGAAGCCATCAGCTACCCTGTACCTACACAGTAATATCTCAGCAACTACATTTAAAGAGCAGCATGGTTGAGGACAAAAAGGACTGCCTCGAGCAGTTTAAAGCATTGAATAGTTATGGGTTTCATTCATTTTTCACTTCATCTACCCGAGAAGGATCACAGAACGCCAGAGAAAGGTCGATTTGTTCATTAAGACAGTCAAATCATAGCAGAGGCCCATTTCAAATTGTAAATGTGGTTGGTGGTCATTTATTGACTCCTCCACGCATAGTTTAGCAGACTGTTTGTAAACCAACCCCCATATATACTCATAAGACATAATGTAATAGGTTGATGAGTGTTATCTTGCTGTAAGGTTCAACTTCTGGAGATTGTAACTGTTGTGATACTTGCAGCGTCTAGTCTTCATTTTCAGCTAATGCAAGCTTCTTTTGCTGTTAATTTCTCACTGTCCACTTCTTCTTCTTGTTCCAGGCTATGCATGTTTTGCATTTATTCATGTGTTGTTAATGTTTAGCATTAGAGGGGCTATCATCCCACCTCTGTGTTAGGATTTAGCATGTATACTGAATTTGTTTGTAGGTTTCTGTTATTTTAATGCCAGAGAGCTGTCATCCTGTCTATGTATTAGAAAACAGATTTACAGACCTTTTAATTGGTTGCAGCTGGCCATCACAGGGTCCTGTGCATCTGCTGGTGTGATCAGTGTTCTCCATCATCACATTTTCTTTAAAGCTGTGAGTAATTGGCGGTCTAAAGCCTTGTAGTTTGGGGGTGTTCACCCATGTCTGGGGTCAAGCACAATAGAAGTGGTTATCTGGCTTGAATATGCAACATTTCTTTCATTCATCCACCAATTTTCCAACATTTATGTTGAGTTTGTAATGTTCCCGAGCATCTCTGATATACAACCTAGGAGAGTTTCTTAGGGTGATAACAGGGCCCACAGTTTGGTGTTTCATCTTCTAGGGTTAGGTTTTTGGATGTTTAGGGTTTTCCATTGTTTCTCAACAATAAATAGGCCTTCGAGCCTCATTGTAACACAGTATAGAGGCATGTAGCCACCACATCTCTTTTCAGAGATAAGCTACCATCACCCTAGCTGGTTGATTTCCATTTATGTTTGTAAGCATATTTCAATATTTTACATTAATGAAATGAAGTATTATTTCCGCTACATCTCTGTGTTTATGGTTATCTCTATAATTTGTTGCATTCCTGTTTAAATCTGGATCAGTGGTATCAAAGCGGTTTGCTTTTTTCTCTGTTTTTCTTTGCATGTTCCCAACGAGGTTGGGATATAAGGAGTTAGGGCTTGAGCTGGTCAAACCTTTGCAAGACCAGCCTCGCAAATCCCAACAACCTCCCATGGCAGATGAAAATAAAGATGGGGGGCAGGAGATCCTATCAAAATCTTGCTCGAAGAAGCCCTCGAGTGACAAAGGAATGCAATGATGGACAACTTTACCTAGATCCTTCAGTGACTACCCAGGGGCGACGCATTGGCTTCCAACAACTACTCTAGAAATGCCACACCGTTTTAGGATACAAGTTAATTTTAAATCCCTATATTCGAGGGTTAGATAAATGTAGATGCCGTCGATAAATGGTTAAATTTGCTAGAGGGTTATTTTTCTGTTCATGATTTTTCCAATCGGGAAAAGATTATTTTCACTCTTCTCAAAGTAGCCCCCCACGTCAAGGACTGGTGGGAAACCTACTATGAGTGGAAGGATGAAAGTACAGGCTCACTATTTTCAGCTGCACCCACTTGAAATTCATTCTAGGATGCCATCAAGGAGTAGTACTACCCTGTCGGAAGCTATGAGGATCAATACATAAAGTGGACCACGCTGCGACAGGGAAGGGGCCAAGATGTGCCGGAGTTTACTAGTAATAGCTTGCTTGATCCAGATCTAAACAAGAACACAACAAATTACAGAGATAACCATAAACATAGAGATGTAGCGGAAATAATACTTCATTTCATTACTGTAAAATACTGAAATATGCTTACAAATAGAAATGGAAATAAACTAGCTGGGTGATGGTAGCTTATCTCTGAGAAGAGATGTGGTGGCTACATGCCTTTGAACTGCCTTATAATGAGGCTCAAGGGCCTTTTTATTATTGAACAATAAGAGCAAACCCTAAACAACCAAAACCCTGACCCAAGGAGATGTAACACCAAGAGTTTATGGGCCCCATTGTGGTGAGTTGGACAACCAACTTCCTAGGGTCGCGACTTGGTCATATTATCTCCGTTTGATGCGCATGATAACCCATTGGGAAGATCTCTCCGAGGAATACGATGAAAAAGATGATTTTAGGAAAAAATCACTCGTGGTAAATTTCCAAAAAAATGTCATTTAGTGCCTCAAAACGGCTCCGGATGTTTAAGACCCGAAAAACTGCTAAAAATAGTAAATTGTGCTACAATTACAAAAACTGAAAAACTAAAAGAGATAGCTGTGGGGGTCCAAGTGGGATAGGTGGGTGGCCACCAACATCCACCTGAATCATTCCTTCCCCCTTAGGGAGCAATGGTCCCCATTTCCTTGAGTTCCTCCATATGTTGAACTTAATCCCTGGTGAGCTGTTCTGCAATCTCGAATGTGTCTAGTAATGGTGGGAAGGATGGTCGAGGGTAGTACACATTGAACACTTGGTGCAAGGGAAGGAATGAGGGAATGTTGTGCTCCAAAGAATTATTTTCCACAACCTTGGTAATGTTGTAAGGACCATGTCGGAGTGGTCTGAGCTTCTGATGGGCTCTTGTAAGGCGTTCTTTATGTTGATGCAACTAGACTTTGTTGCCCACCTGAAACTTGTGTGGTACCCCAGTGGGTGAGGAGAAGTTGTTCTTGTATTCTTTCATGACCGTATCGTTCTGTTGTTGCTGCTGCGTCGAGGAAACCTTCGCGAGGTCATGGATGTGGCGACGATCTTCCCCTTATATTGGGAGTGAACAAGATAGAAAATGAATTTCCTAGTCTGTGAGATGAGCTTGTTGCCTTTCTTAGTAATGATCAAAGAGGTGGCAGTAGGTGGGGCTACCTCCGGTTTCCTGTATAATGAATTACCCAAAGCAATAATGATAGCATGAGGCCTTGACTCATACACAGCATGTCGCCTCCACAAGTATGGCTAGCCTAATAATACAGCACAAACATCCAGAGGTGTGACATCACACAATACCTCGTCTGTGAAGGGTTTGATGCTATAGGGAAGGCGACACTACTGGAAAACTCGGAGATCTCGTCCTTGGTGAAGCCACTTGATATTGTATGGTTGTGGGTTTGGCTTCCACTATCGACAATGAATTGCAGCAGCGAACCCTTCACCCACATCTCTGAGTGGAAAAGATGCTCCCCGTCCTCTGGATCTTCAGGCTCATTCTTTTGCATCTTGGCGGTGGCAACAGTGGCACTAGGCTTCGAATCAATGATCTGCTTCCCTTTGCCATTCCCCTTGTCAGGTTCTGACTCAGGGTCGGAACATGCATCTGATTCGAAAGCCTTCAACTCGGCGACCAGCAACTGCTTGGTCTGACACTCACTTGTGTTATGAGTGGGACACTTGTGGAACTCACACCACTTTCCTATTTCCTTCTTCGACTTCGTGGTGTTGTTCTTTTCTTGTGGCTTCGACGAGTTGTTTTGGGTCACCCCGCCTTGGCTTTGTCCTTTGGTCTTTGAATTTGTAGATCCAAAATCTCACTTCTTTTGTTTCAACTTCTGCTCGATTTTGACAGCGTATCGGTACACCGTGCCAAGCGAGGAGATGTTCAGGAACTCCATCTCTTCCTGGATGTATCTGTGTAGGCAGCCGTGGTATTTGAGTACTAGATGCAGCTCATAATCTTTGATACCCAACTGTGTGTGAAGGGTATGAAAAATGTTTGTGATCTCTGGCACATCTTGATCCCTTCCCTACCGCAGTGTGGTCCACTTTATGTATTTATCTTCATAGCATTTGATAGGGTACTTACTACTCCTTGATGGCATCTCAGAATTAATTCCAAGTGGGTGTGGCTGAAAATAGTGAGTCCGTACTTTCATCCTTTTGCTCGCAGTAGGTTTCCCACTATGCCTTGATGTGGGGGGCTGCTTTGAGAAGAGCAAAAATAATTTTTTCCCAACTGGAAAAATCATGAACAAAAAAATAACCCTCTAACAAATTTAACCATTTATCTACGACATTTGTGCCTATTTGACCCTTGAATATGGGGATTTCAAAATTAACTTGTACCTTAAATGGTGTGGTGTTTCCAGAGTAGCTAGTGCAAGCCGATGCGTCACCCCTGGGTAGTCGCTGAAGGATTTGGGCAAAGTTGTCCATCATCGCATTCCTTTTTCACTCGAGTGCTTCTTCGAGCAAGATTTTGATAGGATCTCCTGCCCCCTCATTCTTTCTTTTCATCTTCCATGGGAGGTCGTCGAGATTTGCGAGGCTGGTCTTGTAAAGGTTCGACCAGTTCAAGTCCTAACTCCTTATATCCCGACCTCGTTGGGGACATGCAAAGAAAAACAGAGAAAAAGCAAACTGCTCTGATCCCACTAATCCGAATTTAAATGGGAATGCAACAAATTATAGAGATAACCATAAACACAGAGATGCAGTGGAAATAATACTTCATTTCATTACTATAAAATACTGAAATATGCTTACAAACAAAAATGGAAATAAACCAACTAGGGCGATGGTAGTTTATCTTTGAGAAGAGATGTGGCGGATACATGCCTCTGAACTGCCTTACAATGAGGCTTAAGGGCATTTTTATTATTGAACAATAAGAGCAAACCCTAAACAACCAAAACCCTAACCCGAGGAGATGTAACACCAAGAGTTTATGGGCCCCGTTGGGGTGAGTTGGACAACCAACTTCCCAGGGTCGCGACTTAGCCATATTATCTCCATTTAACGTGCATGATAACCTATTGGAAGGATCTCTCCGGGGACTACGACTAAAAAGACAATTTTAGATAGAAAATCGCTACCTCGAGATTTCCAAAAAACGTCGTTTAGGGCCTCAAAATGGCTTCGAAAGTTTAGGACCCTAAAAACTGCTAAAAATAGTAAATTGTGCTACAATTACGAAAACTAAAAAACTGAAAGAGACAGTTGTGAGGGTCCAAGTGGGATAGGTGGTTGGCCACCAACATCCACCTGGATCATTGCTTTTCTACTCCAAAATAGTATATTCACACTCAGCTAAAACTGTAACTATGACTCTCACACTAGCTTGTGCTTGGGATGAAGGGAGGTTTATATAGGAAATATGGATGGGAGATGGATCCTCTTGTCATGGGAGAAGGAATTATCCCTTGGGGTAGTTCCATCATTATAGGGGAAAGGAGCTCAAACTGTCATCCTCGACCCCATCCGGCCAAACCATTTACCAGACTTTTGTTACGGAGATTCTAGAGCTAGAAGCTTCGGATCTAATTTAAAAAACTTTCCATAACAGGACCAGTACAACTAGAACACAACTCAGTCGCTCCGGTCAGTGCGAGGAGTAGTGCTAATCACTACACATCGCTGCGGGGGAGACAAAGGCCATTAATGTCGGTCTTGTAAACTTCGTAAAACAGAAGTTTCAAGGAAATGGTGCAAAAGGGAAATGATCTGCTCATGAAGAGGGACATAATAGGAGTTTCTTCATGAAGGAAAAGCATGCGGGGTTCACTTAGAGGTCCTCCAGGATCAAGGAATGGGGAGTACAGGGATAGTGACAAAATGTCGTGTAACAATAACAAGGCTGAGTACAGGAATGAGAATGTTAAATAGATGCGGGCATCACGCTTTTCTTATAGCTTCTGAACTAAAGGATCGTATTTCCCATCGGAAAACCATTGACTTGAAAAGATGTAAACCAAATCAAGGAAGAGGGTAATAGAAAAGTCAAGAGTTGTGTGTTACCACAACTTTCCTTTCACAAAAGCTTAGCCACATCATCTTAAAGCTCAAAACCGGGTTTATTCAAGAACAAATAAAACTAAAAGAGAAAAAGGGAAGATGAAAGCACAAGACATGAATGTAATTCATCTAACTAAATGCAACCTAGCCTATCCTAAAGTAAATAATATATGGTCAGGTAATGTGAAATGGAAATTCCAATGCGGCCATAGAAGTTTCTCCCGATGTTTGGATGGAAGGATGTGATCGTGTGAGACCAACATAAAATGCAGTGTTGTGACAAGGAACCACACAAACATATGCAATGAATCATAGAAAAAGGGAGTGCAATCACAATAGTGTAACACACTCAACTACTCTATCAAATGAAGTACTCCACAACAACAATAATTATCAAGTCTATGACCATAAAAGGTTTGATGAAGTGCATGCAAGTAAAGGCCATGGGACATGTGTCCTATCTGATAATATTCCTCAAGGAAATATGCAATAGGATCATGGAAACAACCTTTAGGGAAATTTTAACAGGAAAAACTAATCAAAGACTAATCCACATCATAAGTGACATAAAAAAACTGAGCATAATCCATGTTATCGTGCGAGTGAGGTTCTTTGATTGATGCTGTAGAAGATAGGTTAGAGTGAAAGATTTCACATTCATTAAGATCACTCTTTGTTTCTACATCATATATTAAATATTTGCTTAAAGTGGGATCTAGTGGTGGAATTTCAATAGTCAAATTAAACTTTGCTATGAGGGTTAAAGAAGTTTATGTGAAGAAAATGAGAAACCCTTAGGAGAGAATTGACATCCCACAAGATGAAGTTGACAAAAATATCTTGCGAGAGAATCTTGAACTAAGCAAAATCTCAAATACCATCAAGGTGATAGGAACCTGACATAACCATCAATGTAGGTTGAAGTGTCCTACTCAACGAACTTAACTTTAAATTATGAGAAAACATGGTCAGCTACTTATCAAGACAAAAGTCATTATTTAGATCATGAGATTCAAAAGAAAATTGAGGTTGATCAGATAGATTTTCAAGATTTCCACAAAAATCCTTAATGATAAGCATGTCATTTTCTTTATCAAAAGGATATATACCTGAAGTAAAATTGTCGATAATCACATCAGATTCCATCTGGAATTCCTACAAATCTAAATCTTCTTGTACGAACAATGATTCATCCATATTACTTGAAAAATCCTTACGAAATAATTCAGAAAAACGGAAATCATCAGGGTCATCCTTGTCCAAGGATTCAATTTGATGAATGGGATGAGGATCGATTGGTGATATATCAATATTTGAAGATGGTTGATTGATAGGGTCAGACAAATCATCATCGGGGGAGATATGTGAAAGAAAAATCAATTCTTCATCAGCAAATTGTTCTTGTGATTTAGCCATTGGTTGAGGTTCATAACATGGAACATCAAAAGGAGGGGGACATGTAACAAAAGGAATATATGGTTCTTCCCTAGGATGATAAAAATAAAATTGGTCGAGAGGACATAATGGATCGGATTCAAAATATTTTATTGACCTCCAGACTATGAAATGAAAATTTTCATTCAAGAACTACCAGTCCACATCCTCATCTGGAAATTCATAGCAAAGATGAAGGAACCATTATGCAAAATGTTCAAGTGATTCATTCGATTCCATTCTAAGCTGATCAATTTCACTAAGAACATCTTGATATTCATATTTTTCAAAAAACAAGATGAATCTCATTAACCAATTGATCGAAAGATGAGATAAAAGCAATGGGTAAAGAATAGCACCATTGCTTTGCACGACCATCCATTGTAAGGGTAAACAACTGTGTGAGAATTTCATAGGAATAAACACCATTAACGAAACAAAATTGAACATATTCAATAGTGTAATTAAGGATGGTTGATGTACTATTTTCATTTAATTTCAAATGTGACAAATCATGTAAAATTTTTATAGGGATTGATAGGTCTAAAGTTTCGGAAAAACACCTTAGGATTATGATCTGCGATGAAGCCATTATATGTAATAGATTCAAATAGACTTCAAAGGCTCAACTTTTCATTTGGCCCTCCTTCTAGTGCCAAAAAAGATGACGGTGCTATATGTCACCAACGTGTAAGGGGATCTCCCTGATGTGAAGTCCCAATTAGACCTCACATCATTTGGTGTTGGAGTCCCATCTGGATATATGCTCTGGCCACCATTGGAAAGGTTTCAAATATATGACTAGGTTATAAACACACATAAGAGAATGCAACTCCTATTTTGGGCAGCAAGTATGTAATATTTGTGAGACAACTAATGTAAGGTGTGTTACACTAAAAAATGTCACCATGGCTATTGACAGTTAGTATGGCTCTATCAACAGTCATGCTATCCTCCTGGGCAAGTCTTATGCCTCTGCTCTCCATGTCAAACTCCAAAAAGAGAGAAAGTCTTTGTAAATGTGTTTATCTCTGGGTACGCAGATTCTCTCGACCTTACCTGCGTATACGCACCTAATGTTCACAAAAACTGCGTACTTGTACGCTCTGTATGTAAAGGGGCAGGTGCGTACCCCTGTAAAGGTCAAAAGGCGCAAGTTTTACTCCAAAAAAGTTACTTGTGGTCATTTCTAGAGGCTTCTAGAAGTATGTTTGACGTGTATGAAGCGCCTCCAGATGGTTCATGTACCCCTACCAAAGAGGAACTTATCCCATCAATAAGGGAGCTATCCCATCCAAAGAGGGGATTATCCCATTGATGGTGGACCTGATTAACTTCCTCTTGAGCACTATAAATACAGGCATTGGGCCAGAAGGAGGGGAGGTTGGAAGCTAAACATTTCTAAGGGTAGATGCTGCTGGAATTAGGACTCCCATTTAGAAGCTTGTGAGGAGAGATTGCCATCTTTGCTTGTTCTATTTGGAAGTGGGTGAGCTTTGTCAAAGTAAAGGAGAACTCTTGATGGACCCTGGGAGGGACTTGCACAACACCAAGGCTTAGGTTGTAATTGTTCCTTTTGTTTCCTATTAATGCAAATGAGTCCATTCTTCTCAATAACTTGTTATTTATGAGTTGTTTCATGTACTCCTTGGTCTATGTGTTAAATATGTTTTATTTTATGAGATTATCAAGTGCTATTTAATCGTTTGATTGTTAGTGAATGCAGGTTTCGAAGTGAAGGAGGAGCTCATCCGGATCAGCGAGGCTGGACTGCTACAACAGCGTTGGACTACAGGTAGGATCTAAACACTTGATTTCTCGTATAGTAAATGCATGTTTAGAGAAGGATTGCTCTTGTTTGTCTTGTTTTTCACTAGAGAGTCTTAGGCTCCTAGGGAGGTTGGTTGTGTCCGCACTATCGACTCTTTCCGCCTGACAAAATGGCGACTCCGCTGGGGAATCCATTGATGAGAAAGTTTTTTCCTTTGTATGCAACTTTGATCTGAGAAAAGTCATTTATTTTCTGGTTTTTGGCTCTGTGACTTTGTATTTGGGTGGGTTAGCTTAAGGTTAGATTGAATTTAGTTTTTCTTGGTTTTTTCAGTAGTACGCACCCTCTGAGTATTGCATAGTGCGTACCTGTACGCACTGTTGCTGTGTGCACAGAGCGGGCCCGCACCTGTCTTAACAGGTTGCCTGCGTACCCTGCTAAAAATTAAGAAATTTCCATTTTTTACATTTTTCCTCTTAGATTTTGCTTTTTCTTAGTTTTTACTGCCCAGATCCATTAGTCTCTTGTCAAAGATCTTCACCTGAACTTGTTTCGATAGCATTGAGTGTTTTAGTGGATTTCATAGAAGTTTAAACCCTAGGGTTTGATTTTTGAGTAGGTCCTGTAGTGACTTTGGCGGTAGAAGTTGTCAAGCCTTAGATCTCTCTGGTTTTGTCAGCCTTCTTAGGAGTCGGACCTGTCATAAAGTCTACCTGTGAGAGCAACCTACCTTTGAGTTGTCTCTTTGGCAAATTTCGAAGTGCTTGTTGATTGAGTATTGAATTCCATTTTACAAAAAGAGCAAAAAGATTTGAGTTTTGTTTTGACTGGTCTTTTGATTCTGCATTAGCTGGTCCTTGGCTCGATTGTGGTCAAGTAAAACAACCTAGAATCATCTTTGTAGGCTTTTGCCTCGTTAGGTTTGCTTTAGAGAATTTCTTTTTGATTTGCTTGTGAGTCAATTTTTCATAGATTTTATAGATTTTGAGATTGATTTTCGTTAAAATAGATTTATATGCTTTATTAAATAAGAGAAAATACAAAAACATCTCCTTTGAAAAGTTTTGTTTCAAGTAGCTTTGAGGTATTTTGAAAGAAAAAGAATTTTTCGTGCACGTAAGGAGTGGTCATGTTTGTATGCTTGGAAAGATAAAGAGAATTGTTTCTTTGATTGTCTTTACTAAGAAAGTTGTTTTCTATAAAATTTTCATTTTCCAACTCTCTTAGTTAGGAGTTTCAATGAAAGAGAAAAGTAGCGTAAATCATCTTAGGTGCATCTTTGTAGTGGTTTGAGTCGAGTCTACACACCATTGGTTTCATTTCCGCTACCTTTTGTCTTTAAGAAAAACCATAAAATTAATGCTTAAAGTAAAATCAACTTAGTAACTTTTATTTATTAGGGCTCTGAAACACCAATTTAGATCAGGCTAGTGTCTTGGAGTAGGAGAGTAATTAACTCTCCAAGACAACAAAACCAAACAAGTAGCTTATCTTGTGATAGAATAAATCCAATTGTCTCATTTGTACTCTGGGAGAGCTCCTCTTAAAGGAGAAGCACGAGCTCGTGTCCGAACCAGTGAGGGGATTAATCCTCCCTCGTTGGGAACGACGCCAGACACGCACGTATTACAAACGGTAAACCTCGGATTAACCATTGTCGAGGAGCCAGGGGTCACTTGTCGGTAAACCTTGGATTATTGTCAAGGAGCCGGCAAGGGGAATGAGCTTGATACTCTGCCCTTGCGTGATGTCGGAGTGTAGACTGTTCCCCCAGGTGCATTTGTTGCGGTTGGTAACCTTAGTGACCATTATCTTTAGGATTCTACCGAGGTGACGGTGGAGGGAAGATCCCACTGTACCTGGAGCAGACGTCGGCTAGACTCACTTGGATTTTCCGGGGGGTTCACTTCACTCGAGACGGTTAAAGTGGAGGAACTTGTGCCGGTCTATTCATTAAGCAGGTTGCCGGGGTAACTGTTCCACCCGCCACTTCTGTACTGAATCCGGCGATGTTGGGTTTCATCTCCAACTAGCGTTTTCGGTCTGGAAGGCTACTGTTTGTGCTTGGTTTGACGCCCTAGATTCTTTAGGCGTGTGATTCAAATTTGTTTGGTTCTTTAGCGACTTTAGGTGGTTTGATTTGAAATTTTACTTTGTTTTCGTGTGTAGTAGTTAAAAGTTTTTAGCTGTGGCGGAATTACCGAGACAGTCCCGTAGACTTCGGGGCAAGTCACCTGAGATTGTTACCGGAACTGATTTGTTGAGGAAACTCTGTAGATCACGGGGTGGATCTCCTGAAGACGTCCCGGGTCAGTACGAAGGATTGAAGGTCCTTGTAACTCCTCCTAGTGGCAGTAGAGTAGGTTCACCTGAAGAAGGAGAATCTTCCTTGGTGGTCCATCCAGATTACCAAAGCCTAGAGACAGGTTATAATCCCGAAGCTGTTACAGTTTCTGAGCTTGCTGGTAGTTTTTCGTCTACTAGTGATATAGGCGAAGAACCTGAAGTATCTGAACCTGTTACTCCGACTTCTAGTGTTCCAGATTCACCAAGAGTAGAACGAGTTATCACCGAAAATCTTCCAACTGGTTTGATTGCTATTGAAGAACTTGCTCCAGAGGAAGAAATAGGCATCTCTAACCTTGAAGATCAACTTACTATTGAGCTCAGGGAGCGTGAATCTATCTTTTACATTCCTCCTAGAAGTACTACTTGGTACCTTTCGTTAACCAATTATTTAGACAACTCAGGGATAGGTTTTTCTACACCTCGTACTCCTTTTCCACCTGGAGGTATTTATACTCCTGTAAATATGTCTGGTCAGTCGTCCGTGTTTACTCAAACTCCTGAATCTTTCTTACACGGTGGTCCTTCTGTTCCCACCGGGTATCAATCACTTTCTGGTACCTTCGCGGGGGCATCTCCTCAACCCGTCGATCATGGGTTATTAGCTGGAAACAATGGTAATAAACCGTTGGGTATAGGGGACATTTACATGATGTCAGGTTCAGTTCCCGTTTCTCAACCTCAAGGTGGCCAATTACCGCCTGGGGGCAGCCTCAATTAACGCCTGGGGGGCAACCTCAAGGTACACAAATTGTGTCTGGTGGGCAGCCTCAAGGTTAGTATGTACCTATGGTGCAATACATGCCTCAAGGTCAACCCCAGCCTCAATATGTACCCCAAGGTCAACCTCAGTATCAATATTTACCTCAAGGGTATCAACCCCAGGGGTATCAACCTCAAGGGTATCAACCTCAAGGTCAAGGTCAACCCCAGTATCAGTATTTACCCCAAGGTTATCAACCTCAAGGTCAATACTCGAGTCAAGGTTATCAACCACCTCAAGGTCAGTCATATGTTCAAGGTATGGGAACTGTACCTTTCAATTATCAATCCTATCCTCAATCTGGTTATGGATCTCAATATCCTCAACCTGTTACGGGTCAATACCCCGGAATGATAGTGTGGGATCCATCACAGGGTCAACAGGTGTTGCAGCCAAGTATACAGTTGGTACCTCAAGCTGGACAACCCGTAGTTTCTGGTCCACCCCAGCAACCACAACCTGTCCAGTCAAATGTTCAAACTTCTGTAACTTCGGTAGTTACTCAGCCGCCAATTGCACCTAGTACTCCATCTCAAACGGCTGTTGCAACTACCGCAACATCTGCCGCACTTACTTCTGGAGTATCGACAGCTCCGATTTCTACTGTCTCTGCAACCACTCCTCAGACATCTTTACCGTTGTCTGGATCTACGATTCAAACCACGGTCCAGATGCCTACAGGTCAGCCTGGTATAAGTACGGTTGTCACTACTCAACCTCAATTTGTTCATCAACCGTACCAGGGACAGTACCAATATGGGCAAGCTGTCCAGCAGCCGGTTTACCAGTATCAACCGTATCCTGGGTACACTTATCAACAACCTCAACAACCCCAGTACGGTCCGGTTAATCCTGGTTTTCCAGAAGGATATAATATCCCTAATGCGATTCCTGTTCCTAGTTATCCTGGATATCCTCCTCCTGGGACTGGTCTTGTGACCCAGAGTTTTAGAGATCCTAACCGGCAATTACCGTTTATCGCAACTTTGGATTTACCAGACTTGACGCGCCTAATGAACGATCCAATTCAATATCTTCCGTTCTGGCCGCCAATGCCAAATAAGTTGCCCAGTGATATACCCAAGTTCGAAGGTAAGTCTGGAGAGGATCCGTCCAACCATGTGATGACTTACCACCTCTGGTGTGCTTCAAATTCTATCTCGGATGATTCGATCCGCTTACGTCTTTTCCAGCGTACACTCATTGGTCTCGCGGCCAAGTGGTACATTGAGTTGCCACGGGCCTCTTTTTACAATTTTAGCCAGTTAGCTACCTCGTTCTTAACTCACTTTCAGTTGCCGGTCAGATACGATAATGGCACAGAGTTATTAACTTCACTAAAACAATCGACATCCACGTATATTTCTGATCACATTCATGAGTGGAGACGTCGAAGAAGGTTAGTGAAAGTTTTTATTCCGGACCAAATCTTAGCTGAATGGTTTGTTAAATCATTATTACCGAAGATTACTGAAGATGTAGCTAAGGCCGGAGTAGTTACTGAGGAGCAAGTCATTGCTCAGGCGCAGTACCTTGACTTAGTTTATACTCAGTCAGGTATGTTACACGAGAAGATCCCAGATCTTCCAAAATCGAATCAAATCGCTGCTGCTCCTTCGGGATCTCATGCCGCTGATGGTATGATTGGTACGGTGAACACAAAGAGCAAGAAGAAGTCTTCCAAGAATTCTACTACTCCTATCATCACCTTGCCTGATTCCCCGACAGGAGAGTCCTCTCCTGAACTTTCCGCTGATATTCACGCTGTAGAGTCATCTACGGCCAAATCAAAAAACGGTGGAAAGAAGAAAGGAAAGAAGAAGGCTAAAGCAGACAAGGCTCCGAAGGAGAAAACAGAAAAGTCGGAAACCAATGACAAAAAGCGCAAACCTCGATATCCTTGTCTTATTTGTGAAGAGGATCATTTTACAAGAGATTGCCCTCATCGGGCCGAGGTTGTGAAAATAGTCAAAGGTTCTCCCACTCCTGCTGTGTTAAAAGATCCATTTCCAAAGCAGGAGAGTAAGATGATAGGTTCTTCCTCGACTGCCAGTGAAGAACCCATTTTGATGATGTCTCATGTGAGGATTGCGACTCGGTCGCAAGATTATGGTAGTAAGAATCCTGTTGATGGTAAGGAAGCAGAATCTTCTCATTCTAATCCATCAACCTCGGCTCCTGGTTCCGATCCACTACAGATCGAAAAACCTAACCCGGACTTAGTAATCAAACTTCCCGCCAAGGGTGTACTTCGAAGGTCTGCTTTCAATCCACATGCGAGAGCGGCCCAGAATTACAACATTGTTGAGGACTTAGCTGTTTCACCCTCAGCAATGTCGGCTTTAGAAGTGCTGCAATCATGCCCAGCACAGCGAAAATTACTTTTGTCGGCTATCGGAGCTGTTGATGTTCAGGACCCGAATCTGATAATCTTCGATCTAGAAAATAGTACACCGCGCCTTCCCCATCAAATGGCTTTCCAAATTCCAGTGATAGTAAAAAACAGGCCTATTCATCGGACTGTGATTGATGAGGGAGCTTCTATGTGTATTATGTCGATTCAATGTTGGAGATCGCTTGGTTCTCCTTCGCTGAACCAATCCCCAACCATCCTTAAGGCCTTTGATGGCCGTGGGTTCCGTCCGTTTGGTATTCTACAGGAATTGCCTATAGGGGTAGAAGGGAAAACCGTTAGTCTGGATGTGGAGGTGGTTGATGCCCCTCTAGACTACAACCTTCTTTTGGGTCGAAGTTGGTCATATGCTATGACAGCAGTCGTTTCATCGGTCTTCAGAGTAATAAAATTTCCACATAACGGTAAGATCGTGACAATTGATCAGCTGACATACTTTTCATCCGACCCAGCCTCTTCAGAGAGTATCCAGCATGTCGGTAATACGACAATCCCTTATAGGGACGTTGGCGCAGGTTTAGTTAAAGATTCTGGTTTACTGGGAACTTTTCCTTTCCCTCCAATCAACGCAGACCCTTCATTTGCATCAATTCATATGATTACATCAGACACCATTATTTACGATGATCCTTGGATTGTCCCATCTGAATCTGAGCTAGACTCATTCGGTGATGCTATGCCTTTGAGTCCATATGAAATTGCTTATGAAGCCGTCATGTCTTTTACCGACACGCGTTCAACCCAAATCGACCAAATGAATGTGGTCAGTGAAGAATCACTTTTCACATCAACCTCAGAACGGATAGCATTTCCCGAAGTCGTGTCATCTGACGAACAACTTCGCGAAATCCTAAGTGTAGACGATCTACCATGGGAAGATCTTCATCATAGATCTTCGTTTTTACCTGAGGATGATGCTTTTGAAAATGATTTTTCATCTATTTTTACCGCTGAATATGTCAAAGACGCTCAGAATCCAACGAAACATTCTGATTCAGAGTTGAATTTAGGGAATATTTCTCGCACTATTCCCATCGACATTTCAGTGAAGCCCGGAATTGAGGAAAACATTCATATAGGTGCCTCATGTACAGAAGATGAAATCCAAACTTACAAGGCCCTATTCCAAGAATTTCGCGATGTGTTTGCCTGGTCTTACGAGGAAATGCCGGGAATCGATCCTGCCATTGTTGTTCATGAAATAAAGACCTACCCGGACGCTAAACCCGTCCGTCAACGGTTGCGTCAGATTCACCCTCGAAAAGCGGCTGCGATTAAAGCAGAAGTCGAAAAGCTGTTGAAAGCAGGTTTCATTTATCCAATCCCGTTAACGGATTGGGTATCGAATATTGTTCCGGTTAACAAGAAGCAAGGAACAATAAGAATCTGTATTGACTATAGGGATATAAATCGAGCTTGTCCAAAAGACAACTATCCTACGCCTTATATCGATCAAATTATTGATGATTGTGCCGGAAGTGAAATGTTTTCCTTTATGGATGGTTTTTCGGGCTATAATCAAATCAATATTCTACCTGCCGATCAACCAAAAACGGCATTCATTTTTCCATGGGGGACATTTTCTTATTGCAAATTACCTTTTGGGCTTAAGAACGCCGGAGCCACTTTTCAATGGGCGATGTCTTACGCATTTCATGACATCAAGCTCATTGTGCAACCGTACCTCGATGATTTGCCTGCTCATTCTTTACATCGAGCTGATCACCTTGTACATTTACGAGCAATCTTTATGAGGTGTAGGCATTATCGTATTCGGTTGAATCCCCACAAGTGTGTATTCTGCATAGAAACGGGTCGATTGCTGGGATTTTTTGTTTCAAAAGCCGGCATTCGCGTCGATCCCTCGAAGGTCGAAGCTATCATCAAATTGCCTCCTCCTTCGAGTTTGCGCCAACTCCAAAGTTTGCAAGGGAAAGCAAACTTTTTACGCCGATTCATTCCAAATTACGCCGAGGTCACTAAAGGTTTTACACGGTTGTTGAAACAGAACGCTCAATTCTTGTGGGACGAGATTGCCCAACAATCTTTTGATGCACTTAAGCACGCGTTGACCCATGCACCGTTGTTGCATCCTCCCAACTACAACCAGGACTACTTCTTATACCTCGCAGCTTCGCATTCCACTATTGGAATGGTGTTAGTTCAGGAAGATGAATTCGGAGCGGAACATGTGATATATTATCTTAGTAGGACATTAAACCCCACTGAGCTAAAATATTCGCATGTGGAGAAATTGGCCCTGGCAGCCGTTCAAGCTGTCCAGCGTTTTCGTCACTACATTCTTCTCCGTAAAACTACAGTTATTTCGGATTGCAACCCTATGATTTATATTTTGACAAAACAACTGCTAGGGGGCAAGTACTCTAAATGGATCGTTATCCTGCAAGAGTTCGACTTGGAGTTTGAGAAGTCCAAGTCTAAGAAATCCTTAGTTTTTGCGGAATTGATGTGTGATTTCCCGCGTGCTGACACAGAAACTGTGGCAGAGGAGTCCATTGCGGACGAATCTTTGTTTCTTATCAGTACTTTAGATCCGTGGTACGGAGATATAATCATCTATCTCCAAACCCAAACCTTTCGGCCTGAAGCTTCAAAGTCGGAACGTCGAAAAATTTGGTTTCAATCCCAACAATACAAAATTATTGGAGATACACTTTATCGCCAGGGGGCAGACTTAGTTTTTCGACGTTGTTTAACTCACGAAGAGGCTGAGAGGGTTTTGAATGATTGTCACTCTGGAGCATGTGGCGGTCATATGTCTGGGTATGCCACAGCTCAGAAGGTGTTGCGCGCTGGCTATTTCTGGCCATCCATGTTTAAAGATTGTATCATTGCGGTCCGAAAGTGCCACAACTGTCAAGTGTTTGATCGCAAGATGCGCGCACCACCTGCTCCTCTCCATCCTATAATTGCCATTGGTCCTTTCGCTAAATGGGGTATCGATTTTATTACTTGTAACCCTCACTCGGCCGGGGGGCATGCGTATATCATCCTCGCGGTTGATTATTTTACTAAATGGGCCGAGGCGATGCCTACATTCGACGCAAGCGGCAAAACAGCTGCAGTTTTCGTATTCAATCACATTATAACTAGGTTTGGTGTCCCACAAGCAATCATCACTGACCATGGGAGCCATTTTCGAAACATCATGATGACTGAGCTTACGAGCCAGCTTGGTTTGCGCCACGATAGCTCTACTCCTTATTATCCGCAAGCCAACGGTTTGGTTGAGTCTATCAACAAAGTTCTGGTTATCATGATCCGACGAATCATTGGTATTCATCGGTCGAATTGGCACAACATGTTATTTTCAGCGCTATGGGCATACCGAACCTCAGTGAAAACTTCTACAGGGTTCACTCCTTTCCAGCTAGTTTATGGCTTGGAAGCTGTGTTACCCATTGAATGCGAAATCCCATCACTTCAAATGGCTGTCGAATTACTCCCAGCTACTTCCGAAGAGGAGAAACGTTTATTATACTTAGCTCAGTTAGATGAGACTCGACGTGACGCTGCATTGGCAATCGAGACTCACGCAAAGCGAATGAAAGCTCAGTATGATAGAAATGTGACCCCTCGGAGTTTTTCGGAGGGAGACCTAGTGCTATTATATGATCAAGCTAACGATAAGCTAGGTGCTGGAAAATTCGTTCCTATGTGGCATGGACCCTACATTGTAAAGCGAAAGCTAGCAAAAGGGGCGTATGAGCTGGTAGATTTTGATGGGGACTCTTTGGGTAAACCCAGAAATGGACTTTACCTAAAGAGGTATTATGCTTAAATGGTGGGTATGGAGAATTTTAGTTAGGTTAGGTTTTCTTTCTAGCTAGTATGTTTGTTAGTTTAGATAGTGTGCTTAGCTTAGAAAGTGTGTTTTTCGTCATTATTCTGGCTTATCTTGGTTTTACTCTTGATATTGCAGATGTCGACGCCTCTCCAAACGTACATTGGATTTGCCGATGGTGCTTGTCGTAGTACACGGAATATCTCTTTCGCAGCTTGGGTTATCTATTCGCCCTCTGACGAGTTAGTTTCTATGCATGGGGTGAGCCTCGGTCAAACGACGAACAACATTGCAGAATACAGTGCAGTGGTTGAATTATTGTCTGAATCTATTTCATTTGGAATTCGACGTTTGATAGTGAGGTTAGATTCTGAACTCGTTGTATTACAGCTTAATAGAGTGTATGCCATTAGAAATCCTGTGTTATTAAGGTTGTTTTTGAGAGTGCGCCTCTTGGAACGTGAATTTGATTACATTGAATATCAGCATATTCCAAGGTCTTTAAATACATTAGCAGATGCAATTGCTTCTCGAATGTTGGACAGACATTTACGATAATCATGCAAGTAAATTTAAAAACATTTCATAACATATGTTAAACAAAATGAGCCGGTAATAATGATATATATATAGATAGGAGTGTGTCAAAAAATATACATCGTCTTCGATCATAGGTTTAAAACACCTTATGATCGGCAAAATGATAAGTACAAAAAAGTCAAAATGTCACATGTGACTACAAAAGGTGACCATCCAGTCACTGGTGATGCTCCCTGTAAGACACCACTGCACGGGCTACCCTACATAGAAATCTCCTAAAAGGCCCCGGGACTGCGACTACGTAACGCTGCAGTCTGATAGGAATATCATCTATGGTCGTCTCCGGTATGTCTACCGTCAGACGCTCTAGATCCTGCTCCAACTCAGCTAGCGTCTCTGCGGCCGCATCTTGTGGGGCCGGTGCCGATACAGCTGGATGTCTCCTCTCAAAAGCCTGGAGATTGGCTGGACGCCGTGGGCCTACATCTGCATTTTGAACATTTTTCTGTCAGTTTGAGACGATATATATAAAAAACAAAAAAAATAGATAATTTAAAAACTCGTGAAAAATGAAATACCTCTGTCGTCCCACTGTTCTCCCTGTGGAAGAACCATGTCCGGGTCATTCCGAAAATCCATTGCGGCATAAGGAAAGTCCTAAATAGCAAAGACCTGGCCCTCTAGCCAGTGAAAGTAACCATCAGGAAATCGAACCACTGTCGTGCCCTCATCAGGATGCCGGGCCATCACTGTAACCCATCTCGTCAACTTAGGCTCCCGAGGAGCCCCAACTGGAACAGTAAGCTGCTGAGGGATCAACATAGGAACTCTCTCTAGGGCAAAGCTCACAACCAAAGGCCCATACCCAAAGGTCTTTAGTTTCCCGGTCTTTACCCTAGTTAGTTGGGCCTTCATGTTGGCCAACACAGCTTCGCACCAGTTGAAAATGGTGCCTTGGTAGCAATCTATCGCTATCCGCATTTGGGACCCGGTGGCAATGTGCAAGGCGGCTGCGCCGCAGAGTCTGGTAACTGTAAAGGCAATTACCATAAGTTCAGGCAGGGATATATATTTGATTTCTATCCCTTTCTCCTGGTTCTGATTGTTGCACCACTCTAGCCGGAGGCTAGCAAGGGATTGGCCACCCGGCCTAGTCCCGGAGAGAGTCAGTTGCTCGCCCCTGTTGGGCAAACCAGTGAGAAAATATATATCAGAGGGCTCTATCTCGAGCTGGTGCTCTCCGATGTAAAAGCATTGTTCCTGGATGTTCCACCTTTCAACCAACCACTCTAAGAATGGCACCTGTGCCCTCATGCCAGCTATGGCCCAGTATTTGTATAGTCCGCATGCCTTCAAAGCATCAATGGAGGGTTGATGATTGATTGCGGCTAAATCAACGTCCTCATGCTCTCTTTCGCGCCAATCAAGCATGATGTGCTCCCTACACATCATAAAACATCAGTTAGGATCCATAAAATTTAAAAATTTTGGTCTATTTTGGAGGTATGAAGGTTTCAATTTGTGTTTTGCGGGGTACGCACCCCGGCCTTTAGGAACAGAGCGCCTGGACGCAGCTGCCCTTAAGGCCGGGTGCGTACATCCCGTAATTTTCCCATTGAGAAAATATCGGGGTACGCAGGTCAGCAGTGCATGACCTGTGTACCCCGAAGTGCGCATCTTGAAACCCCAAGACCCCCAAAAAATCAAATAAAAGCTTAAAAATGAATTCTAAATGGATGGAAATCAAGAGAGGGGTGTTGTAGAATACCTGGTGAAACGGCGTTCGATTCTGACGGTCGGATTCTCCGCAACGACCACAGGAAGTTTTCTTGTCAAAAGCCCTTTTCTCAACCTCAACAGTAAAATGGTAAAATGACATGGTAAAAAGTCTTTTTATAGGTTTTTTGGATAAATAAATGCTAAATTTGTTTATTTTTCACCATGAAAGGATACTTTCGATGTAGTTTTGCCCATCTTAAACAGGTATGAGTAATGTGTTGTTTCTGTGCAGGACAAAGGGACTTTAGGGTAAATTATCATTTTTTCACGTCAGAGTCATCTTTTAAGCTCTTTTCTGACTCCTAAAACATGAAAAGATTGCCGAGCGTTTCTTTTACACTCGTTAAAACGGAATTAAAAGACGGTCCCCTTATATCTCTTTTCTGACCGTAAAAACAGGAAAAGATTGCCGGGTTTTTGTCGTTTCAAACACGATATGGAAATAAAACGACGTGTCCTTGATCGCTTTTTACTTTTCAGGTCAGAGATACTAATCATGAAAGTACTCCTTGGTCACAAGATCAAGCGGTTCTCCCAGGTATTATTTTATACTTTTTCGGGCTTGGGGGACACAAATTTACGAAAAAGTTCAACCTGAAGTCTTCTTAAGTTTTTCAGACTCTCTAAAATTGAAAAACGCTGAGTTTCTCCTATACTGGGCTCGTTAAAATTTCACAGTAAAGGACCTGTTCAATTACAAACAGGAACGAACCACTCCTTCCTAGGGTTCGAATCAAAACTAGGTTGGACTCATCCGAAGGATGAGCTTATAATCAAGCATATGTTATCCTCCTCAAGCTTGTTTAAAAATAAAGAGGTACTTGCCAGAAATGGTGGGGGAAAAGAGAGAAGAATGAGCCTATTTGTTATCCTTTGTCTCAGAAGAAACCTTATTACCACTCTTGAACACGACACTTTTCATTCACCTGGGTTGGGAAATCCTTTACCTCACAGTTGATCAAACCACATTGAAAGCCTTCAGCCGGGTTCTGGGGATTAACTTTGAGTCATTCATCACCAAGCCATCTGTTGTGTCGTTATGTGTTCAAGAGGTCTGCAAGCAAAACTTTCATCCGCAAAATACTTGTCATCCATTTGACCATCCCTGAGTCAGTCCTTACAGCAACATTTCTTCAACTTGAACAATGATTTCGTGTTGTGGGCTTGCCTGCAACGGGTCGCTTTCTATCGACATCAGCACATTATCTAGAAAGATGACTTAGAAATCGTCAGTACCTTGAAGTCTGCATGCATCAATGGCAGGTTTCTCGCCTTTGACGTCAGTTTACATCATTGACTTTCGATCGAAGGATTCCGTGAAATGTTCGTCATCAACTCATTCATTCACATCTCATGGATTGTACTAGGTACTTTGAGAACCATTGACATTACTGGTGGTCTCTCTCACACTTGTTAACAGTTTACATCATCGACTGGTAATCAAGTGGTTTCTACCATGTTCGACATCAACTCATTTATTCACATGGCTAGAATCGTACCAATTCGGGAAGTAGAAATGAAGACCCTGGATCTAGTTTCCACCATCCAGGCTGCGAGGAGTTTTGTATTCATTATCTAAGTAGACTAATCATAAACAGATGGCTGCGTCCATACTGTGTCTACGAAAGTCTATGATTATGATGTACTGCAAGATCATTCCTGTATCAGAATAGTTAGTCTGTTAGTTAAAGTTTTGATCTGAGTATGGGAATGCCTACCTCAACGATGATATAATCTTATACATGTATTTGTGTTGAAAATTGCAGGTTCTGACCAGGCTCTCCACGAGATAATCCTTGAAATGATAAAGCGCTTCACCCTTCCTAGATAATACAAAACCCTAATCTACTACAGGCTTCGCACTTTAGGGGGCAATCTGTTACACTAAAAAATGTCACCATGGCTATTGACAGTTAGTATGGCTCTATCAACAGTCATGCTATCCTCCTGGGCAAGTCTTATGCCTCTGCTCTCCATGTCAAACTCCAAAAAGAGAGAAAGTCTTTGTAAATGTGTTTATCTCTGGGTACGCAGATTCTCTCGGCCTTACCTGCGTATACGCACCTAATGTTCACAAAAACTGCGTACTTGTACGCTCTGTATGTAAAGGGGCAGGTGCGTACCCCTGTAAAGGTCAAAAGGCGCAAGTTTTACTCCAAAAAAGTTACTTGTGGTCATTTCTAGAGGCTTCTAGAAGTATGTTTGACGTGTATGAAGCGCCTCCAGATGGTTCATGTACCCCTACCAAAGAGGAACTTATCCCATCAATAAGGGAGCTATCCCATCCAAAGAGGGGATTATCCCATTGATGGTGGACCTGATTAACTTCCTCTTGAGCACTATAAATACAGGCATTGGGCCAGAAGGAGGGGAGGTTGGAAGCTAAACATTTCTAAGGGTAGATGCTGCTGGAATTAGGACTCCCATTTAGAAGCTTGTGAGGAGAGATTGCCATCTTTGCTTGTTCTATTTGGAAGTGGGTGAGCTTTGTCAAAGTAAAGGAGAACTCTTGATGGACCCTGGGAGGGACTTGCACAACACCAAGGCTTAGGTTGTAATTGTTCCTTTTGTTTCCTATTAATGCAAATGAGTCCATTCTTCTCAATAACTTGTTATTTATGAGTTGTTTCATGTACTCCTTGGTCTATGTGTTAAATATGTTTTATTTTATGAGATTATCAAGTGCTATTTAATCGTTTGATTGTTAGTGAATGCAGGTTTCGAAGTGAAGGAGGAGCTCATCCGGATCAGCGAGGCTGGACTGCTACAACAGCGTTGGACTACAGGTAGGATCTAAACACTTGATTTCTCGTATAGTAAATGCATGTTTAGAGAAGGATTGCTCTTGTTTGTCTTGTTTTTCACTAGAGAGTCTTAGGCTCCTAGGGAGGTTGGTTGTGTCCGCACTATCGACTCTTTCCGCCTGACAAGGTGCATGTGGGAACATCCACAACTAGTAAAAGGAAAATGAACCTTCGATTAGAAAAGTATTAGTAATATCCTAAAGGGGGACCCAATAAGGGAGAGAAAGGCTTGTTGATTACCAATAGATTAGTCCACATAATAAACAACAATCATGAAATCATAACAACACTTATCCAATAATAATCATAGCTAAGCAATGAATATTTCATTAACTTCGTATGTAACTAAAGAAACATATAACATAAACATAACAAGAATAGTCCTGTTATATCTACGATACATGTATGAAGAATTGTTGTCTCATAGAGCTTATGATATAGAGTAAAAGGTCCCAAGTACATTGTTACATATATTAAACACTATAACTAGTAGTGGAACATGAAACCACAACTTACTTCTCTAAATAATGTTCTATCTCCTATGCACTACAATAGAAGCCAAGGAAAGAATCCAATAATCCAAGCCCTTAGCTTGGGTTGTGATGAGTTATTTATAACAAATAACCATGAACTTTGAGCTTCCTCGTGACTCTTCAACTCCTATGCATTTTCATATTCTATACATGACTTATTACATTCCATATGTGATTATTCACATTCCACATGTGTCTCTTGGAATTCATTACATATTATTTATTACAAAAGACAGATTATATATGAGAGGGTGGCTATATAAGAAAAAATTGATAATGGGACAAAGTATCATCAAATTGAAAAATCATTTGCTTCCTCATGGAGCTCATTTGTAATGTATGTGTGCCATTCTCTGAACTCTATTGAGATGGATTTGATCCGAATTGGCAAATCGCCTACATAACACATCTTTACCACTAGTGCCTCTGTCGATATGGTCTTATAGCTTGACTATAAAATATTCCATAGCCATGAAAGTTTCATATGATATTTTACTGGTGTGATGGCGTATTGTAGAATAATTTCTTTGGTGACCTCCAAGCCTTCCTACTTTGTTTCTTGCTTGATCTATTCAATGTATTTCCTAGTCTCCTAGAAGATGATTTCTCTACCTTTGATTTCTTCAGGTGTTCTTATTGAAGGTATCCCATGTTTCTGTGCTAGAAATTCAAAACTATTATGCAGTCAACTATAAGCAATAATAGTACTAATCAACCATTCCCTTAGATGCATCTAGTTCTGATATTGAATTATCAACTAAACTTTGTCTATCTATGTGGCAATCCTGTCTTTTCTTTCCAAATGTTGTGGAGCATCTGGATACTTGGAAGCATGCTCTTGAAGAGGGTTGACCAATTTTTTTGCTACTTTTAGGAGTTTTACCACTTCTTATGCTTTGTTTTGAAAGTCAATGAGAGGAGCCACCACCTACTGTGGAAGTATCATCTCATCATATAACCATGCCATGGCATCCTCATTTGGCCCTAGTTCCTCCTGCATGGCTGAATTCCATTCTGCAGTGTTGAAACTCTGTGAAGATAACTGTTCATTCTCCACCACAAGTTGTTCCACCTATTACTTCACTACATAAAGGTATTTCCTCAATCTAGCATTCTCGTTCAACAGATATTCAGAGTTGTCCTATGCACTTGTGGCAAAATAAATAGTTTTCGCCATGATTTCCCTAGGATTCATTCTGGTATTTCCAGTTATCACCTTTTATATAGAAACCAAGACTATATTCTAAGGATCATTTAGGAAGTATATATGCCTTTGCTACACAATCCTCTTCTTCAATTAATTGAACGTGACAATGCACATGTCCATGACTCTGTTTGTTGGTGGAGGTTTGCTTCCCATCTCTCCAAATGGGAGATGGACACCTATGAGGGGAGGTTCTTCTGGAGAACCCATTTCATCATCCATGAGTTGGATGATATCTTCTTCCTCCAACTCTTCCTCCTCTATCTATTGAGTCAATTGTTCTTCTTCTAGCCTCTGTGTTGTTTATTCCTCCTAGAACTTCCTTTGTTATTCCTCTTCTATTCTTCTCCTTTTTTCTTCTTCTTCACATTGCCTCTCCAACAACTCATATTTCTTCCTCTTCTGCTCTTCTTATACGTCAATCCTCTCCTGTTCTTCTTGAATATCTCATGTGTTAAGAGGTTTAGCTTTCCATTTCCTGCTACTCTTGCCTGTCGAACAATACCTAATCCTCCTTTTTGGATATACTTTCGTTACTTGAGGGGTTATATGTTCTACCTCCTACACTTGCATGTCTTGAACTGGTGGATCTTGGGGTGAACTGGTATTCATTATTGGATGTGTCCTTCTGACTACTTTGTACTAATTATTCACCTTCTCATCTTTTGTCGTGGACATTAATGAATACCCTGAATTGAAACTAATCCTTTCAAAATGTTTCCTGCACACTCTCTTAGGGTCATATCCATGAAATTATTTAGTTGTGAAGTGTAAGCGATCCAACTCTTGTATATCTGTTTCTTCTACCTTGTGGCTTTTCAACACATATAATCTTATCCTCAAAGGAAAGGTGGGCGAAGGGGATTTCTTCCTCTACTGAAGAACTCCTGACAATCCCTTGTCCAACTGATTTTCTACTTCCTGCATGACCACCTTATTGGTCACATATCGCAGCATGAGATGAGGGGATATATGACAACCAAAAAAATTGATATATGTACTATTAGTGTAAATATTTCGAGAAGATGTACCAAAAATAATTTATTTAAGTCGCTGGTGGTGACCCTAACAACAATATATGGATGTTTACACTTCATATCTACAATAATAAACCAAGAAAATCTTGTAGAAAAAAGATTGTGTGCGATCCAAAAAAAAAAGAGAGAGAGAAATATCCAATGTAATAACCTAATAAATGAAGGCTTTTAAAATTAATAATATTTTATTAAAACACCCGGTGATGGAGATCTACAACATGGGTGTGAAAAGGTGATAACATGTACCCTCAAGCACTGCAAACCAGTCCACAATATGTCGTAGTGACTCCTTCACCTAAGCAGTCGTGCGAGGAGGATTGATCTCAAATGTCATATTGAAAATAACTGCAAAGAAGTGGTTGGTAATCAGATAATTTCATGCATGTTTGACCTCAATGCCTTTATTCACATGTATCGATCTATGCTGTTACGGTGAAGCGGAAATCAAGACCTTGGGTAGAGGTTTGAATCACTTAGCCTTGTTTCCTCTCCTAAGTTTCATTTATTGTTTTTGGAGACAGCTCATCAGAATGATCCTATAATGACACAGGTTCCACATTGTGCTTATCGGTGGCCCGCATCGTCATATCTCTTTATTGGGAAAATCACTTTGACATAGCTATTGAGCGTGGGAATGCCCAACTCAGGACACGATTTTAGTTGTTATATATATATGTGTTGTATCAGGTTTCTCGTACCACCCGAAGCTCTGATCCTCTCTCTCTTTTTTCCAAAGAAAAGGACAATTAAATATAAAGTATTTCGGCCATCATCGCAACCTCTGATCTCACACTTTAGGGGGCATCTGTTATACAGGAAAATTACCTCCTCACATCTCAGAGGAGAAAGACATGATGACTGAAGGACTGACCAAGTTCACAAGCCCAATTGTCAAGCTAACACTGTCAAGGCACTAGAAAACTGCTTTATAAAGCTTCCTAGCAAGGCTAAGGGTGCGTTAGTGCCTAGGGTAACTCTGTTTGTTACCTCGGGAAGAGCATTAGTGAACCTAAATGAGTTTCTATGGGTCAAGGGAACAAGTTGACCGAGAAATATCCTGAGATTCTCTCCTATGTCAGCTCATAAAAGCAAGGAAACATCAGAACTCGACTTGTTTGGGGGAATTACTAATTCATAATGGATTCTATAAACAGGAAAGAGCACAAAGGCATGGAAACATCACTCCTTTTTCCTAATGGAACTAATGAAGGACTTGGAAACCCTATCCTCACATGCTATATATGCAAGGCTAGGGCCATTGTGGAAGAGGTCGAACCATTTGAAAGGATTGCCTATTTGACTGTCAAGTAGAGTCTCTGACTAAGGCATTAGAAGAGGTTAAGAAGGGAGAGAGAGAGAGGAGTTGGAGGGGTAAGGGAAGGTTGATACAACCGATGGTTGTAATCACTCTTTTCTACATCAATATAGAACTGAAATTGTGTTGTCCACTCCACGATGTTGGTAGTATAACTTTTTTATATGTTTATGTAATGTCGTTATTATGAGTGGCTTAGATATATTTATATGTTCATGCATTGTTTATCAAGGTTTTATGCTGTGATATTACACTTGTCTTATCTATGTGCAGGTTTTGATCTGGAGCTGGCTCAGGGGTCTTCCACCTAGCTACATTGCGCTCTCCAGCAACACCACACTAAGACTTGAGGTAATAAGTCCTTCTTCCTTCTTTGATATTCATTTTTTAAACATAGATATGCATGCATCTTTGTGACAGCTGCAGCTAATCTGATTGTCTGCCAAGGATCCTGGGAAGATCCCTAAGGGTTTCTACATCACCAAACACCCATGCATTAATCCCTATAGCAGGAGATGGGCTGCTTGACCTGGCTGGGGTTGAGCAACAACAAATCCTTGTTGAGGGAAAGGATTTATGAGCACTTCTGGTTGAGATGGCGCAGGATTTTGAGGCAATTGTTGACCTCTAGAAGCTGCTTGAGCTTCCCACATTTGGCACATATGGGGTAAGAGAGGACACTCATGAGTATAATAGCCATGTAAAACACAACATGCACAAGGTTTTTTCATACGAATAGCCTTGTTCTACTTGGGTTGGCCGCCCTGTTGTTGGTTGTTGGTGTTAGGTTGGTTCCCCTAGGTTTCACTAGGCTGGTTACCTTGATTACCCTGGTTACCCTTGTTACCCTTCCCCTTATTCTTTTTCTTCGAATTTTGGGGATTGGTCACTCTACTGCACAAACACCTGGCCTTGAGGGGGCAGTGGCTGCTGAGGCTGAGGATGCATGGGAGGCTGCGGTGCTAATGCTTGAGGGGCTAGAGCGCTAGGCTGTGCATAAGGAGGAGCAATAGTTTGGTAGACGGGTTGGGGCCCTGGAAACATGTTGCTAGCAGGAGGGGCATAAGTGTTGGAGGAATTTGTGCCCCCTTGCGGGTAGCCATAACTTTGCGGAGTATATGGCGAAGAGTGTGAAAGGGATCCAACAATACTGTTAGCGACGTGAGATGCCCCCAGTGCATTGGCACTTCTAGGATGAGGGAGGTATCGAATGACAGTATAGACATAACCAGATTGTGCATAAATCAGATCATATCTCAAAGCGATTTGGAGAGATTCTTCCTCGATCTGAGGAAAATGGGACGCGACATCTTTTCCAATGGGGGATTAAAGGCTCCTAAGGAACCAATCTAGATAGACACGGTCTTCAAAAGGTGGGGCATGACATGTGCTCCTCTCGTATCGGAGAGGTAACTAGAAATATGAAAGGAACGCTTTAGCAAGCATCACGAAAATGGAATGAGATGCGGAGGGCTGGTCTACATACCATTTTGTAGCGTCTCTAGTGAGCGTGAGTTGGAATAGCCAAAGATGAATGGACTCATCGGTTATGGAGTTGGACGAACACCACATGTGGAAGGATCATACATGGTTGGTAGGATCCTCTCCAACATTACCCTCAAACTTCGGGATGTCTGAAGGAAGCTTAGTCGGCATAGAGGGCCAACCAGCATCATGGTGTATGAGGTCATTTATCAACTCATTAAAATTTGGTAGACTTAACCCAACCATAAAGGGGAGCATGGGGGCTGACGAAATGATTCCTAAGACTGTTCCACTTGATGTGACCACCGAGATAGAACCAGAGCCAACACCAGGTTGGGTTCCTGCACCAGCTGTGGGTCAAGACATGGTGACGATATGTAATGAAGGAGGCTCGGAATCAGAAGGACCAAAAGAAGAGTCGGTATGGGGACTCGGAGGGCTGTGAACTCGAACTCGATGGGGAGGGGTAATATGCCCAAGCAGAAATTGGGGTGAAGGCCTAATAGTCTCCACGACAAATGCCTTGGTGGCGTAATGGTGGTAGGACACATGTGACATGGAAATGGTGAAGGGAGAACAACAATATGCCTTTGTCTCGATGAGGGGAGATAAATTTATTATGTTAAGTCTTAGCTTAGCGGTGTAAACTAAGCGCCCTTCGCTTAAGGTGTGCTCGTGGGTGCAAGTGTATTTATTGATTAAACCTATATTGTGTTTGTAAAAAAGAAAAAAGCTTGTTGAAAATAAACTAAAATTAATAATAGAAAACAAACAGCAAAACAATTAACTAAACCCCACCCAAACTGGGTTTGCAAACACTTTGTTGGTTCCTGGCTAAATCGATGGAAAATACATTAAAAAAATAAAGAGATATAAATCTCAGCGTGACTGGGATCAAGTGACACTAAGCTACTGGAAAGTGATGCAGCAACAACAAAAAACCAGAGGGGAAGATCGCTGCAAAAATATAGGGAGATGGGTGAAACACCTAGGGCAACCGATGGGACCCTAAGGCAAATGACCAAACAAGTTTAAATGTGAAACTATGGATGGTAACAACCTATCTTAACAGATCTGAAATAAAAGGGTACAGATCTGGAAAATGTGGCTGAAAGCACTGCAGAAACTCAGACTACTCACTTAGCTAAACTCCTCCTAGAAAGGTGGAAGCGTACTAGAAGCCCTAGGGGAGGCTAAATTTGACTTCAACGAGTAAATCAGAGTGGATCAAGGCCTAAGCGGGATGAGACAGAGGTCAGACAACCCAATAAACAACTCTCTGCAAAACCCAGAAACAGATCTAAGAAAAACCCTAAAACCCAGAAATCGCAGGTACTAACCTGTTTCTCTATAGGGATCACACTTTTTGGGTTGTTTAGTGCGTTCTGGCCTCCAAATCGCACTTTTTGGGCCAAAAAGTGTCATTTCTGCTCTCTGGATCTCGGTTGGCAAATCTCGGAAAAAAATGCCGCCTTTGTCGCAGTTGGTTCCTATGACCAACGGAAAAGACCAGAAAGCTTGTGGAAGTCAAAAATTTAACAGATCTAGGGTTAAAAAACTAGGAAACATTTAGAGAATTGAAAAAAAGAAGAAACCCTAAGCTGAAAACCGAAGGTCACCCAAGTTTCTGGATCTGAAGTATAAAACCCAGCAAAGTCGACAATTTTGTTTTAGTGTTTTCTTCTCAAAGATGTACGAAAATAACTCACTTAAGATTGTGGATGACAAACAATCTCAACAATATAATTGGCTGCTAAACATTGTAGATCTACAACAACTGATAGAAACAAAACCTACCAAATTCCATATCTATGCCACAATCATAATTAAACAACTACATAAATTTCACCGTAGATCACCTAATAATGCAATATACTAAAGCAAAATACTTGATCTACTTCTACTATCAAACTTTGCGGAAGCTTAATCAATTTGAGCAAGATCAATCAGAACACATATAACAGAGAAGAAGAAATCATACACATGAAACACAGAAGAATACTCAGGGGAAAGCCTCAGCTAAAAACCCCACTATATGTATTATCATACAAGTGGAAATATCTTAGGATTACACAAAGCTTTAGCTCACAAGCTATCCATCTCTCAGTGCAATCCCTCACTGCTGCTCATAGACAGAATAGACAACACATATGCCTTCCTTCAGTCCTCCAAGCCTCCTATTTCCTTGCGCAGTTTCTCCTGGGTCCTCCAGCTGCAACCTGTGTGATTCTCACCTCACACACAACACTAACCTCTGAAATAACTGCGCAATCCTGAAGGAGATAATTCCTTCTGCATGGATGAGTTTCCTTTATAGGAAAATTCCTCCAACTGATATTACAGTGTCCCTTCCTTTAATCTCAACGGGGTCTTTCTCTGAACTGACATGCATGAGTTATTTATGAGAGAATATTCAGTTATCTGGAGAACACTAGTTGCATGCATGCATGCATTAACTAATTGAACTCACAATTAGTTCCAAAAACTGTTTGGAACTAATCTAACTGGACTTAACTCAGTTAACTGAGCTAACTAATTACAACTCAAATACAACTCATCCTTATCTCCTTAATTAAGGGATAACTTCCTCGATCAAAGGGATAATTGTGGCATGTTTTCACAAAGACATCATGTTTGATTTTTTCCAACTAATTAACTCAAGATGAATTCATTAATTATTTTTTCAAACAGCTGCTAAGACCAAATTCGAATTTTAATTCAGGGACTAATTAAAATTGGAATCTATCTCGAAATTCTATTTATAGCAATGTTATTTTTAACATTTCTATTTTTTGTTATTTCCAACAGAGATGGAGTATATCTTGAAATGTTATTTATAGCAATGCTATTTTTAGCATTTCTTGTTGCCATTTTCAACACTCCCTCTCAACAAGAAAGGCATTCAACTCGAACCTGATCCTAAACCTTTGGAATTTTCTGCATGCAACACTTCTCTCAAGTGTTGTTGCTCCAACAACTCTAGAAACAAAAAATATCCAACCTGAATCAGAATGATGCCTATGTCATCAAAGTCTCTGACTGCTATTGCCTCTGTCAACTGAAAACTCTGCACCTCTGTGCTCTTCAGTATCTGACTGCTTTAACCTCTGTCACTTTGATCTCTGACTGCATCAATCACACTAACTCCTCCTACTGCATCCATGTTACTGCTGGTCCTATCTCCCAGCACTACATCTGCACTGCACCTCCTCTCATCATGTTGCATCATGCTGCCCACTACTGCACTACAACTCAGTTACTGAGAAGTAAGTAACCGATCTCCCAACTGACCTCCATGTTGGGCTAGAAACATCATCTGATGTTGAAGCTCCCTCTTCCACTGACAAGTGCTCCCTCTCTGACCTCTGTGCTACTGTAACAACTCCCTGCATCTCGCACTATTGCACACTTCTCTATGCCATCCTACACTAGTGCAACACTCTTGTGCCTCTCGCATTATTGCAACCTGTTAACTCTGTTATGTCTTGGGACTCTTGCACTATAGCTCTCTCTGCCACTCCATCCACATTTGTTTCTACCCACTCAGTCAGTCCTACTACTCCTCGTCGGGGCTCCCATAGCAAGGTCTAATCAAAGAGGCTGGGTACCTCAAGGATCCTACCCCTATTTCAGCCTTCTTGGGACTATCACTTCATATCGCCCCACCTCATACCTGGAGGTATGGATTCATGTGATCCCTCTACCCACTTGGCTCGAAATTTCCCCCTACCAGAGGTCTCTGCATGAGTGGATGCCTCCACTCGGTCTCCTCTCAGCATCTCCAATTGTGGCTCCTCCATAATTGCCTAAGACTTCTTCTTGGACTGCATGTTGAGAGGTAATTTACTCTCCCTCTCAACCACCAAGTCTCTAACCATTGCCTTGCTCCTCAAGGCTTTGCATGCATCTTGAACCTCAAGAGCATACAAGTTCTTGGCTAGCACACCAATCTGTTTCATCTTTCCCGTCGTCATGAAATTTTATGGAAAAAGAGCTGATTTTAAATCAGCCATATCTCCCTCATCCGAACTCCGATTTAGCCGATTGTTTTTTTGAATTTGGGTCTTTTTCTACAAGGAATCCAGATTTGCTATTTGTTTCTAAAAATTTTGCACAAAAAATTTTAGATCTGCTTTGAAAACTCACGACCCAATTTTTTTTTTTTTTACTACGAATTTTCTTCTTCGTATATTTTTCACTGCTTTGATCACCTTTGCTCTGATACCATGTAGAAATTTTTCTACAAAACCTCGCTCTGATACCATGTATAAATTTCACCGTAGATCACCTGATAATGCAATATACTAAAGCAAAATACTTGATCTACGTCTACTATCAAATTTTGTGGAAGCTTAATCAATTTGAGCAAGATCAATCAGAACACATATAACAGAGAAGAAGAAATCATACACATGAAACACAGAAGAATACTCAGGGGAAAGCTTAAGCTAAAACCCCGCTATTTGTATTATCATACAAGTGGAAATATCTCAGGATTACACAAAGCTTTAACTCACAAGCTATCCAGCTCTTAGTACAATCCCTCACTGCTGCTCATAGACAAAATAGACAACACATATGCCTTCCTTCAGTCCTCCAAGCCTCCTATTTCCTTGCGCAGTTTATCCTGGGTCCTCCAACTGCAACCTGTGTGATTCTCACCTCACACACAACATTGACCTCTGAAATAACTGCACAATCCTGAAGGAGATAATTCCTTTTGCATGCATGAGTTTCCTTTATAGGAAAATTCCTCCAACTGATAGTACATTGTCCCTTCCTTTAATATCAACTGGGTCTTTCTATGAACTAACATGCATGAGTTATTTATGAGAGAATATTCAGTTATCTAAAGAACACTAGTTGCATGCATGCATGCATTAACTGACTGAACTCACAATTAGTTCCACAAACTGTTTGTAACTAATCTAACTGGACTTAACTCAGTTAATTGAGCTAACTAATTACAACTTAAATACAACTCATCCTTATTTCTTTAATTAAGGGATAACTTCCTCAATCAAAGGGATAATTGTTGCATGTCTTCACAAAGACTTCATTTTTTATTTTCTCCAACTAATTAAATCAAGATGAATTAATTAATTATTTTTCAAACAGCTGTTGAGACCAAATTCGAATTTTAATTCAGGGACTAATTAAAATTAGAATCTATCCCGAAATGCTGTTTATAGCAATGTTATTTTTAGCGTTTCTATTTTTTGTTATTTCCAACAAAGTTGGAGTATATCCTAAAGGTTATTTATAGCAATGCTATTTTTAGCATTTCTTGTTTCCATTTTCAACAAAAACAAAAAGAAAGAGTAATAACTCCAATCATCCAATGGAAAACAAATATACAAAGAATAGTTTTTTATTATAACACATGTGAAGGGAACAAATATATGTTACCAATCCCCCTCTATGGGATGGGTTCTTCGCTATCCTCAAACGTCTTCAACTTGTGTAGAGTCTCTCTCCTCTATAACGTATAAACCCAACAAAAATATGGTGTGTGACAATGAAAATAATCAGAGTTACAACAGTGAGTGCAACAATGAAAATAATCAAAAGTGAACAATGAATGGAAAACCTTTCTATTTATAACAAAATATTGAGTTATCCTCGAATAATGAGCAATGATAAAATATTATTAATCCCATTCTTGGAATAACCACTTCCAATATTTTATTATATTTGTTTAGGAGGGAAAAAGTATTTAAACTTTTATTTAGAAATAATAAATAAATAAATGATTTATTTATCATCTCAAGGAATTAGTTAAGGAATAATAAACAAATAAGGATTTATTTAATTATTCCTAAGGGATTTAGTCAAATTTGACAAATAATAATAATTAATTAGTGATTAATTAATTATTCTTGGAGAAAAATAAGATAATTAATGATTTATCTGTTTATTTTTCATGATTGGGTCAAATATGACAAGGAATAATAATAAAACAATGGTTTAATTAATTATTCCTAGAAAAAATCAAATAAATAGTGATTTAAAGGGATTTCAGAGTGGCATGGAATAGATGATTGGAGAGATGGAGCTCTGCAAGACCATAGCAGGCAAACATGGAGGCCTCGGGGGCCATAACCCTGGGGATTGAAGGCCATAGCTCTTGCATCGGGTTAGCCTAATTTACCACTTACCTACCTTCCTCCCTAGGGTATACCCTCACTCAACTCGTGATTCCTAGCATCAGAAACTCGTGCTTGTCGGTTTCGATGGAACTGGATGATGTAGACAACAAGGCGGACCCCCACCCCGACTAGGTTATCTGGGTGCACCACCGAACCGTGATGGGATTTGGCCCTTTTGATGCTACTCTACGACTGTTGACAGTTGCTTAGTCCGCTCTGTTTCTTCCGCGTCTGCCTGATAAACATCCCCTACCCTCAGTCCACATTGAATATGCACCTGGTTTGGACTGTACCCCGCTCTCTCCAACAACCTTGAACCTGTTGGGAACGTGTCTCCAACCCTCTCCCACATTCGATGCCCCCCTATTTCACTCTCCTCTGACCTTAATGCCCTTTTGTTCTCCCTCTACCTCCCTATCCCCCCATATGGACCCCCTCCCCTCACCACCCCTGCCTTCACCTATGCTACCCTATCTCCTGTAGGTTCAAGCCCTGATACCCCCATCCGTTCAGGCTGCTTCAGCTCCCCAATCCCTAACCCTAAATCTACCTTGTCCACTCCCCAAACTGTCAACCAGGGCTGCCGGGGTCTTCTAAAGGAGCATCCAACTGCTCGGCTCACAGATAAACCCAAGAAAGGCAAGTGCCTAAAATCGGTGGACAGGGACATCAACCTTACCCTAGGCGAGGACATTCTGATGGGAGAAGTCACAGATATGGCAAAGAAGGTTCTAGTGGGTCGAGTAAGGGGCAAAAACTACTCAGTGGATCGTCTTCGCCTCTAGACCTCGGAGATTTGGGGTTCTTTACTCAAAGAACTACCCATTATTAGGGTCTTGGCTCGTGGGTGGTTTTCCCTACGCTTCCATACACTGATTGGATACTATCCCATTTCTGGCACATCGAGCTCGCACCAATACTGTTAAAAAGATGGGACCCTTTATTTGATCCAAAGCGTGAACAGTTGGGTGCAGGGCTGATCTGGGTCCGTTTTTCGGGCCTCCCAATGCAATTATGGACCCCTATTGTGTTCAAGCGCATTGGAGACGCGCTGGGTACCTACTTAGAACATGACCAATCCTTTGAAAAGTCAGGGGTTATGACTATGGCGCAAATCCTAGTTCACCTGGATACCAGGGAGGGATTGGAGGAAAATATAACCCTCCATTGGTAGCACTTCTCGCGCCGTCAAAACCTGGATTATGAAGGAGTGCCCTTTCGATGTCGAAGATGCCACAAGTTTGGCCATCTATACAAGGATTGCCCGCTGCTCACTCCTTCTGCTCAAGAGGCTGCAAGGGGTTCGAAACATCGACTGTCTGAAGACCGGATTGTGGACGAGTAGCCCTCTGGTTAGGATCACTCAAAGGATGCATATGGAGTCATTGCTCAGCAATCTAGTGCTCCAAGGATACCACCTACATCCCCTCCACTGACTCGATCCCGGTCTGTGGTGGAAGCTGCTCCTACATCGGGTAATGCTCCTACTTCTTGTTCCTCTGCTCTATTTTTCAATCATTTAAATGCATCTATACATCTTCCTGTGTCTCACTCTGCATCCCTATCGTGTACTCAACCCTCCATTAACTGTGGTTTTGAGCCCCCCTCCCCCATTTTCTCTACAACCCCGCCATCTCTACAAGCTCTAAACCCTCTCCTTCAACCTCCTCCCTCCCCCTCTGCATCGGGCTCACACTCCTACAACCTCCGATCTCATCCCTTGATCAGTACCCCCCTGCTCAGTCTTGACATCCCTTCCCAACCTACCGAGATTAAACCCTCCAGAGGCAGGCCTTCAAAGATTGCCAAAGCCATCAAATCTACAGTGGCAGATGTGGCGCGGGGTCGACAGACCACCATTGAAAGGGAACTTAGAGCATTTGAAACCCTTGATTTTGTTCCCTAATGATTTGGATTTCTTTCAATTGTAGGGGCTTGGCCAGCCCAAAAAAAAAACTGGCTCTCAAGTGCCTCTTAAACCGTTCCCCCTGTGATATGATCCTTCTACAGGAAACCCTAGGGCCCTTTGATCAGATCACTAAGATCCTACAAGTTCTTCTACCTAGCTGGTACTTCCAAGGCTTGGATGTTGTGGGCCGATCTAGGGGTTTAGCCATTGGCATCAATCCAAAATCAATTAAGGTGATATCCTCTTGGGGGGGCTGGGGATTCCTGGGCATGGACATTCCCTTTGCAGATTTAGGCAAACAAATCTGTATCATCAATATCTATGCTCCCTACCAAAACATACTTGCTTTGTGGCAAAATCCACTGGATAACCCCTTGATTAATAGCTCCACCATTTTAGGGGGTGACTTGAACTTCTCCATAGGAAATGAGGAATCCTGGGGGCATCACTCACAGCTTGACCCTCTCTCAGACCAGCTAAGCTCTCTTTTGGATCAAAATGGGCTTATAGATGTTCCCATGAACAAGAAGATGCCCACATGGCATAATAGGCATACTGGCGAAGCTGCTCTTGGAAGAAGGCTGGACAGATACCTCATACATGAAGAGCTACTCAGAACTCTTGCCATATACAGACAATGGGTTGGCTCGGGGGGAATCTCGGATCACTCCCCCATCTTCTTGGAAGTGGCTGGCCCATTCAGGAAACCAAGGGCCCCTTTCAAATTTAATTCATCTTGTTTAAAGGACCCAGATTATGTTAAGATGGTCTCGGATTTCTGGCAAGCCCAGCCACCCCTCAGAGATCAGAGGAAGGCTACGGATTTCTGCAGGAACCTGAATCAGCTCAAGAGATTAACCATTGACTGGTCTAAAAGGAAAAAAGAAAGGGATGACCAATCCCTTGTGGATATCGAAGAACAGTTGGCCTCCTTAACGGATGCTAGTGGGCTTGGCTACTTATCCAATGAATCAAAGCTTCGTCTAGTGGACTTGGAATCATAGAGATCCAAGATCCTTCTGGACTGGGAAGAATTATGGAGACTCAGAAGTAGAGAAATTGGGTTGCAAACAGGGGATGGAAACACAAAATTCTTCCACAATTTTGCCAATGGAAGGAAGGCCAGCAATACTATTTGGCAGATGCCCACGGAACAGGGTCGTTTGGTGACCACTCACTCTCAGCTCGCCCAACTTGGTATCTCCCATTTCAAGCAGCTCTTCAAAGCTCCCCTGCCCCCTCTCTTCTTGAAATCATCAACCTCGCTGGCCATTTCCCTGGGTACTTGGAACCGGATGGAATTGATGACCTTATAAAACCAGTCTCTATGGGGGAATTAGAAAGCACTCTCAAATGGTTCAAGAAAGACAAAAGCCCAAGGCCGGATGGCTGGCTAGTGGAATTTTATATTGGTTTCTTGGACATCATTGGACCAAACTTGTTGGGAGTGATAGAATAAATTCGAATTCTTGGTCGCATATATGCCCCCTTAAACTCCACTTTCATTGCCCTCATTCCAAAGACTGACTCCCCCTCCTCCTTCCATGACTTCCTCCCTATATCCCTTTGCAATTGTCTCTACAAAATCATCGCCAAGATTATAGCCAATAGAATAAAGCCTATTCTCTCAGAGCCCATTTCTCAAGAGCAATTTGCCTTCCTCCACAATAGACATATTCATGAAGCCATTGGCTCAGCCCAAGAGGCCCTCCACTCCATTAAATTGAGAAAACTAAAAGGGATGGTGCTCAAAATTGACCTATCAAAAGCATTTGATAAAGTAAGTTGGTTATATCTAAGGATGATACTCACTCATCTGGGCTTCCCTCTGGAGCTCACCAGATGGATTATGGGATGTATAACTTCAGTATCCTTTGCAATCCTTATAATGGGTCAACCTCCCATCCCTTTCAGGCGGAAAGGGGAATCAAGCAGGGATTCCCCTTATCCCCCCTTCTGTTCCTTCTAGTTATGGAAGGTCTGAGTAGACTGATAGCTTCGGAGAAGTGAGATGGGAAACTTAGGGGACTTATGATTACTGATCACTTCCTATTGACCCACCTACTTTTTGTTGATGACATCCTCATCTTTCTCAATAGGGGTATATAGGATATTATTACTCTTAGGGAGTCATTAAAACTCTTCATTGCAGCTACAGGAATGGAAATCAATAGGGAAAAATCTATTGTATCTTTCTTTGAATGCTCATAACAAGAAATTCACTTCGCCCTTCAAAATTTCCCTTTTCAAGTACTGGATCTATATGATGGATTGAAGTATCTGGGTGTCAGGATAAAAGCGGATGGCTACAAAATAGCAGATTGGACCTGGTTGATCACAAAAGTGGAGAAAAGAATAAATATCTGGTGTCATCATTTTCTATCTAGGGCAGGAAGACTAATACTCATTAAAGCAGTAATAGAAGCAACCCCTATCTTTTGGATGTCCTTGGCCTGGATTCCCTTGGGGATTCTGCATAGGATCCAGCAAATTTGTAGCCATTTCTTGTGGAAGGGACAAAAGGATGGAAAGCCTTATGTATGGGTCAAATGGAGTAGAATTTCGACCCCCAAAAAATGGGGAGGATGGGGCTTAAAGCATCTCCCAGCTTTTGCACAAGAACTGGCTACAAAACAAGGTTGGTTACTCCTGAAACATAAGAGTCTCTAGTCGGAGGTGCTTATCCACAAATACATTTGGTCCAACTCTATTCTTGATTGGATAAGGTGACCTACATGGAACAGAAAAGGAATTTCAATCATTTGGAGGGCCGTACTAAACACCCTGCCCATCATCAAAAGAGGATTTATCTGGAAGATCGGAAATGGGGCATCAGTTCGTATCGAGATTGATCCTTGGATTGGTAGTGGGAATGTTTATCAACTACCACAGGAATTGATCACACACCTCAACCACATCGGTGTCTTGTACATATCACAACTAGGAGACCATCGAAATACAACTTTTCTTCAGCAAGCTTGGCACACAAGCGAGGAATGGAATATCCCAATCCATTGGGAAAGACAGTGGAGAATTTTTCTGCAAGCTCTATCAGAATCCCATGTCCACCTCAATGAAGAAGAGGATGAACTAATTTGGGGTCTAATTAAAAATGGTCATTACTCCTCCAAGCAAGGGTACGATCTCATACAAGCTGAGCACAAACCGAACAGATTGATGAGCTGGTGGAGTCAACTTTGGAAGTTAAAAGCACCCCCGCGCACAAAATTATTAATGTGGAATATCATTAAGGATAAAACCCCCATAGGAGCTAATCTCAGAAAAAGGGTTTTCACAGGACTAATTTGGTGTGTACTTTGCCACGAGGAGGAGGAATCAAACCAACATTTATTTCTCACCTGCCCTACATCCAAATTGCTCTGGACGCAAGTTTTGCATACTCTTAATATTAAGCAAACATGGAGTGGAGCGGACATCCCAAGTGCTTGGGACAGTTGGTGGGGAGTTGCAGCGGAACTAAAAACTAGAAATCTGTTGCTACTGGTCTCTTGGCATATATGGATGGGACGCAACAATATCATCTTTCGAGACAAGATCATAAACTGGGCCCTGATACCTCCAAAAATCTACTTGGGCTATGAGGAGATCCTGGCCGAGGATTTTGTCAACAGATCCTAGATCATCACACAGGAACAAATTGACAAAGCCCGCACCTAGGCTTATTTTGACGGCGCTGCACAAGCTCAGGGATGTGGGGAAGGCATAATCTTTCATTTATCAGAAACCCATTTTTTTCACATATGCTTAGGTCTGGAAGAGGGTACAAATAATTATGCAGAGTTGATTACCCTTTGACATTTGTTACATTTTACCATCCTCAAGCAATGCAGATACTTACAAATTTTTGGGGACTCCAAAATAGTCATAAATTGGTTTAACAACACAGCTTTATGCCATGCATATACTCTAAGAACTATTATGGATGAAATTGTTTTTCTTAAAACACATTTTGATCACTTTTCATGCACTCACATCTACATGGAGCGTAATGAAAGTGTGGACAAGCTATCGAAAGAGGCAATGCATCGTCCTAGAGGAGAATGGTTGATCACAGAGCACACACCGGAGAGGACCTTCTAGTACTTCCACAGGCCATACATAGATTAGGAACTTTAGAGGGTTGATAGCCCCTGATATCAGCAGTATATACTTTCTCTTTTTACAACTACTTTATTATCTTGTAATTAGCAACTCCTAGCAACTGAACAACGATCACCTATTGGTGATTTTTTTATTATGTAATTACTTATATATGTACAACACACCCAGCTGGGTATATCTATTACACAATTTTGTAACTATAAACAACTTACTATGGTCACAGTATTTGCATATACCTATGGGCATCTACAACATGTAATTTTCAACAGTAATGGAAATTACGATTTTTCTCCCCAGGAAAATAAATAAATAAATAGTTATTTATTTAATTATTCTTCATGGGTTTAACTATAAATTACTTAACAAAGGTCGTTTATTAAGTAATTTCTCATAGTGAAAGCAATTTTACTATGGTAAAATTGGCTTTACATGGTGTACTTCGATCCATCCAGTAAATTACGCTAGATGATCAATTTTTTGGTGATAACATTCATCATGTCCAATATATCACCCTGATACTAGATGAAGAAGGAGAAAAAGTTAAGAGGAAAGGGCAGGAGTTCAACGGCTACTAATTTCAATCCACCATCCCTGTTTAGATTACCTCATCTCCTCTCAATTTCAATGGAAAGGTAATTATGTCATTTAAATTCATTTTTTTGTAAGCTTCGCAGGACTACATCTTCATCATGTCCAATATATCACCATGATAGAGGCAGGGAATTGAACAAATGACTTCACATCAAGGAGTGCATTAACATAACACCTGACGGACCATTTTCATTAAATTGAATAATTGAAAAAATGTCATATGGACATGAGATGATTTTTTAGACATGGGATATTAGTAAGCCATGGTATTGTAACAAACCTATTTACAAGTTAAGAATTTTCATGGTTAAGAATGTTTATGTGTGTGTGTTTAATCATATATTAATTATTTTATAATTGTGCCTCTCCAGCCAGTATGATATGGTAGGGATGTTGTAATGTTTAGTAGAGATGTTGTAATGTTTAACATCTTGACTTGATCAAAATAAAATGAAATAAACAATAAAAAAAACATAAAATTAATAATTATAATTATAATTAATAAGTAAACCAACCCATATCCATCTTAACTCCATATTTATCAAGCATCGAGAGAGATCAAATCTATTGATATGAAAACCTCTTTTAGAGTGAAAAGAGATTTGATCCTTCTCAGTGCTTAGTATATCGAGAGTTAAGATAGATCTAGGCTAGTTAATAATAACAATAAAGTTATAATTACATCAATAAACGTGTTTATTTTGAGAACAGACCTTCCACAATTTTAAATTAATTATTGGTAGTCCAAAGTTAAAATAGATCTAGACTGGTTAATAACAATAATAATAAAGTTAGATCTAGGCTAGTTAATAATAATGATAAAGTTATAATTATCACTAAACGTGTTTATTTTGAGAATAGACCTTCCACAATTTTAAATTAATTATCTAGTAGTGGCTAGTAGAGATTTAACCTCCATGGAATGTGTTGGGATATTCATAGTAGTATTCACAAATCAAAGGTTAAGATTCATCTTATTTCAACTAATGTATCTCAAATTAATTTAATTAAAAGAAAGTCATATCAGTGCATGTAATGTTATCATAAGTCATGGTATTGTAAAAAGAGTTATTTACAAGTTAATAATGTCCATAGTAAAGTGGGGTGAATCTCCGTTGTTAAGAATATTGTTACATGTTTTTAAAAATGTATATATATTTAACTAATATATTAATATTTTTTATAATTAATAAAATAATAATTAAGAAAAAGACTAATTTTTGGTCCTGATGATGAACCACATTTGTTGGTTCAGGTTGCTCAAAAATTTCTCTTATGTGATTCCTACCGAAATACTTTTTCTTAATTCATTATGGATCACAGAAGCCTAAATACAAAAAATAGTAATTTAAAATAAAATTTATAATTTAGTTGACTTTTACAATTTTTTTAATTTGGACAATGTGAGATGTATAATGAGGTAAGTGTTTTGATATTTATCATGAATTGATGTCTATGGACATTTACCAATTATTTAATTTATATGGTTGAACTACTTTAGTTATTTTTTATGATTCCATTTTAATCTTGGCAATGTGAAATGTATCATGACATAAGTATATGTAAAATGTATGATTTAATTTATATAATTATACTAGTTTTAATTAAATTGAAAAGTGAAAAAGACATAACTACCTTTAACATAATCTCAATTCTCTATTCCTTTTACTATGACTAAAACTATTCTTTAAATAAATCTCAATTCTCGTTTTTTAACTATTATTAAAACTTAAACTATTTTGAAATAAATCTCAATTCTCTATTTTTATATTATTACTAAGTATACACTTCACCTATAAAACCCCTCATAAAAACCTTATTCTTAAATAAATAAATTTAAATATTAAAATAATTTAACACTTCTTCGCTAATCGAAACTACCTTCGCATTCCAGAATGGAACTACCATCCATTCCAAAATATAGCTTAATAACTGAACAAGAAATGATCGTAAACGTTTAAGGAGAATCCTCGAAAGTACCCCCACCGGATGGGTTTCCCGCTTCTCCTTTTTGTCCTACGACATGACCCGCGGTCAAGTCTAGAAGAGCCCTGGAAACCCGCGAATTACAGGCAGTCCGACCTACAGAGAGACTGGACACCATCCCCATCTCAAGTGTACACAAAGTGTGATGTCTTATCCCTTTTCTTTCTATTTTGATGGATAGTTTAGTTAGTTAAAACCCCACAAATTAAGGGGTAGCCTGAGCTACAATGAGAACATCATCTTCATCCCAAATCACTCAGCATTTAATTTTTTCTCCTTTTTTTTTATTGGATGATTAATCTATATAACATCATTTAATCGAGTCGTTTTTAGTCTGATTTTTTGAAAGTTGTTTAAGTGGGTTTTTCCAATCTATTTTTTCTAAAATCCTGCAGTAATTTATTGAAATCACAAATTTGATGAGTAACCTATTCACAATCCATATATACAATCTAAAAAAAATTTAAATACTATAAATCAAAATTTCACCTCAAGTTTTTTCAGGACCACAAAAAATCTAAAAAATTACTTTATAAACCCCTCCACATCTTACACACCACATTTAATTTTCCGTTTTTTCTACCTTCATAAATAGTCTAATTAGTTGAAGTACCCTAAAGCACCCTAAATCATTAATGCTTTGTAATGAAAAAAATATCCAGTTCTCCTTGAATCCAGCAGTCTAGATAATAAAACTAACAACGGAGCAAGTGTCATTAAATCCGTCTGACAGGATAAAAACAAAAAACCCTCCCCTCTTCCTCCTCCAATCCGCGTCTCAACTTCAAACACAGCAACTCTGGATCTGCCGCTGATGGCGGCACTCCAATTTAATCTGTTCACGGCCTCCCAAACAATTATTTTACAATAGATCACTTTCCATTCTAATTCCCAATCAAGCAAGCTCCGGATCTTTTCTTCTGCTTGCAGCGCAGAGGCTACAGCCCCTCTTTTCTTGCTTCTTTAAAGATTGAAAGCGTACAGCTCAGTCTGCCCCTGAACGAGGCCATGGCTGCAACCTTCCCACGTTCTCTCTGCTTTTGCTCCTCCGCTACTGACATGATCATTATCATCATTGCCACGCCGCAGCGGAGAGCAGGTCGTGCGTTCAGACTTCAATCAATGCGGCGGGGGTATCGATCCTGCGACGCCTTCTTCTCTCGCAGCCACCGCCGTCACAGACAGCGACGGCGGCGAGAAACCAAAGCGAACAATGCATTGCCCGCTGGAATATTCCAAGCGTGAAAGTGAAGGCTCCTGCATAGCTTTGAAAAAAGCTGTTCAAGATATCCAACTGCGTAACCGTATATGAGTATAAAATTACGTATTTTTGTACACGCGGTGGTCGTTGATACATCGCTGTCAGCGTCGGTGCTAGTGCTCGCCGCCGTCCGTAAAGTAACGGTACTCCGTTCCTCGATGGCTAAATGCCCTGAATTACCGTTAATAACGGCCATGTATCCGTCTGGCTGTACCCCAGTTGCGGGGTTTACTTTTACCTGGCTGGCCGGTTGACCCAGTAACTACGGGAAGGATGCGCTGGATCGTTTGAAGTTGAAATATTTTGTTTTTAATAAAATTGGGGGAAGCAAAATCGACTCCAATGAAAACCTAACCATGCGATTCATTCAACTTCCAATTTTTGAAGAAAAGTCCAACCATGGGATTCATTCAACCTCCCATTTTTGGAAAAGAACTGAGAGATGGTGAAGGTTCTGTCGTTTCTGGTTTGGTAAAGAGTGCGAGAAATGGTGAAGCTTTTGTTTTTTCTTGGTAAGACAAAATTAGAGCATTAAATTTAAAAAGCAGTTATTTATAATATTAATATATATTATAAATGAGTAACCACTCCATAAATAATAATATTAATATTTCAATATAGTATATAAACATATTTTAAAATATTATAATAATACATTTAATATGAATAAGGTTATTTATATATTATTAATTAATGAAGTTTATTGGGGTTATCTATGGTGTTGGGTAGAATTGCCATTATTTTTTATACCTAGGTTTAATATCTTGCTAGTGACATGATGAGCTATAATGTCTTGATAATTATTATTGTAGCATCTTTGTGCCTATGAATATTGTTGTATTTGTTTTGAGCAACAACTTCATTCTATCTCTCAAGCTGAGAGGAAAATTAATTTATTTCCTAGGAAAAAAAAATTTAATTAATAATGAAAATTTATACGAATTTTACAGTGTTTATTAGAAAATTTATTACATAATTATCATCTATTATTATTAAAAATATTAAATATGTATTTTTAAATATATTGGATAATAACCTTTTTAGATTACTTGAAATAGAGTGACAAGGATGCAATTAATTTCAATTCATGTTAATTCACTCTTTGCATTCCTCCTGAAAGCTAGGCGTGCTTACTCATAACATGAAAAATTTTAGTGGAAGGACAACAAAGGATTTAATAGGCCATTTCATCATGGCTATCGACGTAATGCAAACTAGGCGTGCTTACTCATAACAAGAAAAATGTAAGCGAAATGACAACAAAGGATTTAATAGGCCATTTCATCATGGCTATCGACGTAATGGAAACTTGCTTGGTATTGAAAAGCCTCCAAAAAGTTTTGAGCCTCGCATGGCTATGAAAGCTTTGGAAATTGACAAGCCATATGCTTGGACTACTCTTGCTTGTTACCTTTACTTCAATTGGCTTCCACCTAGTGTTAGTTTCATCTTTTCTCAAGAATGGACAAATAACTCTCTCTTCAACCATGGGGTTCTTCTATCATGGCCATCTTGGACCCATTTTACTCAAGCAATAGATTCTAGAGTGGCGCTTTATCCACGGAGGCCCTGCAATTGAAAGAAATGGTCCGCTATGGGCCCAGTAGAAAAAGTTGTAATGGACTTCTCCCACACCCTCTCACTTAGCACATCATGAGGCTACATCCTTAGCAGTAGTTTTTCACCAGTTTACTCTTAGGGAAATGATTAAATCAACCAAAATTTAAGCTAGATTATCCTCCTTAATGAGGAAATTCATAAGGAGTTAGCCCCTCGGATTCCAAACACAAGCATCTCTAGGACTTGAGAGTTAAAGTACTTCAAAACAATAGATATATATTGGTAGATTAAAATTATTATGGGCAAGCTTATGATGGAAAGTGAGGAGTATCAAACCATCTTGCTCCAATTAGATGCTCTGGAGTTACAAATTAAAGAGATTAATCGTGAAGTTTCAGTCTTGGTTAAATAGACAATAGGTTTATAGTTTTTGGCATCTGAGTGCACTTATGTTCAAGTTTTAGACTCTAATGATAAATCCCTTCCCACTTAAGTTACTTCATGTTTCGTTCCCCTAGTTTTTTGTCTAGTTTATTCAAGTACAAAGGCATTGCTTCTTATTTCTCAAGGCATAATATTTTCAATCAATTTTACTATAGTTTTGATCTTATATATTATAACATATGGATTAATAACTCCTCTTAGTCACTATACATTAAAACACTCTTTTTTTAGTATTGATTTTGTTTTCCTAATAACAAACCAACAACATAGTCTATGTAATGTTTTTTTGTTTTTTTATAGATACTTAATATAACAAACCTTAACTAGTTAAAAAAATAATAACATTTTAAAATTATTATTATTATTTATTATATTCAAAATATAATGTTGAACTCATTCTAATTTGATAAATATGTTGGAAATATCCTTGTCATTGATGTCAAAGACAGGGGAAGACTACTTATGTCGGAGATACAGATTGGAAAATGAATATTGTATTGTTTTTGGACTTTTGATGCTCCATTTGGATACCCTATCTTTGAAGGATTTTTTACTCCAATTACCTAGCTCAAAGGGGAGCATAGGATATATGGTTGGAAATTTTATTCTGAGACCTTTCCAATAGTATATGACACTCACTCTAATTCCATGTGAATGGGTAGTTATGAAATATTTCGCCAGGATGACCCAACCAAAGTACAAGCAGGCCGACCAGCCATTTTTACAAGCCAACCCCATAAGTGAGTGTACAAACACTATAAATAATAGATTTAAGTCACAAGAGGAGCTTAAGAATATTTTTTTGTGGCAATTCTTGGAGTCTGAAGGTGGAAGTAAAACTGTGATTTATGGGGTGAACGAGCCATCTTGGAATTTTTGCTATAACTTTTGTTCTAGGATATTTTAGACCATGAAACTTGGAGGATACTAATAGAATATTGTCATGTACCTATGGTTCGAATTTTAGATCTTGGTTCACTATAATTTTGTAGATATGCTCTAAGTATGTTAGGCTTCCTAAATGCTCCTATAATCTTCTTCAAACAAGTCAGCTTGGAATTTTCACTATAACTTTTATTTTAGGATGTTTTTGAACATTAAACTTGGAGGATATAGGTAGAATATTGTCATGTACTTGTCGTTCAAGTTTCAGACCTTGGTTCACTATAATTTCATAGATATGCTCTAAGGAAGGTTTCCTGAATGTTCTTGGAATCTTCTTCACAAAGGAGAACTTGGTATTTTTACAATATCTTTCTTTCTATGATGTTTTAGGATTTGAATCTGGAGGTGAAAGAGAAGAGATCACAAGATACCTTTGATAGAAATTTCAAAGCTTGTTTTGCTATAATTTCAGAGATATGATATGAAGTAGTTAGTGTTCTTGAATGCTCATGAAACATGCTTCAAATAGGTCAAATTGACCCTTTTTCTATAACTTTCTTAGTAAGATGTTTTAGACTATGAAATTTGGATGAGACAGAAAAGAGATCACTAGGTACATATGGTAGAAATTTCAAAATTAGTTTTGTAAAATTGGATATGTGGCATTTTGTGCAACTTTTTTCTTGGGAAGAAGCCAGAAAGAAAAATCTTTGGGAGAAGTACGCATGTTGAAGGAAGAAGTAGTTGACAAACCTAGTGAAGGAAGAAGCAAAAAACAATCATGGTGAAAGTAAAAGAAACTAACATACATTATGAAGAAGAAAGTAGACTTAGTGAAGTAGGTTTGTGCCTTCAAATATTTGAAACAATAGGGATTAATGTCTCATGTAGGTTGGTGCCTAGAAATCTTACAACAATGGGGATTAGTGTCTCCTATAGGTTGGTGCCTATAAAACTGTAGATGGGATTGGTGTCTCCTATAGGTTGGTGCCTACAAATCTTACAGTAGTGGAGATTGGTGTCTCCTATTGGTTGGTACCTATAAAACAACAAAAGGGATTGATGTCTCCTATAGGTTAGTGCCTACAAAGAAACAAAGGGGATCGATGTCTCCTATAGCTTGGTTCCTGCAAAACAACAAAGGGGATTGGTGTCTCATGTAGGTTCGAGCCTACAAATTGATGTATTAGTAGGTTGGTGCATATAATATCTTTCATATAAAGAAGTTTTGTGGGTTTCTCCCATGACATTTTACATGTATATCTTGTGTTGCTTGTTCAGTTATGAGATTGATGTTTTATGATATTCAAATGTTTAGGTAAATACACATTTTCATTATATTAATTCAATCTCCTCCCTCCTCAACATAATTGTGAATTCCAATAAAATACACAATCATCTTAAAAATAATTTCCCATTAAATTTTTCCATAATTTTTTAAATTGACTTACAATATTTTATAGATAAATTCCCATTAACATTTTTCACTCTCTTAAATATACAACCATTTCAAAAAGATTTTATTATTGAAATTTCACATTATCATATTAAATTGATTCATAATATTTTATGAGTAATTTTCTATTAAGGTTTTCAAATTTCATTAAAACATAACTATATTAAATATAATGTTTAAAATTTAAAATGTTACATATATAAAAGAGAGAAAACTTATATTGATGTGTAATTTCCCATTAATAACTCTTCTCGTATTTTTAATTGGGCCATAATGTTTTATGATAAACTTTCTATTTTTCTAAAGTCAATATTGCTAGCACATGAGTGAGAAAGGAATGTAAATTCTCCATTTAAGAGTTTGTTGTCGAATTTGAAGCAGACTAGTTTGGATTTATGTGAATACTATATTTATAAAAAACATAAGAGAGACAAATTTCTCAAGGTTAAGAAAAAGAAAACAAGAGTGAAAAGTTAGAGCTTATGCATACAAATGTATGGGGACCATCACAATTATCATCTCTTAATGCTCTTATTATTATGCTAATTGTATTGATGATGCAACTAGGAAACCATAGGCTCTATTGCAGTTGAAAATAACCTATATTTGTTACTTCAAAGAAATGGAAATCATTGGCCAACAATGAGACAAGAAATAAGTTAAGTGTCTCATATTAGATAATGTATGTGAATATTTCAATAATGAATTTGATAATTACTATTCATACCACGAGAATCATAGAGAGAAGATGGTTACAAGAAAACCTATAGCACACCGCATTTATTAAAAGTTAATATATATATATATATATAAGGAATGCAAATATACAGATCTACATTTCATATTTCTTAAATAAGTAATTATTTCTCTATTCCAAGCTCAAACTTTTAGACTACCTTAAGGAAATAGGAATTCAATTTTTTTCATCCTTGGAACATTTAAAACCTCCAATCTTATTTCATGGAGATGGAGTTATCAAAATAATGTTTCCTTAAACCACCTTAAAATTATTTGCTAAGATCACCATCGTCTTATACTTAATGACAACATTCCAAAGGTCTGTATTTCAACAATTCCAAGCTCTACACACAAAGTTATGGTCTCCAAATGATTTTTCCTTCTTAAAGTCTTGTCAACATTTGTACTACTAACACACAATAGTCCTTTTTTCCATGTGTCGCCACCATACAATGTTACATCAACTAACATGTGGATGAACATGGTAGCTTTCTGCCCACGTGCCACCATAATGTATGGCCACATCTTCATCTAGACACATCGACCAACCCAATCCATTCGGATTTAGAAATTTCAATAAAATCCCTTTATAAAAGTTCTAGATCCCAGACTTCTAAATTTCCACTTTTCCCTATACATCAAAAAATTTCAAAAACTCTAGTTCCATCAAAATCCAGAATTTATTTCTCTCTCATTGCACTATTCTTCTTTCTTCTAGATTCTACTTATTCATGGTGCTGGATACTGCCAAAATATAGGGAATCTCCCCGATATGAGGTCCCAATTACTCACACCATTTAGTGTAGGAGTTCCATCCGAAATACGGCCTAACCACCATTTACTTAAATATATGCATTGGCTTTAGCTATTAGCACAAGAGAGAAGCACTCATGTTCTTTTGAATGAGCAAGTGAGTGTGCCTTGTGAATATTCAATTGCAGATGTATCAAGTTCATTCCACTACAGAGGAGAAAGAAAGTAAGCCTTTAAGAGAGAAGTAATAGTACTACCCTAATAGAGACACGCGTGAATGAGAAAGATTCATCTAACATCAATCAAATTAGTTCACATAGATGCGTCGATCGTTATAAACATTACAACAAATTTCCAATAAGTTAAGCATCGATGTCACCGAAATAATTCAATTCCTCCAATACATGTGAAAGCAAACATGAATCATAAACATCCATAGAATAGTCTTAGAAACATCCCAAATCCATGAGTGAAAATGTGTTGGCTTGAAAGGCTTCGATATTAAGAAAAATTTCCAAGATATATAAATATAATGAACATCACTAGCTCCAATAATGGAGCATTAGAGCCACTACTTACTCCCAAAAGTACTAACTATATCTCTATAATTCCTTGTGGGAGAAGCCAAGGTTAAAAGTCCTTTAAATGAGTAATAAGGATCCTTTTATAACTTGAGGCATGACCTTTCACATCCCATGACTCTTGACTTTCCAACTCCTATTGACCTTTGGACTTCCAAATGACTTTTGGAATTACATATGACTCTTGGTATTACATGTCCTTTGGAATTCCATGACTCTTTTTTCCATACACTACTCTTGTACTTCTAATTATTTATCTTTACAATGATTACATCATTACATCATAACTTCCACATCATGTGATGATGATCCAAGAGGATCTTGACATAGTCTATCAAATTGACCATGCTGAAGAAAAGTCCAAGGGAAGCTGGAATTATTTAAAAATTTCATGAGCATAAAATGATCAATGTGATCATGTATTTTTTTCATTTAATTTGTAAAAAGGAAATTGTACACGTGAGAATCCACCTCACAAACCATTTTCATAATCTCAAGTGTTATCGGGAAAACTAGTGTTTATACAGAGCTGCTAGTCCCACTAAGGCTGGTAGCTACCTTAGAAACAAACACACTAAAAACTACTTTCGTTTTCCTTTATGAGAAAAAGATAAGAGAAGAATAAGGAGACCAACCTCTGTCTTGCGCTTGGTTCCTTGCTTGATTCCTCTCTCTTCTGGTAGGTCTTTGCCACTCACTTCCTTGTCTACCCAGCTTCAAGGAGTACCTGTAGAGTCAAAGCAGCATAACACTATCCAAGAACATAGATCTATTATCATAAACAATATAGGATCAGATGTACATTGACCACACAAATGCATAAATCATCAATCATACAAGAATGTGGAGGAAAACTTGAATAGCTTTATTGATAATCAAGAAAGAGCAAAGAGGATTACAACCAATTGTTCTGACCCAGCATCATCCTCTCAGCAAGAAAGCCCTTCTTCACCTCATGAAAAGCTCAGATCACCCAACACTATGATATTGCACCAAGAAACCAACAACACTTCCTTACAAGATACAAAATTCCAGCCTCTGGATCTCTGGGATGAGGGATCCATATATAGATGTTTACAAGGGAGGTGAGTCAGCTTTTGAGATTTGATTAGTGTCTTCTCTTTGATAGTTCTTGATTCCACTTGGAGATTGATGATCTCTTACTCATCCTTGGTCGAATTCAGAGAGGCAAGTGTCACAGGAGAGGTTTCTGGAAGATTCCATGCTCCTCCACCTTGCGGATTAACCCTGCCATTTGTCCCTTCTTGCCCATCGCACCCCATAGAAGGGTTTTTTGACATGCATCGCACCTACTGTGTGTATTCAGGTGGGATGCAACGCACTTTTCCTATGGAGCAGGTGAAATGGTCCAGTTTTGACCAGTTCTGAGTAGTTTTTTATGGAGAACTTCTGGGAGATGCTGTATTCAGTTGACCTTATTCTTTTAGGGGTTGGAACAACACCTTTAGGGACTTAGGAGCCCTTGGTTTATGGACATTTATGCTTGGGGTTGCAGTGCCCAAAAATGTCTATAACAGTTGCCCCCTAAAGCATGAGGTCGTTAATCTTTTGATGTCGGGTGAAATGCTTTATCATGAGGATCCGAAATTTTTCGAGTTGGAAGGCGACCTGTAATAAGATACAATACAATACATTATCTTCATATTATTTTCATGATCTAGCTGAGGCGGGCATTCCCATGCTCAGCGTTATAAATTCATTTTCATGTACATAGGACAGACAATCGTCTGAATGTAGACTGATGATTCTGGTAGAGCCATCATCCCTTAGATTGGATGATTATCTGTGCAGCAATGATGTACATTTGATGTCTTTATTTTCCTGAATATATATCGTAGCCCGGATGGATGAAACTAGATCCGGGGTCTTCAATCTCGTTCGATCTTCACTCAAAGTACAAGTCAATCCATGTGAGAGATGTTCTGGAGTCGAACATGGAAAGACATCGCCTGATTACCAGCCAATGATGTAAGTTGTTAATATGCGCGAGAGGAATCATCGATAATGATAATGACCCTCAAGGTACTGCAGTACAATTCACGTGGTGTGAATAAGGGACTTGGCGTCGAACACCACGCAAAATATTTCGGTCGAAGGCCATTGATGTAAACCTGTCGCCGAAAGTGAGAAACTTGCCATTGAGGCATGCAAGCTTCAAAGTATTGAAAGGGTTGTTCCTAGATCGACTTCTTGGATAATGAGCTGTTGTCGACAAGAAGCGATCTGTCATAGGAGGGCCTTAGTGAATCCCACATCAATGATACGGAACGGAGCAAATGATTTTAATGGAGGTGAAAACGATCTGGTGATATACGGTTCAGGGTGGCGGTCATGAAAGAATGGAGCGAAAATGTATTATAGTGGGTGAGACACAGGTGAATTCTCTGAGCGAATTCTCTTAAACATATCGGCGAAACTGACATGATGGATTGGTAGCATTAACCCCAAATATGGATGGTGTGATGGAACCATGGTGATGTGACCAGTGAATGGAACAACCCAACCCGACTCGGATGCGGAGTGAAAGTGTCATGTTCAAGAGCGACTTGCTACCAACAAAGTTTCTTCAAGTTTTCTTCCCAATTTTTCCCCAGTCATTGCTGACCGGTACCTCTTTATTTTTGTCAAGCTTGAGGAGGATAACATATGATTGTTCTATAATTTTCCCTTTGGGCAAACCCATCGCTATGTTTTAACGAGCCTAGCGATAGTGAAACTCGTTCTTGTCTGTTATGGACAAGTTTGTCGCTATTAGGTTTTAACGAGTTTAACGACAAAGATAAATCGGTCCTTTTCAATTTTAGAGAGTCTGAAAAGGGACGTAAAGGAAACTCCAAAATCCTTTTTCATCATCTAATCCCTTAAGTCCGAAAAAGTATAAAATAATACAAAAGGGATGAATTTTCGGTAATTTTAACGAGCCGAACAAAACAAGCGCTCGATCTTTTTGTGTAATAATCCCTCAGGTCCAAAAAGATTAAAATCTAAAGGAGGGATAGCACTTCTGGTCACTTTAACGAGCTGGAGAGGCCAATGGCTCGGCAATCTTTTCATATTTTACGAGTCAGTTGAAAAGAGCTTAAAGGAGACTCGTTTTTTGAGGAACGAGTGATAGATTTGGGTAGCAGCTGATTCCAGGTAAGGTTTGGAATTTTCCAATCACGGCAGTGTCACAAGGATGGCTAACAAGATCACTCTTCGCAGCTGTTCCTCAAAAGGGGTAAACAATCAAGTGGAGGTGAATGATCGGCCAATACAGAGTGGAGGTGATGATGAGAACACGACCAAGGCTTCAAAGGAAGTAATACATTCACGATGGTTATTTACCGGAAATTGGTTCATTTTTTAATGAGCTTAAACGCTGGGGGAAACACTTGCTCATTGCTTATGTTTATTTTTTAACGAGCTTGAATTCCGCGTTAAAACTGCTCGATATAACGGTCATTTCTTGACTTTACCATTAATGACTTTGTTCCTTCAAAGGTTGCGCTGCATGCTCAATTGCTTCATCAAACTAGTTAGAAATGAACAATACACATTTGGAAAATGAGTTAAGACACTAATATTTTACTTGAATTACGTAAAAAGTAATTTAAAAGTGCTTTTACCCCTCATTTTACCATTTCATTTGAACTTTGGTCTGTTGGAGCCTTGGAGGTGCTTTCCCCCTTGATTTTCACCAGCTGATTCTGGGAGATTATGTGGACAATTTTTGGTGCTGCCTGGACCAGGTAGGAGCTAAACCTGAGCTCTTTCATTTCATCCTTTCCATTTTGCATTCTGAGCCTGATTTCTGGTTTTTCTAAGCCTCTGGGGTTTGAAAAACTCGCTTTGGCTCCATCGCACCCTTTCTATATCGAAAGGTGCGTTGCATGTTGGCCTACCCACTGGACAGTTGGCATGCAATGCACCCAGAACACTGTTGGGGGTGCGATGGGCGCAAGGAGGGAAATTTGTGCACAGTTTTCAATGGAAATTTTTGCCTGTTTCTCACCAAATTAGGATCTAACTCTTCTCTTGTTTGTTTTCAGAGATTTATTGGAGCAAAATGCCTATTACATGGCGAGAACGTGAGCATGAAGAAGAGGACATGCTTGCTTTACATGATCCGGTTACGGTAAATGCACTGCGGAACTGTGGCCTGTTCAAGTTTTTCTGCATCTCTAGCATGAGGCAACAAATCAACTTGTTGCAGTATTTGCTCGATGCCTGGAACCCTACCAGCTAGGTGTTCCAGATTAGGGGCAAATCCATCCCCTTGATTGTCGTGGAAATCTATTTTTTCACTGGCTTATCGAGGCGGGGTGCCCCTATCTCCTTATCAGGTTCGGCCCGTGGGGGTGAATCTGTGAGAGATTACATTCGCAGGTATTGCAGAGAGGGATCTCAGCCGAGTAAAGATGGCAAGATCATCATCTGAGATGTCACTGACAGGTCCTTGAGGACCATTCTGTTCACCTTTGGTAGGATGGCTGGTGGTGTAGCTCTTCACGTGGCCAACCGGTCTTATATGCAGTATGCTTTAGAATGCCTCGAACCGAAGGTGTTCAACTGGTGTGATGCAATACTCTTTGTGATGAAAGAACAGTTGACCAAGGTGAAAACCGGAAGATTGAAGAACTTTGTATATGGTTCTATTTTGACGGCCTTTGCGTTGGAAAAGATCTCGCTGATGCAGCCGCAGTATATTTCACTTGGTTTACCTCCACTGACTGAACCACGGATGCAGAGATGGGTTGACCATATGTTTAGACATGCTGGTCAGTCTCAGGTTTCCTTTTCCGATACCTTCTTCGGGTGGTTTGATCGTCAGGAGATGGTTTTTTCTGAGTATCCATATGCTGGTATGGACTTCCGGGGTGACCCGGATTTGGTACTGCCAGCTGGCGAGCAGTGGGGTGCCATTGGTAAATTCTTTGACCATATTTCTGTTTATCGTTTCTATTTATAATGGCCTTGTGCTTTATTCTGTCAAGACTAATCAGAACTCATGTGCTCATGTAGATGTTGGTCCCGTTCGGCCAGTAGTACGCCTGAGAGTGCTAGCTACCGCTCCAGTAGGAGAGGCTGTGGGAAGGGCTATCCTTTGCGACCTTGATGTGGCCGAGACTCTTTCAACATTACAGGATCAGGTCGAGGGCCTCACTCTTGGTATTCCAGATGTGAGGACTGACGAGCTGCCTCTGAGGTTGCAGCGACATACTACTGGCGTGCCAAGTCGATGGACTAGGCTTTTACGCATGATTGCATAGGCGGTGACTTGTTATCACCAGCATCATTAGACTAGGGTGCCCCCTAACGTTTTGAGTTTTGGGTCATTTGACCAATTTTGTCTTGGTTACAGAACATTATGTGTAAACCATAAACAGTTATATATATATTTTTTATTTTCAGAGTTTTATTTTGGTTAAGTTACATGATCTGAATGCAAATATTGATGAAATGCTTCTTTTTATAAATGTTGCAAATGTCTATCTAACACATAATTTGCCAATGAGTCAGTTAATGTGTTTAAGCTTCTGGAAATATGCTGATATTGAATAAAATCAAATTGCCTTTCCAAAATCTTGACCCTTAGGAACATGCGATAGATAGCTGGATTTCAGACGGAGTAGATACCAGTGAGTTGTAGTATGACGAGCTGTGAGTCTAGCCTGACGACAAGTCGGTGTATGCCATGTGTGATGGCATCAGAGAGAAGTTCTATCAACGCGCTATATTCAACGATGTTATTTGTTGATCGACCAATACATACCCCTCTGAAACTTACTAACTCGCCGCTTGGATCAAAAATGGCCCAGGCCGCAGAAGATAGGTTCTGCAAACTACGACTTGCTCCGCCGGCATATCCAACAAAAGATTCCAATAGGTTCGACATTTGCGACAAATGTAAAAAGTGGATTTACTTGACCAAAACGATTACCCTTAGCAAAAACAAAAATGTAACAAAAGCATATAGGTTACCACACTGAATCATGCATAGTAACGCTTAAGGTACAACCCGTTACGGGGTTATGCCAGTGGAATTCTGTCGTAATCCATTAACTCGTAGGCTCCTTTTGTTAATACACGTTTAACAATATAGGGGCCCATCCATAAAGACTTGAATTTACCTGCTCCCAATTTATCGGATTCTTGGTTGTAAAGTAAGACCAGGTCACCTCCTGAGAAGACACGGGGTTTGACATTCTTGTCGAACTGCGCCTTGACTTGTTTCTTATGGGCTTCGTTAGCCAAAGCGGCATCACGACAGGTTTCATCCAATTGGATTAGTTCCAAGAAATGAGCCTCCTCTTCTGAAGTTCCGGGGAGAAGGTCGATTGCGAGTTTGAGGGATGAGATTTCACACTGAATTGGTAAGATTGCTTCTAGGCCATACACCAGTTGGAAGGGTGTAAACCCGGTTGCATTCCTTACCGATGTTCGGTATGCCCACAAGGCCGAGTACAGGATCAGGTGCCAACTCCTTTTATGGACTCCAATCATCCTTTGCAGCATGCACTTCAGGACTTTGTTGATTGCTACAACTTGTCCGTTGGCCTGCGGGTAGTATGGAGTAGAGCTGTCGTGAGACAACCCTAGTTTGGCAGCTAATTCAGCCATCATGTGATTGCAAAAATGCGATCTATGATCTGTGACTATAGCCTGTGGAACGCCGAATCTGGCGACTACATGATTGAAAAAGAAAAGGGCAGCTGTTTCACCAGTGTTATCTAATGTAGGCATCGCCTCGGCCCATTTGGTAAAATAGTCCACTGCGATTATGATATACCCATGCCCCCCGGTCGAGGTGGGGTTACATGTCATGAAATCAATGCCCCATTTGGCGAATGGCCCAACAGCAACTATTGGCTGTAGAGGTGTGGGTGGTCTTCTGGTTTTGCTATCAAAAATTTGACAGGCATGGCAACTTCTGACTGCGGTTATGCAATCTTTGAACATTGTTGGCCAGAAGTATCCTGCTCGTAAAATTTTTTGCGCCGTAGCATAACCAGATTGATGTCCCCCACACGCGCCTGAATGGCAATCATTCAGGACTTTTTTGGCTTCCTCATGGGTGAGGCACCTCCTCAGAACTGTATTGATGCCACGATGATAAAGTGTATAACCGACGATCATGTAGTCTTTTGATTGGTATCGAATACGTTTTTGTTCGGAGCAGGAGGTATTAGGCCTATATTTTTGGGTTTGGAGATAGATGATTATATCTCCATACCACGGATTGCTTGAAGATATCAGAAACAAAGATTCATCCACAATTGTTTCATCTGATGTTTCATCGTTGGATGACGATGGGAGATCACATAGTAATTCTGCGAAAACCAGGGCTTTCTTTGATTTGGATTTTACAAATTCCAGATCAAACTCTTGTAGAATTGCTATCCATTTTGAATATTTGCCCCCCAGCAACTGTCGTGACAATATATAAGTCATGGGGTTGCAATCTGACAAAATGGTAGTTTTTCGAAAGAGGACATAGTGTCAAAATCTCTGTATCGCTTGAACAGCTGCGAGCGCTAGATTTTCAACATAGGAGTATTTGCTTTCTATATCATTTAAGTTCCTACTTAAATAATATATAGGATGTTCAATTCCGTTGTCTTCTTGAACTAAAACCATTGCGATGGTTGTATCCGCTGCAGCCAGATACAGGTTAAAGTCTTTTTGATAATCAGGAGCGTACATTAATGATGCTTTCATTAGGGATTCTTTTAACGCATCAAAGGAGGCTTGCGCGACTTGATCCCAGACGAAGGGCACTTCCTTTTTTAATAGACGTGTATAACCTTTAGCAAGTTCGGCGTAATTCAGAATGAACCTCCTCAGAAAGTTTGCTTTCCCTTGGAGTTTCTGAATCTGAAGCAAATTTGAAGGTGGAGGCAAATTTATGATTGCCTGAACCTTACATGGGTCGAGATGAATCCCGTCCTTTGAGACTACAAAGCCAAGTAAACGACCAGAACTGACACAGAACACACATTTGTGTGGATTGAGTCGTATCTTGTAGTGTCGGCAATGTAGAAATATTGCTCTCAAATGCTGCGGATGATCGGTCCACTTTCGCGAATGAGCTGGAAGGTCGTCGAGATATGGTTGAACGATTTTTTTGATGTCATGGAAGGCATAATTCATTGCCCTCTGAAACGTTGCCCCTGCGTTCTTTAAACCAAAGGGTAATTTGCGATATGCGAATGTGCCCCACGGACAAATAAATGCAGTCTTTGACTGGTCCTGTGGGCGGATATTTATTTGATTATACCCGAAGAATCCATCCATGAATGAAAAGATTTCGCATCCGGCGCATTCATCAATTATCTGGTCAATAAAGGGTGTAGGGTAGTTTTCTTTTGGACAAGCTTGATTTACAAACCCTACAATCGACGCACACTCTAATCGTTCCTTGTTTTTTCATAACAGGAACAATGTTCGATACCCAATCGGTTAGAGGAACCGGGTAAATGAAACCAGCATGGAGAAGCTTTTCAACTTCTGTCTTGATGGCAGCGACTTTCTTGGGGTGCACCTGCCGTAGCTGTTGTCGTACTAGTTTGACATCTGGATACATCTTGATTTCGTGTTCAACTATACTCGAGTCAATACCTGGCATTTCATCATATGACCAAGCAAAGACATCTTTGAATTTGCGAAAAAGGGCGTTATATATTTCCAGTTCTGAAGGAGAACAACATTTGCCAACATAAATATTCTCTACAACATCTGTTTTGGTTGAGATATTTATGGCGATAGTCTCTTCAATGTTGGACAACTTTCGCTCGGAATCCACCGTGTTTACAGTATTTGATAGGAAATCAAAAACTGAAGGATGATGAAGGTCATCAGGAGTATCTTCTTTACAATCCCGAAGATGGGAACGATGGTGGTAATCTTCCCACGATGGTGGTAATATTCCCATGGCGCCCCTTCAATTACCATTGATTTAACAATTCCATCGTCGGTGTAATGCACTTGCGACCAAGGATCTGAAGGGGTGCCATATTCCTTAGACCTATCTATCCAAACGCTTGATGAGCATTGATTCAGGTCTGCCCCCCATGCCAAAAACATTGATTGCTACAATATTTCTATTGGGCTTGGAGGCAATACCTGCATATGATCCATGCTTATATCGTTTTCTGAGATCTTTTGAATCGAAGATACCATATTGCAGGTTCCTACCGATGCTACTTCCGCCAGATTGATTGGAGGCGGAAGGGCAAAAGTCCCCATTAATATAGGGTCTTTTAGTAGGCCTACTCCGATATTTTGAAGCGTATGGGGGCTTCCATGGATCATCGGAATGCTTCCTGTAACTTGGGAACTATTTGGGAGAAATGTTTGTTGGTCGACAATCGTAATTCCTCCTTGAAAAGGGAATGCAATATTCCTAAAGTAGGTTGACACAACTGCAGCCATAGCATATATCCATGGTCTTCCCAGTAGGATGTTGTAATCGAGGTTTCCGTCGATTACTTCGACATCTATTTCTACTGTTTTCCCTCCTAGTTCAACTTGCAAGTTACTTAGAATACCGTATGGGGTATACGTTCGTCCGTCAAATGCTTTTAATGTTGTCGAAGATCGCGACAAGGTTGGAGATCCTAAAGTTTTCCAGCAACTCATCGACATAATACATGTAGATGCCCCCTCATCAATAATTGTTTGATGAACAGTTTTGTTGAGGGCTTTCACTTGAATGAGGAAAGCTAGTTGAGCTGGTAACTGAGGATCGTATCCTTTATGATTAAAGGACACAAGATTAGAATCCTTTGGGTCTATCCCACCGATAGCTGATAATAAAGCCTGCTTTTGGGATGGGCAATTTTGCAGTACCTCAAGTGTCGACATAGCGGATGGCGATTGGGCCAGATCTTCCACTATATTATAATGCTGTGCTGCTCTGGCACGAGGATTAAATGTCGACTTGTGTACTACTCCCTTTGGCAGTTTTATTGTTAGCTCAGGAATGATGGGCGGCGCAACTTCTGTTGAAGTTGTTGTTGAACTACTAGGTTGATCTTTATCCTTGTTGTTCGACAGCTGTGGATTCCCATAATCTTTGTTCCTTGTCGATATCAAAGCATCATTTTGCTGTTTCGAAACCGACAACATCAGTACTTGGGACAGGGAAGCATTTTCACTAGCAACCAGATTTGTTCCTGGATTTGGAAACGGATCAGTCAATACGGCCGAGGTTTTTGAATTCTTGATGAATCTTTTAAGCTCAGCCTTATGTGGACAATCTCTTGTCCAATGATCCTCATCACATATTATACATGGATTTTTTGGTTTCCTATCTCCAGGAGGGTTTGCAAAAGATTTTTCAGGTGATGATTCCTCCTGTTTCTTCTTCTTCCCTTTGTTTTTCTTCTTGCCTCCCGGTTGCTTGGTTTCTTTGCCTTTATCTGTCGAGATGGCATTTACTTCCGAGGTGAGAAGTTCTTCTTTTTCATTTTGACTGGAAATCTTACGGGCCTTTTTAGATGTAGCCTTTGTCGATTTCGTGTTTGTCGTACCAATCACGCCATCGCCGGCATGAGAGTCATTGTTCGATTTAGGAGGAGGGGGGACGGAAAATTCCAGTCTGGGAGCGTCAGGGATTTTATCGTAGAGCGTGCCAGACTGAGTATAAATCAAGTCTAAATATTGCGCACGAGCAATAACTTGCTCTTCAGTGACGACTCCTCCTTTTGCCACATCTTCTGTAATGGAAGGTAATAAAGACTTAATAAACCATTCAGCTAAAAGCTGATCAGGAACATACGTTTTTACCATTCTACAATGACGTCGCCACTCATGAATATGATCGGATATGTGAGTGGCCGTTGTTTGCTTGAAATTGGTAAGAAGTTCTGTTCCCGTTTCATACCTTATCGGTAACTGAAAATGGGTTAAAAAGGTTGTGGCTAGTGTATTGAAGTTGTCAAACGAAGCTCTGGGTAACTCGATATACCATTTTTCTGTCGGACCAGTTAACGTCCTCTGAAAAAGGCAAAGCCTAATCGAATCATCGTTTAGGGTGTTTGATGAACACCACATATGAAATGTCATCACATGATTCGACGGGTCTTCACCCAGATTTCCATTAAATTTAGGAATATCTGATGGAAGTTTATGTGGAATCGCTGGCCACCAAGGGGCGTAAGCAATTGGATCGTTTGTTAACCTATTTAGATCCAGTAACTCCAAAGTTGCCACGAAGGGTAACTATTGATTCAGGTTTGGCGAAGCATACCCAGGATATGACGGAATTTCCTGAGTAGTTGGTCTTTGCATACCAGCATAATGCATTTGATGCTGGTAACTTTGGTAAGGTTGATGGGCATAACCATTGTAGAACGGTTGATTTTGACCATTTTGAATATACGGCTGCCCACTATTTGCAAAGATTTGTTGCTCAGATCCTTGGTATACTTGTTGGAATTGTGGTTGTTGGTATTGCACCAGCCATGGTTGTGAAGCCATGTGCTGTTGTCCAATACTGACTGTTTGACCAAGATGAGGGGTAATTGTACTCGTTTGGGCCTGTGTTACTCCACTAGTTGGTGATTGTGGTTGAGTCGTAGGGACAAGAGGCTGTTGCATTACCACCTGAGAAACCTGAGCTTGGCATACAATAGGCAACGCTTGTACTTGCGACACCATCAAAATAGCTGGCATAGTCGGTATATTTGACATAGGTAAGCATTGTTGCATCGAATATACAACTCTTGGTTGTTGAGGTAGTATCGGTACCCAACCGCTAGATGTAATTCCAGCATAACCTGAATTTTGTTGTGAACTCCCGTATGGTTGTCCTCCCGGAGGAGACAATGAAAGGGTATACTGCCCCCCATATGGCGGTAATCTGGTACTTAAAGGAATTGTTTGCCCTTGAGGACCGGACTGCCCAAATTGACACCCTGAAGGATCAATTTTCTGAGACTCAACATAAGAGTTCCCGGATACTATTCCGGATGAACAAACAGGAACGGACCATACTATCGAAATAGCCCCTGAGTGGGCCCTGTCTAGCGATTGAGAGCTAGTTGGGACAGATGGTATGCCGACGAACATTGTTGGAGTGACAGCAGGGAGTTCTGCCATTGCTATGTCGGATGACATAGTCCTAGATGTCAACGGTTGTTCAGACATTTCTAGTCTATCCAAAAGATTGCCTAGCGATTCTACAGGAGCTTCCGATGGCGGTAGACTAATTTCTGACGAAGAAGGATATAGAGTGATCCCGACTCCAAATCGTGATGGAGTACTAGATGGAGGATCCTCCACAATCTCTTCTATAACAATCAGACCATGTGGAAGAGGTAGACCGCCAGGTCCGTAAAATATTTCTGGTGCCGAAGAAGGTATAGAATCTGCAGCGATAGATGTTTGGGGAATAACACCCTCCAAATCAGCTGTAGATGGAGTTGGCTCAGTAACACAAGTGTTTACCTTCACACTAGGATCAGTTCTACTGTCCTTTGGTGGCTGTTGAACTTCTTCTGTAAAGGCAGGGATACCAGAAATGTTTGGAGTAACTGGAGTCTCCAATGGTGTCGGAACACTTGTTCTAACTTTACCAGGGGATTTGGAACCGGTTAAACGAGTTCGCTTTGTCCATAATAGTTTCGACTCTGGAGACAAAGATGGTTGACTCGTAAGCCTTCGCGAACGACGGGGTTTCAATTGACTTTCCTCCACGATTGCGGATTACTCGATCAACTAAAAATCAAGGGGAAGTATGTTTCCAAATTAGATGAATTTTAGACGCTTTGACACAACTTGTTTTTTCAATTTTTAAGAGTCGAGAAAAAACAAAAGATGACTCTAGTCGCCTTCGATTTTTAATGAGCCTGAAGTGACAAGTGCTCAGATGGACCTTTTCCGTTAAGGAGTCTGAAAAGGAATGAAAGGGACTGCTCTGGAAATCTAGACAGAGGGATTACCAAACCAATCACAAAACTACAGAATACTTTTTACGGTATGGCAGTCAATCTTCCCGAATGTTGTGTTCAGTGCATTGCGACCGATAGGGCGGCAGACACGGCTTCCTATGGATAAAGGATACAGCCTATTGTGGTCTCCCAAAATATACTCGACGATACGTGGGAGCACAAGTCCGTACTGACACTTATCGTCTCAAAGTGGAGGAATCACCCAACCAACAGTGAAAACAACAGTTACCAGGCTTTACGACGCCGGAATATGTCTCTAGCCTAGACTTCTAGATGTTGTGCGTTAGGTTCCAAAGCGTTTTTAGATTCATTAAATTTATTTTATGGTTGATCTTGCTTAAGAAATTTTCCTTTCAGGTTCACCGCATGATGTAGATGTACAATTCCTAAAATGCAATCTAAAATGATAAACAGTCATTTAATCTTCTTTTTGCAATGACAATCCTAGCTACTAAGGAAAGAGAGATGGCGTTCTTTCAACAAAGAGCACAGAGCACACACTATATGCACTGTCCTAAATCAAGCCAACAAACAGTCTAAATGCAAATGCACATGCATGTATTTGTTTTCAGCCTTCTTAATGTGTATATGCTAAAAAGAAAGCTAAGCACAAATCTGAATTATTTTCCAAAGCGACAATTACTAACAAGTTTCTTTTCAAAACAAAATGAGGACAATGACGACACTTTGTTATTTGGAATTGAAAACTTTCTTTCGACACTTGAAAACTACTAACTCAAATCAAATACAAGAGTAACAGTGAAATTTACTATCAAGAACAATTAGATTCTCTTCTATGACTGAAAACAACACTTTCAAATCAAGAAACGACAGTACAATTACGCTACTTCTTTGTAAAGGAGGACTGCAAATGACTCAAAAATACATAAAAACATTTACAGTTCTTTGCACAACGGAGGTGGAATAATAGCAAGGAAAGGGGTTTCAAACAGAGGTGTACTGACTACAGGTAGCAAAACTCCTGAATAGAGCTGAAAAGAGTGAACATAGAAACCAAAATTTAGGAACAAGGCCTTGTCTGATCAGCGCACTTGTAACACAGTGAAACTGAAATGCAACGCACCTACTACACTCGGAAGTGCAATGCATTTGAAGTTCATAGAACAGACAGTGCGCTGGACCAGGGACGAGACTTTGATTGGATTCTGGGTTACAGTTTGCAGTTCAGTTAAGGTATTTAGGCTGAGCAAGTGGTAATCAGTAAATCAATCACAGGGGTAGATCTAAGGAGGTTACTAAAGCCACCACGAGGGCAATTAGTGAGCTTGTAAATCAATCGTTTAATTCATAAACAAAACCCTGAGATAGATTGAAGCAGCGTTGATCTACTTTGCACTTGCATAGCAAATGCAGTTCGAAGGCTAGCTGGCTTGACTTCAGGCTCCGTCTGTAAGTTTATAAAGTAAACAAATGTAGATGAACAATCAATCTACTCGCTCCCCAGTGGGGTCGCCATTTTGTTATTGGGAAAACTATTGTCTATACAGAGCTGCTAGTCCCACTAAGGCTGGTAGCTACCTTAGAAACAAACAAACTAAAAACTACTTTCATTTTCCTTTATGAGAAGAAGATAAGAGGAGAATAAGGAACCAACCTCTGTCTTGCGCTTGGTTCCTTGCTTGATTCCTCTCTCTTCTGGTAGGTCTTTGCCACTCTCTTCCTTGTCTACCCAGCTTCAAGGAGTACCTGTAGAGTCAAAGCAGCATAATACTATCCAAGAACATAGATCTATTATCATAAACAATATAGGATCAGATGTACATTGACCACACAAATGCATAAATCATCAATCATACAAGAATGTGGAGGAAAACTTGAATAGCTTTATTGATAATCAAGAAAGAGCAAAGAGGATTACAACCAATTGTTCTGACCCAACATCATCCTCTCAGCAAGAAAGCCCTTCTTCACCTCATGAAAAGCTTAGATCACCCAACACTATGATATTGCACCAAGAAACCAACAGCACTTCCTTACAAGATACAAAATTCCAGCCTCTGGATCTCTGGGATGAGGGATCCATATATAGATGTCTGCAAGGGAGGTGAGTCAGCTTTTGAGATTTGATTAGTGTCTTCTCTCTGATAGTTCTTGATTCCACTTGGAGATTGATGATCTCTTACTCATCCTTGGTCGAATTCAGAGAGGCAAGTGTCACAGGAGAGGTTTCTGGAAGATTCCATGCTCCTCCACCTTGCAGATTGACCCTGCCATTTGTCCCTTCTCACCCATCGCACCCCATAGAAGGGTTTTTTGACATGCATCGCACCTACTGTGTGTATTCAGGTGGGATGCAATGCACTTTGCCTATGGAGCAGGTGAAATGGTCCAGTTTTGACCAGTTCTGAGTAGTTTTTTATGGAGAACTTTTGGGAGATGCTGTAATCAGTTGACCTTGTTCTTTTAGGGGTTGGAACAACACCTTTAGAGACTTAGGAGACCTTGGTTTATGGAAATTTATGCTTGGGGTTGCAGTGCCCAAAAATGTCTATAACATCAAGGGAAGTTAAGATTTTTATGGGATTGTTTCCCTAAAAAATATGGACAAGGGGAGAGTCTGTTGGATTCGAGAGATTTTCTCCTCAGGAGTCTCATAAGTTCCTCTTTTTAGGGCATAAGAGAGTTACTATCTCCTTAGAATGTGGATTTAAGGAGATATTCTCTCCTTCATTTTTTTTATCTCAAAGAGTGGTAAATTCTCTTTGGTACTCTTTGTTTTGGTTGGAGAGGCTTTTGGATAGAGAGAGAGAGCTTGAGAGAGTTTTGAGAAGTTTGGAGAGATTCATTTTTTAAAAGCTTTTTGTGAGCTTGGAGGGCTCAAGAGGTCTTTTGGAGGATTTTTTGTATGTACAAGTCTTGAAATATTTTGTTAGTAGAAGACAACTCTAGTTTTGGCCTCCATTTTTTATAGAGATTTGTAAAATTCCTCTTTGAAGAAAGACAATAAAAGTGATTCAACCTTTTGGAGGCGAATCAAGAGATGTAGCCTAGTGGAGGGGGTGAACTTTGTTATCAACCTTGGTGTTTCATTTTTTGATTATTCATGATTTGATCAAGTTCTAATGTAAGCATTTTAAGTTACAAGATTATCATGAAATGAACATTATAACACAATTTTACAAGCCCATATGGTCAATTAAAAGGTCTTTGTTGCGAGTTTTATGTGTTCTCAAGTTTTAGATCACTTGGTATCAGAGTGAGGTTCACAATTTTGTAAGGATTATGGTGAGATGTGGGGAAAGCTTTGAAACAAGCATGGATTTCACACGAACTTATAGAAATCAATCATACTATTCAAGTAGAGAATGCAGAGTTAAGAAGATTGCTTCAAAGCTCAGAAGAGGAGAAACAAGAATTGAAGAATCATGGAGAATTCCTTGTAGGCATTATACAAGAATTACAACTTGAGCTAAAAGCTAAGGATTAGTTATTGACTAAGCATATACAAGAGTCAAGTATGAAGTCCCTCTGAGATAGAAGGTGACAAAGTTTGTACATTTTATCCACGTGATGAAGGTGATGTTTTGAATCTTTTATCAGCAACAAACTCCAATGATATGAAAAAAAGATTTATCAGAAGTCAAGGAGGATACCTCAAGAATCAAAAAAGATTATTTGAGCACATTTTTTCCTTAGTTAGAAAATGAGGTAAGTGGTAATCATTTAGATTCAATCTCATTACCTAAATATAATGGTTTAAGTTGTTTTCTAGCCTTCAATAAGCATACCAAGGGTGTAGGCATGAAGCTCTTGACCAAGATGGGATATAGGGGAGGATGCCTTGGAGTAAATGGCCAAGGAATTATTCATCCGGTCGAGGTAAAGAAGATATCTGGCTTCGAAGGTCTGGGCTATGGTAAAGTGGGAGAATGTTCAAAAACCTCCAAAGTAGAGTATTCTTCCAGTGAAGATACATTGGAACATAGTTGTACCAGCTCCTAGATATCATGTTCTTTTTGTCGGAAACGAGGACATAATAAGGCACGTTTTTGGGACTTGCATGCAAAATTGAAGCCAGACTAGATTCAAGTACAAAAATGAAACAAGCGAGTGAATGGGAGAAGTAATTCACATTCAGAAAATAGAAATTCAGCTAAGTCTCCCAGGTATAGTTATGGTAGATCTTCCAAACATATGACAATATGTACTTTCTGTGGAAAAAATAATCATTGTTTTGGAGCATGTTGGAGATATAAAATTATGGTAGAAAAATTAGGGCAAGCAATAGTAAACCACGACAAGAGGATCCTTCTCTTTGCATAAAGAAAGAGAAAAACATGGTTGATAAATGTGGAAAGATTCAACAACATCATCGTTGTCAAGTTTGGAGAAAAGTTGCACAAATCCACCAAAGCAAATAGAATCTACAAAAGAAGAACAAGTGGTCAATATTCCTAAACAAATTAATCAAGAAATTGTACATGATGAAATCAAATTAAAGATGGATCCATTCAAATGTCTTGAATGAGCTTGGCTCGAATTCTCTCCTTTGTTGACATGTTGATATGTTTAGAGAGATTAGCTAACAGTAGAGACATCACTTCAACTACACCAACATGGTTCTACTAGAACCTCATTTCACATCACCATGTCAAAGAAACGATATGGGAATTCTCCTTATTTTCCAATGTTACCAGAAGAGCCAAACACCTCTATTTCAGAAGAAGACGATCCTCTGCATGCGATAGAAGATTTCCAAGTTACAAGAAAAGCTAATGACAGGGTAGTGTGCCATATCTATCGTTAGTTGGTAAATTATAGTATGACTTTCAGTGAAAAACGATGATTTTTGAGGATTCCATGTTCTAAAAGACATGCAATGATATTTTTATTGAAAATATGGAAATCACTAAAGTTGTGGAGTTTTGTTGATTGAATGCAATTAAAAATTGTTGTTGCGTGATATCTCTGATTGTTATTTGGATGTTGGATCACTATTAAATGGAGCTTACCAATTTCATTATTTTTGTGTGTTGGCATTAGAGTTGTATCACACATGTATGATGGCATTGATAACATTAATGGTGGCATTGGATGGCATTGATGAATCCTCATCATTGATATTGTCGAGATTGCGCTATTTCCATTTTTGGATTCCAAATTTATGACATATCTATTGAATGCACAGTGGTTACAAATTTTATGGGATTTTCTTCCACGAATGCACATATATTTTGTTAAATATTTACTGCAATGTAGATTTAAGGGCATAGTCATAATAGCCCATAACTATAACGCAAAGACACATTGCATGGTATCGATGGTGGATATATTTATCATGAGAATTCTGGAGATTCAATGTGTTTGATGCATTTATAGTTGGGGGATTGTTTTTAACTAGGAAAACATAGATTTGTTGGCATGGGCCATGTAATAATAGGACCATATGCCACAATCAATGTTATTTCTCTAACGATGGTTCAACGTAATTCCAATGAAGGCAATTAGGTTGCATGGTACATGTATTAACCAATCAACAGAAGTCTACGGAGTGGATTACAATGTCGTACAACTGGCAATTACGTTGAATGGAGGCTATGAGTTTCAGATCCATGATGGAGGCTATTGTATCGAAGGCTTGAACACATAGCCCATGATACATCAAGAATTTCGAGATTGGTTAACTGGTGGGTAGGTGTTAATATTTGTGTGTATATGATACATCACAACTCATGGGAAAAGAACATGCACTATTGATTTACAATCATCGTTATGACATAGATTGGATTGGAGATTGAGTTTTAGCTTAGTGCTTTAGTTTCCTTGGGAGTACACATTCTATCATGAAAAATTCCACAAAGTTTCATCCAATGGTAGGCTGGTCAATGTGGTTTTCAAAATATGTTTTCTAGGAGATAAATTGGGCCAAAGATGAAGCTACATTGAAGTCAGGTGTAACACCTAACATCCAACTATAACATAAAACATATAGATATATGCAATATAAATAAATAAATAAAAAATTATTAACACCCTAACCAATTGATTACACTAATCCAATACATTAACACTTGGCATTAAACGTATCTAAACTTCGATGTAGCTTGGATAAATATTACTTAATTGATGTGATCATATGGTTATTAAAACTGACGTGATGGTATGTACACATTGAATATTGCGAGTGATTCTCCGTATCTCACATCATGGCTTCTGTTAACTTTCCCTGGCTCATCCGGGTGACCCTTGGCTAGATGGCTGCCAACTGCCAAAACTCACCCTGATCACTTGCCATCTGTTGCCTGGTGCACAACGCGGGAATGGTGATGGGTTCAAGATTGTGTCGAGCATCGAGAGTAAACTCTTTCGACCTGGCGTTCACGTGGTTTCCTTGTTCATTTGCTGGGCATGGCTCTAGGGTTTGCATTCTAGTTTCTTCCATGACTTTCCTCTGCAACTCGTCCATTTCCACCTGATGTGCATGGTAAAAGGTTCATTGGGAAAACCTAACTACGGATAAGCTTGCATTGGAGATATATGCTATCACTTGAGTTAGGTAAGACCAAGTTAACAGTTTAAATTCGAGTTTGAATTATGTTTACTATTTTTAAATACAATCTTGTTTCATTGGTTATTTAACCCTACTAGGGTACTGAGCTAATGTGGTTTCGTTTCCTACAGGTGCTGCCTCCATCATCGTGTCTAGAGTCTTCGTTGCCAAAACACCCCTGCTTCACCTTCGCAGCCTCGGGTAAGCAATGAGGGTTTTATTTGCATTAATGGTGCAGGTCTTGTTTACATAGCTTTTGATGGTTAGATGACTGTGAAAAGTGTTAACCCTAAGGTTCTGGTGTAGGGTTAACCTGAACAGAGAACCAGACCTTCTCACGGCCAGGTTCCAACCACCGCGGAGCCTCCAGGTATGTGGGTTTCCCCTTGATTGTTGCTGTCTCTTCTTACCTTGAATGAGGGTTTTTCTCCAAATTGGGTTTCCCATTTTTGGTTTCTATCTAAATTATGAGTTGTTCTATGCACGGGCTCTGTTGCCTAGATGGTGAATCGTGATGGCTCCTTGTTCTTTTGGGATTTCCTGGGCACATAAATGTAAAATTTTCCTTGGATTCCAGCTTGTAATTATTTTAAGCGATCCATTGTTATTAATTGTTTTGTAATGACTCTTTCAATACGATGAAGAATTCTGATATGCTATTATACTGGTTCCTTCTATAGATGAGTTTTCTCTATGAAATTAGTATTGTCGATTTGGTGAATCATTGGTTTGTTTCGTCCTCAGAACGTCGTTCCGGGCATCCTCCTTAGGTTTCCCTCAGAACAAATCTGAAGGACTGGGACTGCTAAAACAATGCTATTCCACTTACAAAGGAAACCCTATTTCCCAGGCCTCCTAACTCTGTGTAGAACACTGTGTTTTTAATTGTTTATCATTTCAGAACAAAAGTTATGGTAGAGAATTTTCACTTACTTTCATGGTTCCTCGCCAGAGGTCCGTCTAACTAAATTACAAAAGAGTGAATGTTGTAAATACTCATTTGTCTCTTGCATGGATATTTGTTTAACGTATTTCGTCCCTAAGGTTTCCATTACGCTGGGTTATCTGTCATGGTTACAATTGCAGTCACTAGATAAGTTCGGTGAGTTACTGGTCCATATCACTCTTATCTGAGTGTAAATTTCATGTGTTCTTTCTTTCATAAACATAAAGTTGGAATATCCACCTCAATTCGTATAGTTCTGTTCTTTTTAGTGAGGCTTGGCTATCTCTGGGTATTCTATTATATGTTCAAGTTTATTTCTTCTTAGAATCATTCTATATTCGGGATTGGTTGCACAGTCTTACCCATATTGCTAAATCTTGACATACAGGTTAATGCATTTAGGTTTATGATATAGATTCTGTACATTCGTTCTATTTGTACTATAATATGCACGTTTTCAACAGCTTGTTATCTGCACATTTAATTTAACTTGCATCTAATTTAACTTACATCTAAGTTAACTTACCTCTAATTTATAACACTACCTTTTCGAATTTGACACAGGATTAAACAAAACAGTATAAATCCAAATCCAAAATATCTATTTCCTAATCTCATACACATTATTTAATCAAGAAATAATTATCCAAATTTTACTTTTCTGCCACAACGAGGCCAAACCATAATCAATGAACCTTTTCCACCCTTCCTATGAGAACCTGGAAATCACATCCAATGTCCTCCCCGCAAGCTCCTCTTTACCCAATAAATCAGTTATTCGCATGTAGCAATTTCTGTTGCTTGGCCTCAAGACTCCAGGTCCAACCAACAATCACTCTTACTTCCTCCAGGGAAGTATTTTCAATGAATCCTTGAATTTTCTAGAAAGAGCACCACCACCCCCCCCCCCCCCCCCTCCTTCTCTCTTCCCTTTTGTAAGAGAAGAGTAGAGGGAAGGTAACTATTTCTTTAACTAATAACTGATAACTGTTGGGTGAAAGAGAGTTACTGAGGTTCATCGGTAATTCTTTTTTTTAGAATTCCCATAGAATACCACATCTGCCATAATTATTTATTTATTTTAATAAAAACTATTATTATTACTGAATCTATTTATTGTCCATTTCCAAATGTAAAAACAAGAGTTCATTTCCTTACTGCAAAGTAAAAACATAAAAGTAAAAGTAACTAGAAGTCCTGGGGTGTCACATGTTTCCCCTCTTAGGGGAACACCATTCTCGGTGTTCATCTTTCTAGCTATTCCCAGAACAATTTCAGATATGCCTCCTGCATAAAGTTTTTATCTTCCCAAGTGGCTTCCTCTAGGCTGAAGTGCTTCCACTGCACTTTAACTTGGATGATAGCTTGTTTCCACAATGTTACTTCTCTCTGATCAAGTATTTGCAGGGGTTCGACCAGAAATTCTCCTTCTGGTTCGACCTGCCACAAATATCATTGTTATATAATTGATGTGTACATAATCACCACATTCTAAAGTAAGTAATTTCTGAGTTATGCACACCTATTTATGTATATGTATGTATATATATATATATATATATATATATATATATATATATATATATATATCTATATATATATATATACATATATATATATATATATATATATATGTATATATATGCTCATGTATTTATATATAGTATATATATTTTTTTACCTGAAGCTCTTGCCAATTTATGATATGTCTGGGGTCATATACATACTTCTTTAAAAGGGAAACATGGAACACATTATGGACCCGAATGTGGCTAGGCAGGGCTAGTTGGTAGGCCACCGGCCCGATTCTATCCAAAATTTGGAATGGGCCACAGAACCAGGGGCCCAACTTAGCGCACTTCCCCCACTTCAACGTACTCCGCTTTGGTTTAATCTACACATACACATGATCTCCCACCTGAAATTCTTGGTAAGTTCTCTTTTTGTTAGCATACATTTTCTGTCGGTCTTGGGCAGCCTTCAAATTTTTTCAAACCCTCTTCACAGTTTTATCCATTTCCTCCAGCATATCTGGTCCTAATATCAATTTATCCTCCAGACTATTCCAGTTTGCAGGTATGGTACATTTCCTTCCATAAAGTACCTCAAAGGGACTCATTTTAAGTGACTCATGATAACCGTTATTGTACACAAATTCTACCAGATGTAGATATTCTTCCCATTTCCCAGGTTGTTGCATCACATACATGCGCAACATATCCTCTACCACTTGATTTACTCACTCAGTTTGTCCATCAGTCTGGGGGTGATACACAAAGTTGAAGTGGATTTGTGTACCTAACCCGATGAACAATGCTTTCCAAAAGGCAGAGGTGAACTTAACATCCCTATCAGATATCATGACTTTCACCATACCATGTAGCTTGAAAATTTTCCTCATGAATATATCAGCTATCTGGGCTGTTTGATATGTGGATTTGACAGGTATGAAATGAGCTGTCTTGCTCAAATTATCTATTACCACCATAATTGAGTCATTCTATCTTTTAGACCATGGCAATCCCGTTATAAAATCTAAAGTTATAGTATCCCATTTCCATTCCAAAACAGGTAGCGGTTGTAATAATCCAACAGGGTTTTGGTGTTCCGCCTTGACTTGCTGACACTCTAGACATTTAGCTAGGTACTCGGCAATATCTTTCCTCATTCCAGGCCAGTAGTAGGCTTTCCTGACAGCCGTCAAAATTTTTTGATAGCCCAGGTGAGCAGCATAGGGGCTTCTATGAAATTCATCTAACATACTTTGCTTCAGAGGCAATTGGTTAGGTACGTAAATACGGTTTCTGAATAATAATAAATTTTCAGAGTTAATACTATACTCCCCTTGCTTTGCCGAACCTTGCACAGATTTTACTTGCTGCCATAGATAACTGTATTCAGGATCCTTCTAGGCTGCCTCCTTTAATTGATCCACAAAATTAAGTTCAATTTGACTAAAAGAGATTTCGTAGAGGTGGTGCAGCTTTCTACTTAACGCATCTGCCACCCTATTCTCTCTTCCCTTTAAGTGTTTAATTTCAAAGTCAAATTCGCTTAAAAATGTAGTCCATCAAGCTTGGCGTGTGTTTAAGGTAGTCTGAATGAAAAAACTTGTTAAGCTACTATGGTCTATTTTGAGCAGAAATCTTTTCCCTAATAAATAGTGTCGCCATACTTTTAAGGCGTGCACTATTGCAGTTAGCTCCAAATCGTAAGCATAATATTTTTGTTCATGCTCCTTGAGTTTACGGGATTCGTAAGCGATGACCATGTCATTCTGCATTAAAATTCCACCCACACCTTCTTTGCATGCGTTTGTACAAACTATAAAATCCTCTTCAGGATCTGCAATTTTTAACACCGAAGTTGTTGTGAGAAATTGCTTCAACCTATCAAAACTTTCTTGACAATATTTCGACCATTTGAAGGTTGTCCCCTTCTTTTGTAGGGAAGTAATTGGATAAGCAACCTTGGAGAATCCCCTTATGAATCTTCTATAATAACCAGCAAGTCCCATGAAAGAGCGTACATCCGTCACATTGGCTAGAACAGGCCAATTCATAATGGTTTTTATTTTCTCCGGATCGACTGCTATACCCTCAGAAGATATGATGTGTCCTAGGTACTGAATCTGATCTTTATAGAAATCACACTTGCTGAATTTAGCATAAAGCTTATTTTCCCTTAAGGTTTGCAGTACTATGCGAAGGTGTTCTTTATGCTCATCGATACTTCTGGAGTATATGAGAATGTCGTCAATGAATATAAGGATGAATTTATCCAGATAAGAATGGAAAACCCCATTCATCATGCTCATGAAGGTTGTTGGGGCATTAGTAAGACCAAATGGCAAGACTACAAACTCATAGTGGCCATAGCGAGTTCTAAAAGTAGTCTTGAAGATATCTTCGTCTTTAATCCGAATTTGATGATATCCAGATCTTAAGTCAATCTTTGAAAATACCATTGCTCCCTTAACCTGATCGAAGAGGTCATCGATCCGGGGTAAGGGGTACTTATTCTTCACGGTCAACTTGTTCAATTATTTGAAATCTATACACAGCTGCAGGGTACCATCCTTCTTCCTTACGAACAGAACCGGGGCTCCCCAAGGAGATACACTGGGTTAGATATATCCTTTATCCAACAGCTCTTGCAGCTAGATTTTTAATTCAGTTAGCTTAGGAATACTCATTCTGTAGGGTGCCTTTGATACTGGGGCTGCTCTAGGGACTAGTTCTATGGTAAAGTCGAGGCTTCTCTTGGGTGGTAGTCCAAGAATATCTTTTGGAAATACATCCTTAAATTCTTGTATTACAGGAATTTCCTCTAGAGCTGACACTTTATCTTTGGAGTTTGTAAATCCCACTTGAACTACATAGATCTGACAACCCTTACACATACATCAAGCCAGTTGATGGGCTGTAAAAAATCGCAACTTTACTTCTCTCGTGACTCCCTGAACCTCTACTCTAGCACCATTTTTAGACAGAAAATTAATGGTCTTATCTTTACAGTTCACTAAGGCCCACTGTCGCTCCAGCCAGTCCATGCCTATCAAGACATCATAAGAGCCTAACGGTAATATATTTAAATCTGTGCTAATTTTCTGTTCTGCTAATTTTATTTCACAGCCCTCTACTTTTGCACAGACTTTTCTCTTTGCACCGGTAGCTAATTGAACCAACCAAGGGTTCTTAAATTTTGAAATTTTTAGATGACATTCATCAACTATTCTGGGACTAACATAGCTCAAACTATCACCTGGATCTATTAAAATGGAAACAGGATGATCAGATATTTTACCTTCAAGTTCCACCATTGGTCCCAACCTTGGTCCCAACCTCAAAATCCTTTTCAAATATGGGTACAAGGTATGCAAAATCCTTATGGGAGATTTGCTCAATTTTATCAATATCCTCCATCTTTTCAAAATCAACAAGTTCCACAACTTCCAAATCAAAACCCACAACTATCATTGCCATTTCCACAACAACAACAACCTTCTCAACAGAATCCAAATTCTTAACTCTTGCTCCCATTCCAGCAGAATTCAAACCAACTTCCTTCTCAGCCATTGCCAAACCCCAATAATAAAAATCCTCAAAATGCTTACATGATGGAAGGTCAACAATTTCCTACCTATATGATTGTTCCTCTCAATGATGTACAACTCAAATCAGGTAGAGTCTTAGATAAGCCTTCTATAGATACTCAAAATCAAAGCATTTCTGAGGAAGAATCTCTTGAAGCCAATAAGGGTTCTAAAGCATCTCTTCAAAACCCAAACACTTAGAAAGAAAAATAAAAAGAACTAACCCCCACAACTCCTATAGTTGAGCAACCTGCATCTTCATCCACACCTCCTTTTCCTGAAAGATTACAAATTGACAAAGGGGTGGAAAAACAAATCTTGTTGCCTGACTATGATTTTCTAGATGAATTGAAGAATGTCTGTATCAAGATTCCCTTGTTACAAGCCATTAAGGAGATTCCTATTCTAGCAAAAACAATAAAGGAGTTGAGTCTTAAAAGACCAGGAAGGAAACCAAGAGATACAAGAAAAATCCACCTGGTAGGAAAAATTGCAGATATCATGATGGGAAAAATTACTATGCAGAAGTATGTAGATCTTGGTAGTCCAATTGTCAAAACACATATCAATGGGGTAGAAATTCCAAATACTTTGATTGATTTGGGGGCTGCTATCAACATTATGAGTAGACAGACTATGGAACAGCTGAAACTTACTAACCTTCTCTTTACACCTACTTTACTGCAACTTGCAGATCGATCAATTATTAAACCAGATGGTGTATTAGAAGATATTTAAGTCTCCTTAGACTCTTGGGAATATCCAGTAGATTTCATGATTTTAACTCCCAAGAGTAATTTAGGAGGACATCCTCTCATCTTAGGAAGACCTTGGCTAGCCACAGCTGATGCTTTTATCAGTTGTAGGTCTGGGGATATGTATATTTCTGATGGTAATTCGACAAAGAAATTCAATATGTATCCTCCAGCAAAAGCAATTACAGAAATAGGAGATAATGAGTGGATTGATGATGAAGATACTATACAACCTGTCTTTACCATTTCCGAAGTTAGTGAAGATAGTCAAATTCTGAACACATTAGAAAACCTTGAAACATCTTCAGAATATGACCACACACAATTTCAGTTAGATTTTGACATTGAGTATCTATCATCTAGACAAATGTCTCTTTTCTCTATGGAAGAGTTTGGTAGTTCCGCCATTGAGATCTTTCCAGGTAAAACATTGAATATCAACAAAAACTTGGAAAGATCACAACAGGAAGAGCTAACCAAAATCTTGCAAAAACATTCTACTGCATTTGCATGGGAGTATACCGATATGAAAGGTATTGACCCTAAAACTTGCATTCACCACATCTACATTGAGGAAAACAGTAGACCAATCAGACAACCTCAGAGAAGGATGAATCCAAACCTTAGGGAGATAGTGAAAGAAGAGCTCCAAAAGTTACTTAATGTGAACTTCATTTATCCAATTTCAGATAGCCGATGGGTTTCTCCTTTGGTTATAGTACCTAAAAAGAATGGTAAATGGAGGGTTTGCATTGATTACAGGGAATTGAACAAAGCAACCTTGAAGGATCACTTTCCTTTACCCTTTATTGATCAGGTATTAGATACTTTAGCAGGCAAAAAGTATTTCTCATTTTTGGATGGTTTTAGTGGTTACAATCAGATTCAGGTAGCACCTGAAGATTAGGACAAGACCACATTTACCTGTCCATGGGGAACTTTTGCTTACCGAGTACTTCCTTTTGGATTATGTAATGCACCCGCAACATTTCAAAGGGCAGTACTAGGAATCTTTTCTGATCTAATCCATGATTGTGTAGAGGTTTATATGGATGATTTTACAGTTTATGGTAATACATTTGAAGAGGCATTAGAGAATTTGGAAAAAGTCCTTATAAGATGTAAGGAAACAAACCTTTCATTAAGTCATGAGAAATGCTTTATGATGTTTACTGAAGGGATTGTTTTAGGACATCATATTTCAGGGGATGGGATTAAAGTTGATAGATCAAAAGTTGAAGTCATCTCCAAGTTGCCTATTCCAAATTGTCAAAAAGATGCTAGAAGTTTTCTTGGATTTACTGGATATTATAGAAGATTTATTGAAAACTTCACCAAAATAGCATCTCCACTCTTCAAATTACTTACAAAAGACTGTGAATTCAAATGGGATCCTGATTGTCAATCTGCATTTGAAACTTTGAAAACAAGAATATCTGAAGCACCCATTTTGAGAGGGCCAAATTGGAAACTTCCTTTCCATATTTCTACAGATGCTTCAGATACAGCTCTAGGAGCTGTGTTGGGTCAAAAGGATTTAGTTCCTTATGCCATTTACTACACCAGTAAAAATTTGACTCCCACTGAGTTAAACTATACTGTGACTGAGAAAGAGTTCTTAGCTGTTGTTCATGCAATCAACAAGTTTAGACATTATATAACCGGCTATGAAACTTTTGTCCATACTGATCATTCTGCAATTAGATATCTCATGAACTTACCTGTTACTAATGGCAGAGTTACAAGCTGGCTTTTACTTTTACAAGAATTCAATATTACTGTGTTGGATAGACCAGGGAAACAAAATACAGTAGCTGATTTTTTGTCTAGAATCCAAAATACTAACGAAGATTCTCCTGTAGAGGATAAGTTTCCAGATGAATATTTGTTTGCCGTAACTACTAAGACTCCTTGGTATGCAGATATTGCTAACTATTTGGTTACAGGGAAACTACCTCCACATTTATTTCCTAATGAGAAAAGAAGAATCATTCAGGAGAGTTCAAGTTATTCATGGATTTCTAATGAATTGTTTAAAACAGTGCTAGATTGTGTGATCAGAAGATGTGTTCAGGAAGATGAAATGCCTGACATCCTCAAGGCATGTCATGATGAACCATGCGGTGGACACTTTGCTGACAAGTGGACGGCCTATAAAATCCTTTCTTTAGGATATTATTGGCCTTCTCTCTTCAAAGATGCAAAACAATATGTCAGAAGGTATGACAACTGCCAGAGAGTTGGGAGACCGACTCTTTCAAATGAAATGCCATTACAGCCACAGGTACTCATCGAACCCTTTAAAAAATGGGCTTTAGATTTCATTGGACCAATTAATCCACCCTCTAAACAAAAGAAGTATATATTGGTTTGCACTGATTATGTCACTAAATGGGTAGAAGCCAAGGCATTGCCTTCTGCCACTGAAAATTCAGTTGTTCAATTTCTTTTTGAGGATATTTTTACTCATTTTGGTGTCCCAAGAGAAATTGTGACAGATCAGGGAAGTCAATTTACATCTAATTTGATGGAGAAGTTGATGGAAGAATACAAAATCAAGCACAGAAAATCTACTCCTTACCATCCGCAAGCAAATGGCCAAGTGGAATCTACAAATAAAGTTCTTGAGAGTATCATCACCAAAACTGTTCATCTACACAGAAGAGATTGGGCAGAAAGGCTTCCTGAAGCCTTATGGGCCTACAAAACTACATGGAGGAACACAACAGGACATTCTCCCTATGAACTTGTTTATGGGAAAGAAGTCCTCCTCCCCATTGAGTTTCAAGTCAAGACTTTTAAGATGGCAGTTCAATTGGGGATTAATCTATCAGAAGCCCAAAAGCACAGAATGGAGCAGCAGAATGAGCTAGATGAGATCAGACAAGATGCAATTTTAAGGACTGATCTAGTTCAACATCAAAGAGCTAAGTGGCATGACAGATACATCAAAGAGAGAAAGTTTCAAGAGGGAGATTGGGCTTTACTGTTTGATTCCAAGTTTAAAGACTTCAAAGGGAAGTTTCAGACTCATTGGCTTGGGCCATATGAGATTGATAAAGTCTTTAACAATGGAGCGGTAAGAATCAAGACCATTGATGAATTTCAGACTCCTCTTATTGTGAATGGCCACCGATTGAAAATTTATCATAAGCCACTTTCGAAAGAGGAGTTTGTCAAAATGTTCCAAGAGAATTCTGCAATCAGGCTGGTGGAGAAGAATCCTTCTCCTTCCCCACCAGCCTAATCTTTTTTTCTTTCAGTTTTTGAAAAAAAAAAAAAAAAAAAAAATTGTGTATAAGCCTGAAAACCAATCATAGATTGGCGGTCTTATACAGAAAATGTAGAGTGAAAATCAGGGACACCTGACACTCTATATTTTCCATAAAAAAAAAAAAAAATCTCCTCCCCTTCTCTTTCCATCTTCACTTCATCTCACTTACCATTTCACTTCACCTCCATCTCATTCCCATTTCCATTTCACTTCACTCCACCTCACTTTCATTTCACTCCACTCATTCCATTTCACTCCATCAATAAAAGTCCCCTTCAGGACTATTTTCATTCAGTTGGTTTTCCTCTAACTATCTTTGTGCAGTTAAGGGGGTGCTGTCTCAGTTTCCGCAGCTGGAGACCGTTTCCGCAGCCAGAAACAGTTTCCGCAGCCAGAAACAGTTTCCGCAGCCAGCATCACTCTGTTTTCAAAATTTACAGTCAACTGTTAGTGCCATAATCATGAAATGCAGGTGTAATTGAGCTAAAGACATGGGGCATCTCCAAGATAACAAAGAAGAGCAATTGGTTAGAAGCCTTGAGCAAGAAATGACAAAGTTACAAAGGTATGATAAAAAATCTTTATCAAATAACAATTCAAGTCATAATTACGCATAGTCATTAAACCATAACAAGTTCTACTATGAGCGATGATTTGATACAATAGCTCCACTACCACTCCTATTCCATGATATCACTCCACACACCTTGCATTCATTGCCCTAACAGTCTCATGATTATCCCGAGTTTAAACTCAAGACTGACTGCACTTCCATTTATTACCCGTACTCTTGAGACGTGACCTATTGTGTTACGGCTCTTCTTAGCCGTAATTTCCGCAGCCGTCTGTTGAGACGTGTAAAATTTCATATGCAGTCATCTGATTCGAAAGAGTCCCGTCGTTACTCCACTCGCTTATTACTCCACTTACACTCCACTTATACCATACTCCTCGCATGCATCCGCATTTCATTTCATGAACTCGTTTACTGCTGCTCACCCACTGTTCCTCCTGTAATTCGGGTATTTCCATTCACTGTTCTCCATTTATAACTGCAGCCACTACAGTCATCCTAAACCCTGTTGCAGTCACTACAGTTTCTCCTAAACCCTGTAACAGAGCTATTTTTTTCTCTTAACCCTCACACACAGAAGAACTCTCAGTTGGAATCTAAAACAGAGGATGGGAAAATTACTGAGAGCTGAGCCGGAAGGACCAAAATACTTGGAGGGTTATCCTCAAACTAAGGAATTGCTGAAGAAAGTCAGATGGCTACGATTCATCCAGAAGTTTAAAGGCCATAACGAAGAGGTGACCAAAGCTTTTGCGAGGTCCTTTAATGTACAAACAGTGGAGATTGGAGACTTGAAATTCACAGTGACCGAGGCCACTATAGCAGTTGCCACGGGCCTACCTCAAGAAGGTGAAAGGTGGTTTAAAAATAGAAGTGTGGACGATCAAATATGGAGAACCATGCTACAAAAGCAATGTATGGATACCATCGTATTTACAAGAGGCATCCCTGTTCATGTACTAAAAGAGGGATGGTCTAGTCTACTGTTAGTCATCCAGAAATTTATCACGTGTGAAGGTCATTTTGGCTCTATGTATATGTATCATGTTAGATTGATGATGAATTTCATAGACAGTCACACTCTTAATTTGCCTCATTTTCTGCTATTAAGTCTGAAAAATATGAGTTTTACAGTTCAAAAACATGTAGGCAATATTGAACCTCATCTCTACCATCATGGGCTCATAAAAATTCTTATTGAGGACCAGTTAAAGAAAAATAAGGATACTTGGGAGCAATTTTTGACAAGAAACTACTTCCAAGAGCCGTCTGAGGCCTCTGGAAGCAATCCACCAAAGATTCCAAAGAAAAGTAGGAGGAAACAAAAGAACATTACAGTCCAAGACTCCCCTACAATAGAAATTCAAGAAACAGTCCAAAAAGAAGAAGAATATGGAGCTAAAAGTAAGAAACAGAGAAAAGAAAAAGGCAAAAGAACCATCCAAGAAGTTTATCCATCCCCTGAGAAATCCATAGAAGAAGATTATCAACCTCTGTCAGAAAGATTAATAGATCTTCAAGCTGCTGCCATAGCCAAGAAAAAGCAAAAAGGAAAACAGAGTGCACAAGAGAAGAGTACTAGTTCATATTTAAGAAGGAGCACTAGGCTAAAAGGGAAGGGGAATAAAACCAAAGAAAAATAGTCTCACTTTATTGATTTAGGTGAAGAGACACTTGAGAAATCTCCAGCTCAGCCAAGCACTGAATCAAATCCTCCACGTGAGGAAAGCCCTTTTCGGCCGGAAAGAGAGAGCAGTCTTCCTCCTCCACCAGATTTTGAGCCTAGTCCGAGAAAGACACCTGAGGTAGATCCTAATCAGCAAGAGGCATACAATTACCTGGAATCCTTAGAACAATCAGCTGCAGGACCAAGTACCTCTCTGCCACTTGATGCACAAGTTCAGTCTTTGAAACAGGAAGTATTTGAGTTAGAAGTCCTAAATAGGCATATCAAATAGGAAAATGAAGCACTCAAAGAGCAGAGTAAGGTAGACAAGATTGTCCATGATAACACTATGCTTTATTTAGGACTGTGGCAAAAGAAAAACAGAAAATTGAAGAAGAAGTGCAAAAATTTAAGTAGAGCATTGATTAACCTTAAGTTCAAATGTCTAGTCAGGAAACCAAGGATGATGATGTTAGCATCAAAGAAGAAGAAAAGAGGGCTAGATGTCCTTGCAGAAGCCTCAGAACATGTGGATTAGAGGGAAATAACTCAATTTTGGTTGCATGAGGACATGCAACACCTTCACAGTGGGGGTATGTTGAGCCTCAAACCTGCACCTTCCTATACACCCTCTCAGCCTTCTTTTTCCACTTATTTCATCCACCCAGCTGTTAAATCATTGCATTGTAGTTTAAAAAGAGCTTTTTACATGGTTTTCTGACTATGCTTATGACTGTTATTTGGTTTAGTTTTTGTTCATGAGGCTGCGGAAACTTCTCAGTTTCCACAGCTAGCACAGGTTTCCGCAGCCAGCACAGGATTCCGCAGCTATTTTGTTAAAAGCTATGCTACAGGTGTCCTATGAAGAAACGAGCTACATGGGCAAGCTACAGGTGACGGATACATGGAACGTGTCCCTTCAAATCAGCCAAATCATCCATGGAAGGTCACGGTCAACGAGGGTCAAGGGCAAAGCCAACCAAGGAGTTCAGCGGTGGCACGTCTCTGTTTTGGGCACGTGAACGTTTATGTGGCACAGTCCTCAACCCACGAAGACACCGACACACCTGGAGATCATCACCGTAACCTGAATCCAACAGCTACCACTCCGAAGATTTAATAGACATGATGGCAGTTACGCTAGATCTCGGCTGAAGGGATCTACGTGTCTTTGGAAACACAGTTAATAGCGTAGGATTCAGTTAGTTAGTTCAACACTTTTTCATTATAAATAACGCGTTGATGAACGCTGTGAAAAAGCTTTTGGATATGTAATTTTCCGAATTGTTGTTGTTATCACCCCACTGTTTTATATATGTTGTTGCTTTAATACATGAGAAGACTTTTCTGAGTTCATTCGTGTGACTACTCGTTGACTGGCTGAAGTGGCAGAGGGCCCCTGCGCGCTGAAGCCTTGTAAAGTTTTCATTTGGTTTTATTATGTTCTGCTTTCATAATCTTTAGCTTGTACATAACACGCTGTTTTGATGCTTCTTAATTCACTGCTATTTATACTTTCACTTCTGCTTTCTTGTAGCTGTCAGCTGATCAATGTTTTTCTGCAGGTTTTCTTAGGCAGCCCGGGAAAATTTTCATCTTTTTGATAAATATTGACATAAGAGATCATCTTGTCCTTCCTGCTAACTTTCATTTTCTGAAGTTTAATTCCAGCACTGTCTTTTTCAAATTGTGATTTGCTTATTTGTTTTTCTGTTATTTAGATATCATACTGCTCATCAATTTATGGTTTCTTTCTATAAGTCAAGTGACTCTATTAGTAAGAAATCAAAATATTACTTATTTTAGTGTGATTTAGATATCGTATTGCTTGACTTATTCATGATTGCTTCCCACAAGGTAGATTGAGCTGAAGGGTAAAGGATCAGAAGAGTTGAAGTAGTGTGACTAGTTTCTTTTATGCAATTTAATTTCTTGCCATTTAGATATCATATTGCTTGACTTGTTCATGATTACTTCCCACAAGGTAGATTGAGCTGAAGGGTAAAGGAGCAGAAGAGTTAAAGTAGTGTGAATTAGTTGCTTTTCTTTGAGTTGCTTTAAGTTCAATTTTTACTTTCTTTTCATTCAACAGCAAGGATACTGGGCCATTGTCATTAGTTCACTGTTTTTCTTAAAAATTGATTTCATTACAGTTGTTTTAAAGCTTTCTTTTTGAGCACTTTTAAGTTTGAGAAAAATCACTGTAGAAATCACCATCACCATTATCATCCATACTTCACTTTCATTTTCACCATCACACATTAGGGAAAGATAAATCCAAAAACAAACTAAAAACTCAAAAACGACAAAAGATTAAGGAAATGGTTATCTAGTACATATAGTACACTTCACTTCGTCAGCTTACGAATCCCGGATTGACATTTTAAATAGCAATTTAGAACACACTAAATTGACCAAACACTAGGCATTTTGATGGTTGACTTCTTCAGGGCATGTAACAATTGAATTAGGTTTTGATGGGCCCTAATAGTATTGATCTATAAGTTGGGGTTGATGTGCCCAAATGGATCTGTAATAGTTTCCCCCTAAAACATGAAGTCGTAAATATGTATGTCGAGTGAAATGCTTTATCATGTGGAGAGGGGGTTTCGAAGTGGAAGGTGACCTGCATTAATTACAATACATATATCATGATAATTTGATTTTTCCTCATGAACTTGTTGAGGGAAGGCATACCCATGCTCAACTTATAAACTTTCATTACATGTACAAATATAGTCGTCTATAGATATAGACCCATGAATGGATGACCATGGATGTAAGGCCATTGTACATTTGATTTAGTACTCTTGAAAATATCGCAGCCCGGATGGATGAAACTAGATCTGGGGTCTTCAATCTTGTTCAATATTTCGCTCAAGTACAAGTCTAACCATGTGAATAGATGATCTGAAGTCAAACATGGGAATACATCGTCTGATTACTAGCCAATGATGTAAGTCGTTAACAGACGCGAGAGGAATCACCGATAATGATAATGATCCTTAAGGTACTACAGTACATTTCGCATGGCGTGAATAAATGATTTGATGTGAAACACCATACAAAGTCTTTCGGTCGAAGGCCAGTGATGTCAACCTATCGGTGGAAGCGAGAAACCTGCCATTGACGTATGCAAGCCTCAAGGTACTGAAGGGGTGTTTCTAAGTCAACTTCTTGGATGATGTGCTGATGTTGACAAGAAGGGACTCCTCACAACAGGGCCTTGATGTATCCCACATCAACAACATGAAATGAGTTAAATGATTTTGGAGATGAAAAATCGACTGACGACAGAAGGTTCAAGAATGGCGGTCATGAAAACGAAGGTTTATGGTATTGCAAAGGATGAAGTTTGAACTAAATGAATTCTCTTGAACATGTCAGCGACACTAAAATGAATTGGTAGCATGACCCAAAACAAAGTAATGGATGGTATGATAGACCAATGGTGTGATAAACATCAAGTTGAATGACCCAACCCACATAGCCACGGTGATGAGGTGAAAGTGTCATGTTCAAGAGCGACTTGCTACCATAAAGTGTTTTCCCCTTTTTCCAATTTTCCCTAGTCATTGTTGACCAATACCTCTTTATTTTTATCATTCTTGAGGAGATAACATATGCTTGTTGTATAATTTCACCCTTTGGGTGAATCCATTGCTATTTGATGCTTTGACGAGTCTAGCAAAAGTGAAACTCGGTCTTGTCTAGATGGACAAGTTTGTCGCTATTTGATGTTTTTAACGAGTTTAACGACAAAGATAACTTGTTCCTTTTCATGTTTAGAGAGTTTGAAAAGGGATGAAAAGGAAACTCCAAAAGTTCTTTTTCGTAGATGAATCTCTCAAGTCCAAAAAAACGTAAAATAATACAAGAGAGATATCATTTCCAATCCGTTAACGAGCTGGAAAGGATAAGTGCTCGGAAATCTTTTCATGTTTAGAGAGTTTGAAAAGAGCTTAAATAGGACTCCATTTTGAGGAACGAGTGGTGTCTAGGGTAGCAACTGGTTCCGGTGATGTTGGAACTTCTCGAAACATGTTGATTTATGTGAAGAGGTTGGCTAGTAAGACCACCCATTGCAACTATTCCTCAAAAAGGGTAAAACAACCAAGTGAAAGCGTATGATCAGCCAAAGAGATGGTAGTGATGGAATGAAACAACCAAGGCTCATCTGATAGAAAAGGTTGATAGAATGGCAATCACAAGGATTAAAATGGAAATGGGTTCATTTTTACACAAGCTTGAACCATAGGGAACTATGCTTGGATTCAGTTTCATGTTTACACAAGCTTGAAACAAAAAACTATGCTTGGATTCCATTTCATGTTTACACAAGCTTGAAACGAAAAACTATGCTTGAATTTAGTTTCATGTTTACACAATCTTGTAATGAAAAAACCATGCTTGAGATTCGTTTACATGCCCCTAACATGATGAAAGGGAAAGTCTCCTGTAACCAGATGGAAATCACTACAGTGAAGCAGGATGATTATCCAACACCTTTTTGGCTTCTTCCAGATAGGGACAAAAGTGAATGGGGTGATTCCCTTCACATAACCTACAGGGAAACTTAACTTTACCACTAGGTGCATGCCCCCCAAGCTTCATTACATTCACCTAAGTAGAATAATCATGGCTATTAAGTGGATGGAATGAAGGTTCTTTTACGAGATCAAGTGAATGACTCGATTTGGATTTTACGAGATCTAATCAAAGACTCGATTTGCAAATTTTCTCCAGGGGTCCTTATTTCATTTTTTAATGAGCTTGACACAAGACAAGGAACTCTGCTCATTCCCTTAGTTTCATTTTTTAACGAGGTTGACACAAGACTAGGAACTGTCCTCGTACCCTTGGTTTCATTTTTTAACGAGGTTGAAACAAGACCAAGAACTATCCTCATACTTCAATCACAACCCACAAGAGGTCATGAAGGAGAGATCTGGTTCCAATGCCCCCAATACATGATGTACAACATCACTGAATTAGTCGTCAGTTGATGTAGGTATGGAATGAGTTGCCACATAATTAACCCGTGGTGAGGATGATACCATTGGTACAAAAGGACCACTTATGGAAGATGGTTGACTAGAAGCCATATTTGGACTGGGAAATGAAAGCTGGTCAACGGTGACAATCCTACCTTCATGCGGGAAACAAATCACTCGAAAGAGTGTTGAAACAATAGCTCCCATGTCATAAACATGGTCATGCCCTAGAAGTAAATTGTAATCTAAAGAGCCTGGGACTACCATCATGTTCAGATAAATGATTTTTCCTCCCAAAGTAATAGGTAACTGAGGGAGGATCCCTAATGGTTGACTAGTTCCTCTGTTAAAAGCCAACAGATTCTGGGTAACTGGCACAAGCACGGTGAACCAAGCACTTGCCAAGCAGTTGCAGAAAGGATACTCACTTATGCACCTTCATATATAATAGTTCCAGATACAATCATATTACAAACATGTACTATGATCTGGAAAGGCACATAAGAAGGAAGACGGAATCCTACTAGTCATTTCCAATAAAAGGAAGTGACCAGACTACTTGGAGGGGGTACCGTAGAAACGGGAGAATTAACCCCTTGAGCTACGCGAGCAGGAGGATTGTCCTCCTGTCTTGATGGAACAGGAGGACTGCCCCCAAACTCATTAGAATCTGAAGAAACAAAAAGAACTTGAGTGGTATCATATTCACTCTCTTCGGGAAAGGTACGACTAGCTGAAGGTGAAATCGGGTTAACTGTTACCTAGACCTGTTGATTTGGGTCGGGTATAGACTCATAGGATTCACTTTCATAGAGAGTGGGTTTGACCGACGATTGATTTTGGTTAGTCAATTCATCAACTAGTGAAGGATTTAAGGAGAGTTTCCTGTAACCAGATTGAAGTCGTTGCGGTGAAGCAGGATGTTTATCCAAAACTCTTTTGGCTTCGTCTAGATAGGGACAAAGGTGAATGGGGTGATTCCCTTCACATAACCTACAGGGAAACTTGATTTTTCCCTTCTTTCCATGAACTTTACTACCACTAGTTGATGGTGTGTCACCAACATGATCTCGAGAAGTTGATGACACGGGACGATGTGAATGGGAAGACCATTCTTCTAAGATCTGAGGAATATCAGGACAATTTCGAAGAAGATGGTCCCCCGCACAAAGTTTGCATGGATATCGAACTTTGTGAGGCTTGATGGACGATTTCTCATTAGCAGTTGCATTCGAAGCAATGGTTGCTTGATTGCCCCGCTGCTGAATTTGCTTCTTCTTCTTCTTCTTCCCTTTCTTCTTCTTCTTAGCCACCTGGTTACTAGTACCAATACTTTCACCAGGCGAAGAGGAAGAAGGGGAGGAAGAAACGACTGAGGAAGAAGGCAAAGGGTCAACTTTAGGATCAATTGGAGGTTGATTTTGTCCAGTTGGAGGTGTACTCGATTGCAGAGAAATAATGACATTTTGAAACAAGGAGGTTGAAAACAACCATAATGGCAAGCCAATGGTAAATCCTGGAAGGGACAATGTAGCCATATATGGAGCACCAATATTTCCAAAAGAAGGAAAAGGACTAGGATTCCCATGAAAAGGAATTCCTTGATCGATGGGCTCCAGATTTGTCACCATATGCTTCAACCTAAGATCAACTAAGGAGGGAGCATGGAGGATTTTATCCACAATCAATTAATTTTATTTTAATCAAAGTAACATAACAAAACAAAACAGGGATAATCTAGGAAAAAGGTTTACCAAGCAACTGTGAACTGCAAAATACCTCCTGGTGAACCAAGAAGTACAGGAACTCTCCCCGAATGTTGTGTTTGATGTATTATAGTTTACAAGACGGCCGACTTAGTTACCTAAGGATGGATAGCAACCTAGAGTTTTCCTCCCATATATACCCAAAGGTACGTGGAGGCCCAATCCATATAAGCGATTTCTAATGCAAAACCGCACAATGAGAGCATTCCCATTTACTTTACATACTGTAACACCGCCTTATATACCCGAAGGTACGTGGACGAGGTATGATATACTCACGTACGTGGAATGAGGTATCACACTCAGGATGTATTGCAGATAAGTTAGCGACAACTGCTTTGTTTTACGACACCGAAACACGTCTCTAGCCTAGACCTCTAAATGTTTTTCGTTAATGACAATGCTCCATTAGGTAAGTTCAGATAAATTTTAAGTTGATCTTCTTTAGAGTTTGCCTTTCAAGGTTCACCACGTGATGTATGTTTACAATTCCTAAAATGCAACTAATATGATAAGCATTCTTTCCATTCAATTTAACAATGAAATTCCTTAGCTAGTAGGGATAGAGCAATCATATTTTTGACAAAGAGCAAAGAGCACATCTAATGCAATTTCCCTAGCTATTCCATTCAAGAATTCAAAAACTTTTTCAATGCAACATGCATGTATTTCTTTTTTATTTCCCTTAATGTGAATGAACAGAAAGGAAAATGAATGCACAATCGATCAATAAGCTCTTTTCATAAAAATGACGATTTTGCGACAATTTCTTTTCAAGGAAAGGAAGACTTTACAACACTTTCGTTTTCAAAGAAATGAGGAATTACGACACTTTCAACAAAAAGACTAATCATATGCATACATCAATCAATCGATATTTCATGAATGAAGACTTGACGACAATTCAATTTTTGAAGGAAAAGACGATTTAATGACACTTTCTTTCGCTAAAGATCAATCGACCAAAAAACTAACTTTCGACTATAGATTGAAAATGATAAAGCAAATACATAAGAAACCTTTATCAATCCTAGTCTAAGTAGGGCTAGGTAAGGAGATGAAAAACTATTTTCAGAGACAAGACATCATTGACATTCAACGAATCATTCAAATAGGAGAAAATTAGCACAAAATTTTAGTTCCTAGATGGAAACTGACCCTCAAGGGATCAGCGCAGGCAGCAGTGAGAGACAGTGCACTTCAGCACATTGGCTCTATGCAGGAAGTGCATTGCAGCACACTGTGTCCTTCATTGGGCTGCGCTGGTGACAATAAGCCATTTTGAAGGCAATTTTGACACAGTTTTGACTCAACTTTTAGTGAAAGAATACTGAAATTCAATCAATGACCACAAGTACAGTATGTAGAAATGTCTTAAGAGGCTAATAAGGTACTAATATGGATGATCACTCCCCAGCGGAGTCTCCAATTTGTTTTGGGAAGTTTTAGTGTCTACGGATAAACGCTTAAACCCTTAGACTAGTAGCTAAGTCTAGAACAACCATGCAAAGCATTCTCTACTTTTTCTATGACCAATAGATTAAATAAGAGGTAAAGAAGCCTACCTGTAGCTTTCGCTTAATCCTTATCTCCGTTCACCAATTCTGTCACTCCTTTCCATACTTAATCCACTTGAAGAGTACCTGCATAGACAGAAGACAAAAACCGATCAAAGCATATGATAATGATTTATTGATTAAACATAGCATGGGATCAAGTACATGATACACAAATGAAAGCATCAATGGACAACACAAGCATATGGAAAAATCTTTGAACACTTTATTAGTAAAAGGAAGAGTTACAACCCAATTTTCTTGATTCAGCATCACTCCTGCAGTTCAATCCCATCCTCTCCTCATAACAAGCAAGACATTTTGACATCATTACAATACTTGAAATCAACTCAAGTCTCATACTAATAGCATCTCCCTATAATTCAATGATTCCCAACCCCTGATCACTTAGATGAGTGGTCTTTTTATAGGTCAATTAAGGAAGTTATGCCATAAATGGTGATAATGAATGCCTTCCCAAACTTATGATTTAGTTCCATGGAGGAAGGGATAAAGGGATTGATGTTCCTTAACTCCCTACCTCATCCAAATTTGAGCCCAAAGGAGTAGATAAACTTGGGAAACTTCTAGATGCATCCAATGGATAAGAATATTCCCAAACCCCAATGCAATTTCGCTCAAATTCACCCAACGCAGGCCAAAGAAGGCTCAAGTGCACTGCATAGCACCCTATCAGTGTATGGACTGCACTGCAGCGCACCCTAATGAAGGCTTGCCTGCACTAATCTTCTTAGAGGCAATTTTTGGATGATTTCAGTCATGGAACTTCTTGGGAAGCTAGGCATTCTGATGGTTGACTTCTTTAGGGCATGTAACAACTGAATTAGGGTTTGATGGGCCCTAATAGTACTGATCTGTAAGTTGGGGTTGATGTGCCCAAATGGATCTGTAACAACTATAACATAAAACATATAGATATATGCAATATAAATGATAATAATAAAAAAATTATTAACACCCTAACCAATTGATTACACTAATCCAATACATTAATGCTTGGCATTAAACGTATCCAAACTTTGATGTAGCTCGGATCAATATTACTTAATTGATGCGATCATACGATTATTAAACCTGACTTGATGGTATGTACACATTGAATATTGTGAGTGATTCTCCATATCTCACATCATGGCTTGTGTTGACTTTCCCTGGCTCATCTGGGTGGCCCTTGGTTGGATGGCTGTTGTTGGCTTATTGGGGCCTAACCTAGGTTCAAAAATGTTTTAGCCAAACAAATCCCGAAACTACCGGCCCTTTCGGCAACAGTATACGGAGCGCGGATTGAGGTCTCACCCGAGGTAGTATGGGAGGGTGTTGGAACTAGGTTTCCGCACCCTAGGGATGTCTTAATGAGGTTTGGAAAGGTCGCGAACCGATCTTTCGCACTTGTACTGTTTCACACAGCTATCCGAACTTCGTGTAGCCCTTGTACCGAACGCGAAGAGGTATTGTCTAGATCCCTTACCCTTAGTATGTTTTATTATAGATCTGACTTAATTCAGTAGTTTTTAGCAATCATTCAATATTCATAACTAGTGCGCGCAAACATAAACCTTAAAGAGATGCATAAAATCATAATAGAAGAATAACCACACAGATCTACGAGCAGATGCACAATATTTCAGAAACACTTATCTTTATTAATCCTTTGTTTCAGTACAATCCAATTCCACCCTGTGCACTCCGCTGTAGGGGTCCACGCACACAACTGCAGACTCTACCATGCCTCTGCGTACATAGCTGCAGAGCCTATTCTACTACTACAACCTTCGACTCAGACTTATAGACTCATAGCGAATATCGTCGTCAACAACCCATAACATTCAACATCAAAAAAAGCTACCCTCTACACTTAGAGCCTCGCCCTATTTATACATTCCCATGGTCTGCAAGCCATGGGTAAGTCGACACATTCTAGACTAAATTACAATATTTTAGGGCAAACTACCCTTTGACTTGACTCATTACAATTTGCACTCTGTGCACTTCACGGAGCCTTTACAATACCAGTACCCAAAATTGTGGGCTTTAAGCCCCAAAACCGTTACACGGGGGATCCGCTACCCAACAAGCCCCCAACACAATCATCGTGACTCATCCCAAGTCACTCATCGGTGTGGCAAGACGCGCTGCCAAGGCTTCGCGGTCCACCATCCCTGTGAGTGACGCACTACGATCTGTTGCTCCATCCTTGCCTCCTGCAATGCTTCTTCAAGCTCCTGCTCCATTTCCCCTACTAATTTGCTTAACTGATGATGCTCATTCTGCTCTGCTAGGTTAACACAAAGTGACCCCTCATAGGATTTTAGCTCTAGCTAAGATGTCAAAGGCGTGAACTTTTTGTGCAAGAGTAGCAAGCTTGTGATCTTTGGTCCAGTATACTCAATGTTTGCTAAAGCTTGTGTTGCATTTTTGCAAAAGAGACGTTGCTATCCGTGAGGTCCCAATCTTCAAGTTTCATCATGGACATGCGGCCCAGGGACGCACTTTTCAACGGAATTCTATATTTTATCCCAAGTTCACCATCTTGCCCTTATCTTTCATAGATCGCTTACTAGACCAAACGTTTCGCTGTGACATTCGAACCGGTCTTGCTATCTGTCTAGGAATTTGCAGTAAATCTCCCACCGCTGGCGTTGGGCTTAGCGTGGCAGCCTTGGCTGTCGACATTATGTTGACCTGAAGGTCCTGCGTCTCTTTTGGCTATGTCGCAACCATTGGGCTTACTCTCAAAGCATCGAAGTTGGACGGGTCCATATCTATTGGATAGCGCAATAAATTAAGTCTCAAGATGCCACGGTTTGTTCGGTGGATGACCAACTGTGATTTATAGGCCTGTATATATTCAAATTTGACTATTCCCTCCTTTTCTGGCTCATTAATGCGATACTGGCGGTAGATCGTTTCAAATCCAGTTTTGACTCCGTGTCTTAATTTCCCACCGTCTGCTCCTCATTGTCTTAAATTGACCATCTTGTCATGAACAGTGACCTCAATGGTCACTTTCCAGCCTGTCTGCGTAGCAGTGTAGCCCCTTATCCATGACCACGATTCCTGCAATAGACTCACCCTACGCGGAACCCTATTTCCGCGCAACTTTCCTGCAGACTCGTTTATAGTCCCATGCCTTCTTTCAACTGCTTGGAGCACTGATACAGTGCTTCAGTCGGTTAGTCAGATAGCCAGCCCACTTGTGTAGGTCTTCAGGTGACTGCCATTTACTCTTCCTGGGAACAACTCTCCATTAAGCTTGTCGAGCTAGACCATGCCTCCGTTTGTGACCTCTTTGACCACATATGGTCCCAACCAATGCATTCGGAGTTTTCCAAGGAATTTTTCAAACTTGCTGACATACAAAAATACTAAATTGTTTACTTTGAATGTGCGCAACTTGATGTAACAATCATGCCAAGCCTTCTCGTGCTGTTTCTATACCTGCTGATGGAATCTAGCCAGAAACTGTTCTTCCTCAAGTTCTTCTAGTTGTGCGAGCCTCTCTTCCAAGGCTTCGTGGTCTGCCATGCCTGTCATCGCTGCTATCCACAAATTGGGTACAATGTATTCCATTGGCATGATGGCTTCCATGCCGTAGACTAACCTGAAAGGTGTCTGACCCATCAATTTCTTGCATGTGGTTCTGTATGCCCATAGCATGGTAGGTATGCGCAAATCCCAATCGTTTCACTACGCGTTACATACTTTGGTCAACGCAGTCTCCAGAATCTTGTTGAATGCTTCTACTGTCCCATTCACTTGTGGATGGTACGGTGTACTTTGCTGATGATACACCTGGAATTCCTCAGTGAGTGCGCTAATAGTTTCATTTAGGAAGTGCGTTCTGTGGTCACTCATTAGAATTTTCGGGCATCCAAACCGTGTCAACACGTTGTCAAATAAAAATTTCGCAGCTGTAGCGGCCATGTAGTCCTTAACTGGCTGTGCTTCCACCCATCAAGTCAAGTACTCTGTCGCGGTGATGATATAGTGCGCACCCGTCTTCCCTTGAGGTTTGATGGGTCCCACAAAGTCTACCACCCATTTTTCGAATGGCTGCAGCGTCATCTGTGGATTGAGTGGCATTTCATCCCTTCTCGATGGTTTCCTAGTCTGTTGACATACGTCACAAGCTCGACAGTACACTTTTGAATCTTGATGTAGGGTTGGCCACCATAATCTTGCATGAAGAATCTTCTGTGTTGTCACCTGTCCCGCATAATGTCCTCCTGCTGCCCCCCCCATGTGCTTCTATGAGGATCTATCCTCATTCAAATTCAGGTACATATCTTCGTAATATCTCATCATTTCCCATTTTGTAGAGGTGCCCCATGATAACAGAAAAATCTGCCGCACGTACCACCAATTCTTTCTTCTACTGGACTGAATATCCCTGTGTGTGGTCCCTGTGGTTAAGAAATGGATTATATCTTCGAAGTGGCCATCCGCAACACGTACTGCATAGAGCTCTACATCAGGTAGTCCTTCCTCCAAATTTGTTAGCTCCTCACCATTCTCCTGCATTTAAGCATCTCGGCTTTACGATGACCTCGAAGTCATACTCTTGAAACAGTAACAGTGATCTACATATGCGCCCACCCAACACAGGCTTGCTCAACAGGTATTTCAATGCGGAATGATCGGTATACATCTTGAAGTGCCCACCAAGTAGATAGTGGCAGTATTTTTGGAGCGTGTATACCATCACCAATCCCTCACACTCAGTAGTAGAGTAGTTCTTTTTAGCTTTGGACAACCGTCGACTTGCGAACGTGATTGGGTGATCAATGCCTTTCGCTCCTTCCTGCACGAGTACATCACCCAACGCGATACACGACGCATCAACATGTACATGAAATTCGATGTCCCATTTTGGGAAAACCAAAATGGGAGCGGACGCCATTTTTTCCTTGAGAACCTCCAGACTTTTCATACAATCATCATTCCAACAATATATAGCGTCCTTTTTCAACAACTGTTCCATTGGTGTCGTGATTTTTGCATAGCTCTTAATAAACTTTCAATAGTAGCCAGTGTGCCCCAACGTGGTGCGGAGTTGTTTGACACTTTGGCGCTTCAAGATTGAGAATGACAACAATCTTCACAGGGTCCTGTTAGAACCCCAAGAAACTCTCCTAGGTTGTATCTTGGAGATGCTCGGGAACATTACAAACTCAAAAAAATGTTGGAAATGGATGAATGGAAGGAATGATGCTTGTTCAAGCTAGATAACCACTTCTACTATGCTTAACTCCAGACATGGGTGAACACCCCTAGACTACAAGGCTTTAGACCACCAATTACTCACAGTTTGAGGATTAGGTGTACATGGAGAATACTGACCACACCAACAGATGCAGAAGACCATGTGATGGCCGGCTGCAACCAGTAAAGAGGTCTACAAATCTATTTCCTAATGCACAGACAGGATGATAGCTCTCTGGCACTAAGTAAACAGAAACCTGCATAACACATTCAACAATACATACTAGACTTCAACACAGAGGTGGGATGACAGCCCCTCTAATGCTAAATATCAAGAGCACATGAACAAATGCATAACAGGAACAACCTAGAATAGAGTAGAAATGGAAAGTGAGCAATTAACAGCAAAAGAAGCTTGTATTGGCTAAAAATGAAGACCAGACACTGCAAGTATCAAAGTAGTTACAGTCTCCAGAAGTTGAACCTTAAATCAAAACAACCATCAACCCATTTCATCTGTTTTCTGGGTATATATAGAGTTTGATTACAAAGATATTCTGCTGCTCTATGCGTGGAGGGGTCATAATGAACCACCAACCACTTTAACTGCCTCATGGAGTCTTTAGTACAATCTACTTGCTTCAGTGAGTGAATTTGATCTTCTCGGATGCCCTGTTGTCCTTCTTGGGCAGGTGGAGTGTTGTATGGGTGAAATTCCATAACTGATAAATGTTGTGATCTGCTCGAGGCACATCCTTCTCGTTCTCGGTCATACTACCCTTGAATGCAGTTGTTGAGGAGTAACTGCGCAGAGTAATGAACACTAGCCACCTTCGTCCTTCAACTACATGGTACAGGTCAAGGACACAAAGACTGCATGGCGGATGAATGGAGGAGGAAGATCTAGCTATTGGATCGTGAAGATGGACGGTGGGGATCATTTTGCAGGAGGAATCGGGAGATACGGGATCGGGATAGACACAGGCCATTGGATCTTAGGCAAGCAGATCCAACGGCTATCGAGAGTTGAACGTACATAAGAGATAACGAGCGGAAAAACAGTTCAGGCGGTAAGCGGTATTCCCCGCACCACTTACGAGGGATGGGTGATAAAAGTACGCGGGCGCGCGATCCCATTCAACGCATGACACGTGGATGACGGGATGCAGCGGAAACCACCTTTATCGCGAGTTAAAGAGTGGTTAGTTTATGGGTGCGGGGAAAACGAAAACTGTCGGATGGCATGGTAGAAGATCGAATGGTGGGGATTAAATGCACATGTTTTCGTCGGATGTGACATGAAAAAGGGCTTGTGAAAGTGCTTGGTCATGTAATCATAGTTGCACGGGGCTTAGGTTTTAGCACTTGGGCTTGAGAAAACAAGGGCTTAAGTCGAGATTTGGAGGAAGAACCAGGATGGCGGGAGTTATGAGGGTGTGAGTGGAGTGAGGGGAGTGAGAAGGATGACTGATACAGGTTTTCTTTGAAGAGCAGTAGCAAGGTTGGGCTTGAATTTGACCCTCAAAATGTCCAAGCATGTAGCAGAGCTAACACTGGCTCCTTCTAGGGATGAGATCCCCCCTGTGAGATCTCAAGAACTGCAGACCAATGCCTTCATACAAAAAAAGCTTAAAAACGTTGCCTAGTATTCCATTGGGCATGGAGTCTAATTAAGTCTATGCTAAAACCTATAAAAGAACATGCTTACGATCATTAAGGCTCGAAAACCTTAAACAACAGAAATCTTCAAAAACTGGCCATCTACTAGACCATCAAAAATGTTTCCCCTCCTCTTGGCCGGCCTATCAGTCGGTTCATCAAAGATCTACAAAATTTGGTTTATTTGATCTTATACCTCAAAGAGTTTAGGGCATTTGACCTTATCGGGTAGAGATGGCTTTTATTTCACCCCCTCTTTGTATGCTCTCATCCTTGGATGTTCTTCATGGGAGCCTTTGTACACCTGCTGAATAACAATGATTACTGCGTACTTGTCTGAGTCGTTTGTGGCCTGCACAATTACTATGAATGGTGAACCAATGTATTCTTGTGCGGGGGACACAAAGACTTCATCTGCTTCTGCATCTTTCTTAGAACAGTCCACATCCAAGGAAGTGTCCCAAAACTATGCATCCTCTTCCTCTGTGATTTGGCACACTGCCCTTCCAAGCTTTGTGGAGGCTGACTGGGCAGGCATCAGAATATCAAGATTGAGATAATCAGTATCAGCCTTGGGCATTGAATTATGGCTTGCTCCAGTGCCTAATGGGAAATTATGAGGGATTGTCACTTGGACAAACAGAGAAGCATAAGATGATGGGAAACAGACTTCCCCCTTTTTGATCACTGGGCTAGGGATAACAGTAGGTGGGTCAATTTGCAGATCTGCTTAGTCATTGGAAGCTGGGCTGGCTTTAGGCTCAGATTCTTTGAGGATGGTAGGACCTGCTGCTGGTTGCTTCTGCTGATAAGCTTGTTGTTCTGTAGGTACAACAAAATCATGAGTAGTGCCTTTGGATAATGACTCTTCATAGGCAACTCTAGTTAAGAAAGGGGCACTGCCCTTATCTTCCAAACCATGGACCTCATCCTCTTCTTCAAAATGCTCTTCCTCCATGACTATACTCTGAAAAAGGGTCTTCACCCTTTTGTCTTCGTTTGCATCTTTGTTTCTGTGCAAAATCTGCAACTGCTCCTTTGCTCCTCTATAAATATTTGGATTTGGAAGAGCAAAGGTACTAGGAGCTCCTACTTCCCCTGAATGTTGCTCCACTCTTAATCTGGAAACTCTAGAGGCTAATGACTCTATCATCCTAGCTAATTTATCGATCTTAGGATCCGAGGATGATGAGAGCTCACTCCTCTGTCTTCTCCTATCAGCATCACCTTCGAGCCTCTCTACAACTATGATGTTTGATTCTACTTCAAAGGCTGCATCTTGCATATCAGCCAAATAAGCACATCTTCTTTCTCTTAACAACAGGCAGAATTGAGAATCAAAGGCATTGGCATAAGTGAGCATAGCAGAAGTAGGGGTAGGCTTCACTTCAGCTGGTCTTCTGCTGTACTAATGGTTGAATTTGATATTGAAATCAGATAGCAGCTCACCATTCTCCCTCTGCAAGTTCCCAAATTCAGTATGATAGTAGAGCAGATCTTTCTTACCCCCCCAGTGCTTTAGGAACACATCATCTAAGGCCTCAATGTTTGCTATAGACCTAGGGGTTAATTCTCTGAACCATTTCCTAGCTTCCCCATCTAGGCTTTGGACAAAAACCCTCATCCACACATCATTTTCACTTATATCTAAGTTATCAGCATAACTATAAAAGGATTCAAGGTGTTCTTCAGCTGATACTCCCTCTGTACCAGTAAACTTAGGCATATATTTCTGATAATCTCCTGCAGGCATGGCATTTAAAGGAACAGGAAAGACCAAGGGTCCATACCTAGCAGCTATGATTCTTTCCATCTTCGTAGGTGCTTGCTGGCCTGCCATGACTGGGAAAGGTGGAAGGGTACTGGTCGTTTGGATGATAGAAGGCTGAGAAACGAACAACAGAGCAAGAGGGCACTGATGGACTAAATGGGGGACTTATTGAACAAGGAGCTCTGTGAATCTATAAAGGTATTTCTTCACTAGCAGAGATACATGGGATTTCTTAGGCTTACCTGATCCTGATGCTCCTTTCTATGAAGTCTTCTTCTACTTAGCAATCTTCTCAGGGTCAGGCACTAGGTCAGCTGGTGATTTCTGAGGATTTCTTTGAGTATGCCTCACAAACTGAGCCAGGACTATGATGTGGAGTCGCCAAAGGTTGGTCTTCCTCCAATGGAGTCGCCAAATAGATGATTACAACCAAAAATGTGCCCAGACTTTGTCTATCATCAAAATCTGGAACTGTGTCGTCTCCCAGGGAAGCTGAGCTTCAATCTCCTCTCCCCGGCAACAACGCCAATTAATGTTATCACCCCAAGAAACTCTCCTAGGTTGTATCTCAGAGATGCTCAGGAACATTACAAACTCAACAAAATGTTGGAAATGGATGAATGGAAGGAATGATGCTTGTTCAAGCCAGATAACCACTTCTACTATGCTTAACTCCAGACATGGGTGAACACCCCCAGACTACAAGGCTTTAGACCACCAATTACTCATAGTTTGAGGATTAGGTGTACATGGAGAATACTGACCACACCAGCAGATGCAGAAGACCATGTGATGGACGGCTGCAACCAGTAAAGAGGTCTGCAAATCTATTTCCTAATGCAATGACAGGATGACAACTCTTTGGCACTAAGTAAATAGAAAATAACACATTCAACGATACATACTAGACTTCAACACGGAGGTGGGATGACAATCCCTCTAATGCTAAGTATCAAGAGCACATGAACAAATGCATAACAAGCACAACCTAGAATAGAGTAGAAATGGAAAGTGAGCAATTAACAGCAAAGAAGCTTGTATTAGCTGAAAATGAAGACCAAACGCTGCAAGTATCAAAGTAGTTACAGTCTCCAGAAGTTGAACCTTACATCAAAACAACAACCATCAACCCATTTCGTCTGTTTTCTGGGTATATATAGAGTTTGATTACAAAGATATTCTGCTACTCTATGCGTGGAGGGGTCATAATGAACCACCAACCGCTTTAACTACCTGATGGAGTCTTTAGTACAATCTGCCTACTTCAGTGAGTGAATTTGATCTTCTCGGATGCTCTGTTGTCCTTCTTGGGCAGGTGGAGTGTTGTATGGGTGAAATTCCATAACTGATAAATGTTGTGATCTGCTCGAGGCACGTCCTTCTCGTTCTCGGTCACACTACCCTTGAATGCAGTTGTTGAGGAGTAACTGCACAGAGTAATGAACACTGGCCACCTTCATCCTTCGGCTACATGGTACAGGTCAAGGACATAAAGACTACATGTCGAATGAATGGAGGAGGAAGATCTGGCCATTGGATCGTGCATATGGATGACGGGGATCGTTTTGCAAGAGGAATTGGGAGATATGGGATCGGGATAAACACAGGCCATTATATCTCAGGCAAGAAAATCCAATAGCTATCGGGAGTCGAAGGTACACGGGAGATAAAGAGCGGGAAAACCGTTCAGGCCATAAGAAGTATTCCCCACACCGCTTACGGGGGATGGGCAGTAAAAGTACGCAGGCGTGCGATCCCAATCAACGCGTGACACGTGGATGACGGGACGCGGCGGAAACCACCTTTATCGCGAGTTAAAGAGTGGTTAGTTTATGGGTGCGGGGAAAGCGAAAACCATCGGATCGCACGGTAGAAGATCGAACAACGGGGATTAAATGCACATGTTTTCATTGGATGTGACATGAAAAAGGGCTTGTGAAAGCTCTTGATCATGTAATCACAGTTTCATGGGGCTTAGGTTTTAACACTTGGGCTTGAGAAAACAAGGGCTTAAGTCGAGCTTTGGAGGAAGAACCGAGATGGCGGGAGTTATGAGGGTGTGAGCGGAGTGAGGGGAGCGAGGAGGATGACTGATACAGGTTTTCTTTGAACAACAGTAGCACGTCCGGGCCTGCATTTGACCCTCAAAATGTCCAAGCATGTAGCAGAGCTAATAGGTCCACCATCAAGCCTTGTTTGCAGACCACATGGCCGAGCAAATTTCCAAAGGGGACGAGGAAGGTGCACTTCTTAAGATTCAATGCAATCTGGTGTCGTCGGCAAGTATCCAGCATCAATCGTAAGCTTGCTATATGTTTTTAACTAGCCCAAATACAGTCCAATCGTTGAAATAAACCTCCAAAAACTTGTGGATGAATTCCTTGAATGCGGCCACCACTATGCACGAAAATATCGCTGGCACGTTCTTCAACCCAAAGGGCATAATAGTGTACTGAAAAAAATCCCATTCAGTTGCGAAGGTTGTTTTGATCCTATCTTCCGGCGTGATCTTAATCTGATGGTACCCTGAGAATCCATCCGTGAATGAGTAAGCTTCTTGTCCACCAACATTCTCCAAGACTTCATCTATAAACAGTGTCGAGAATGGATTGTGAACACAAGCATCATTAAGCTTCCTGAGGTCCACACATATTCAAATTTCGCCCTTCTGTTTTTTCTCCTGCACTATCATAGGACTCACCTAGTCAGATTCTTCCACTAGTTCAATAATTCCTGCTACAAGCATTTTGTCCAACTCTTCGCGGACCTTTTCCTTATACTTCGGATTCAAACAGTAAGGACGCTGCTTAACTGGCTTCATGTTCGGTTTCAGAGTAATCTTCATCATCCCTAAGTCGCCAAGGATCCCTTTTAACTCTGTGATTTTGGTCAAGAACAAGTCTTGATATTCACGAAGTAACTCGACGACCTTATCCACCGTGGCATCATCCCAATAGTCCCCAAGCGTTGCGTACTTCAGCTCTGCATCTGTACCAATGTTTACCTGCTTTGTTTTTAGCAGTGCAGTGATGTCGGGGTCCTCGATTGACGGTCCTTGAACTTCGCGACTCCCTTTAGTTTCTAGAATATTAATATTTCGGGGGTCATCATCATCATCCTCCACTTGTACATTGTAACATTCTAGGGCATGGCTTAACTGAGGTGACCATACTGGTTGAACTATTTCCCGTGGTTCCTGTGGTATTTTGAAAATGGCAGCTTTCACAGCTTGCAGCACATCGTCAACAGTATCTACCCATGGGTCTTCAAATGAGAATGTTAACAAAAATCCCTCGCACAAGACATCCCATTCACCCGTACCATGTCGAAGTTCTGTCTCGGTATACCAGTTTCTTGGGATGACATCCAGGGTATGATAAAATAAGTGTACCCATTCAGGCTAGGGTTCTTCTCCATAGGCCTTGGTCCATTTTGTGAGGTGCGTGCATGGGTCATCACGTCCATCGTATTTCTCGGTTATTCGTAGTTCCGGCTTCCCAAACCGTAGCCGCATCATCCTCCTGCAGCCGCGCCAGTTTTCAAAGTTTCCTTGATGTGTTCCCCACCAACGTGTAGGTGTCACGCGCAATGCCCATTTTAATGCATTGAACCTCTGGTGCTCTGGTACTGCACTCTCAAACTTGTTCAAGAATTCATCCACCACTGTCAATCCATCATATGTTGGTAGATCTTGAGCCTGGGCTGTTACGCAACACAGTGATTTAGTCATCATATTACAATTTAGCGTCGTCACTTCACTCAACCGATTGTGCCAGTGTTCATCTTCTTTGTCTGAATCCAAAGGGTAGGAACCTGCGCGCTCCCACGAGACCCTTCCATCTGCAGTCAGATTTAGCCAATCCTGGTCTCGCGCGGTTATCTTGTAGATACAATCTAGCTCCTCGTCACTTCCATCATCGCACACGGGTTTAATGTAGTGCTCTCCTTCAGCTGGATCCAGTGGAACTACTACGCGTAGGGACTTTTTCTCAAATATCATCTTCCATTTTTTTAGGTTGATGACTCCATTCATATCTGTGGCCCAGTCTATTCCTAGCAACGCGGGGTAAGGGTTACTATCATCCACAATCTCTATTACCTAAAGTCCGTCTACGTGCTCACACCTTCGACATCCACTGTTACCCCTTGCAATCTCCCCATGGGCAACATCTTTTATTGGTTCGCCATTCGTAATTGAATAGGAGACCATTGTAACGCGGGCCTGCCCATGCGTTCCCATGTCTATTTTGGTAACACATTCACGCCCGAGCCCAAGTCTAAGATTACCTGATCCATTTCATACTCGCCAATCTGTGCTGTCAATCTCATTTCCCTCCCGGTGCACAGTGCATACCCTCCCAGTGTTCAGACTACATGCGGTTCACCCAATCCTGCGCACCTAGCGATCAGATCTTGTAGTACTTTAACTGCCTTATTGTCACGTAGCAATTTCATGAATGTCTCTAAAAAGGTAGTTAGCATAGAAGGAACCAGTCCTGTCTCTAGTTGATCCTTACTACCTGAAGTAGAGGCCTTCGCAAAGCTTTTCTTAGCTTCCATAAACGTTTCCTTTGTGTGTTCCAAGTCAAATTCAGGTTCCTTTGTAGGAGCCTTGCGAACCTAGGTATCTTCCTCAGGCTGCTTCCCCTTATCTTCCCCTATGGTCATGCCACTTCTGAGCATCATGTTTACGTTGGGGTCTTCTTCGCGTGGTTTGGACCTCATCATTTGGATATTTTGAGTTGGAGTAGGCTGTAGTACCCCTTTTTCACACATTTGTGCGATCAACGTCAGACAATCTACCATTTCATGATCAAAATGCTCACAGTACGGACAAGATATTCTCATTGGGTTGGTACAATCACGAGCGTAGTGCCCTGGTCCTCCGCAATTGTAACAGATTAGCTGTCCACAGCCCCTTCTGGGCCCCATTCCTCCTCGTCCTCGACCTTGTCCTTGAAATCCACCCCGCGCTATTACTACGGCTGGATCGAAGCCTCGCGTTTCTATCTGCATTCGATAAGCTAGGGTCCTATCCATCATTAGCTCATAGCTCCGACATGTCTGCTCATCGTGGCCCACTGATCTACAGAAATTACAAAACAGTTGCTGCGGAGTCTATGTATACTTCTGCAACAGGTGACAGTTGTCTGTCGTGTGCTTTCCTCCCACCTAACTGATCGTGCACCAGATCACGGGTGTCGCACTCGGCCCTGCTTGTGCCTTCGATCTCAACAGCATCAGTCCCCCTCCTGCCAAATAGTTCACGAATACTGGACAATGATTCTTATCGTGGCCTTGGCCTTTACATTTTATACACCACACTTCTTCGTGCACCTCTGGTCATGAAGCCCTATCCTGCTTCAAACTCTACATCTCCAAGCATAGGTTCTGTAGTTCCGTGTGGATCTGTTGGACTCCCAATCCCGGATCTTGTATCGGTGTTTCATGCAACCTCATCACCATTTCCAATGCTTCTGCCTGGGTTGAAAGCTTCTACTGTGACAACGCCGTTCTTAGGTGCGGTGTCAAAAACACCACAAACCATGCGCGGTGCTGCACATCCGTTAGCGTCATATTAGCCTCGCGGATCGTACTCTTTAGTCTCTGATCTAGATCGCAGGGGGTCTCTCCTGGAAGTATTGTGATCTCCTTAAATCTAATGATTGATTGCGTCTTTGATTTCGGCCAGCTAAATTCTCTGTTCAACGCAATCTGAATCTCTGCTATTCCTGTGTTTGGGTGATCCTTCAAGTGCTTGATATACCACGTCAACGCGCGATCCTGCAGCGCACTTACCAAAGTAGCCTTCTTAATGTTATCGCCCGTAACCCCTTGTGCTTCCCACACTGCTCTTACCACAAACCAGAACTGATTCGGGTCCTCATTTCCTATTCCTCTAAATATGGGTAGCTTAATCGTGCTTGCCATACGGATTTGCTGGTTTGGTGGAGGTGGTGTAGGCGAAGATGGAGGTGAAGGAGGTGAAGCGAGTGGTGGCGTAAGTGGAGAGGGTAACTGCGGAATGCACTGCCTGATCAAACTAACCGCACTCCTCGGAGACACCCGAGCGCGCTCTTCCTCGCTCGCTCGCAGAGGTGAAATTAAAGGACTGCTTCCTAGCCCTTTGATACCTTTGTAGACCTTTCCGCTTCACGTCGTTCCAATCATTAATGTAATCACCCTTCAATTTCATTCTTCATAGGGTTCTAGTGTTTCGACATCAGACATCTATTAGGCAGATCCCAGTCCTAGCAACGAAACCATTTGTTGGATTATTGGGGCCTGAACCAGGTTTAGAAATGTTTTAGCCAAACAAATCCCAAAACTACTAGCCCTTTCGGCAACAGTCCGCGGAGCGTGGACTGAGGTCTCACCTGAGGTAGTATGGAAGAGTGCTGGAACCAGGTTTCCGCATGCTAGGGATGTCTTGATGAGGTCTGGAAAGGTCGCGAGCCGATCTTTCACACTTGTATTGTTTTGCGTAGCTATTCGACCTTTGCGTAGCCCTTGTACCGAATGCGAAGAGATACTGTCTAGATCCCTTACCCTTAGTATGTTTTATTATAAATCTAAATTAATTGAGTAGTTTTTAGCAATCATTCAATATTCATAACTTGTGTGCACAAACATAAATCTTAAAGAGATGCATAAAATCATAACAGAAGAATAACCACAGAGATGTACGAGCAGATGCACAATATTTCATAAACACTTATCTTTATTAATATTTTGTTCCAATACAATCCAATTCCACCCTGCGCACTTAGCAGCAGGGGTCCGCGCACACATCTGCAAACTCTACCAGGCCTCTGCGCACATAGCTGCAGAGCCTATTCTACTACTACAACCCTCAACTCGGACTTACATAGTCAGAGCGAATATTGCCATCAACAACCCATAACTTTCAACATCAGAAAAAGATACCCTCTACACTTAGAGCCTCGCTCTATTTATACATTTCCATGGTCTGCAGACCATGGGTAGGCCGACACATTCTAGATTAAATTACAATATTTTAGGGCGGACTACTCTTTGACTTGACTCATTACAATTCGCACTTTGCACACTTCACGGAGCCTTTACAATACTAATACCCAAAATTTTGGGCTTTAAGCCCCAAAACCATTATGCGGAGGATCCACTACCCAACAGTTGCTAGCTGCCAGAACTCACCCTGATCACTTTCCATCTGTTTCCTGGTGCACAACGCGGGAATGGCAATGGATTCGAGACTGTGTCGAACATCTAAAGTAAACCCTTTCGACTCGGCGTTCGTGTGGTTTCTTTGTTCATTTATTGGGCATGGCTCTGGGGTTTGCGTTTTGGTTCCTCCTATGACTTTCCTTTGCAACTCGTCCATTTCCACCTGCTGTGCATGGTAAAAGGTTCACTGGGCAAACCTAACTACGAACAAGCTTGCATTGGAGTTGTATGTTGCCACTTGAGTCAGGTAAGACCAAGTTAACAGTTTAAATCCGAGTTTGAATTTTGTTTACTATTTTTAAATACAATCTTGTTTCATTGGTTATTTAACCCTACTAGGGTACTGAGCTAATGTGGTTTCGCTTCCTGTAGGTGCTGCCTCCATCATGGTGTCTGGAGTCTCCATTGTCGAAATGCCCTTGCTTCACCTTCACAGCCTTGGGTAAGAAATGAGGGTTTTATTTGCATTAATGGTGTAGGTCTTGTTTACATAGCTTTTGATAGTTAGACGACTATGAAAAGTGTTATCCCCGAGGTTATGGTGTAGGGTTTGCCCGAATTGAGAGTGGGCGCGGCCACCAGGCCTTCTCACGGCCAAGTGCCAACCAGTGTGGAGCCTCTGGGTATGCAGGTTTACCCTTGATTGTTGTTGTCTCTTCTTACCTTGAATGAGGGTTTTGCTCCGAATTGGGTTTCCCATTTTTGGTTTCTATCTAAATTATGAGCTATTCTATGCACGGGATCTGTTGTCCGGATGGTGACGGCTCCCTGTTCTTTTGGGATTGCCTGGGCACATAAATGTATATTTTTCTTTGGATTCCGGCTTGTAATTTTTTTAAGCAATCCATTGTTATTAACTGTTTTGTAATGACTCTTTCAATACAATGAAGAATTATGATATGCTATTATACTGGTTCCTTCTATAGTTGAGTTTTCTCTATGAAATTAGTATTGTCGATTTGGTGAATCACTGGTTTGTTTCGTCCTTGGAACGTCGTTCCGAGCATCCTCCTTAGGTTGCCTCAGAACAAATTTGAAGGACCGGGACTGCTAAAACAATGTTATTCCACTTACAAAGGAAACCTTGTTTCCCGGGTCTCCTAACTTTGTGTAAAACACTGTGTTTTTAATTGTTTATCATTTCAGAACAAAAGTTATGGTAGAGAATTTTCGCTTACTTTCATGGTTCCTTGCCAGAGGTCCGTCTAACTAAATTATGAAAGAGTGAATGTTGTAAATACTCATTTGTCTCTTGCATGGATATTTGTTTAACGTATTTCGTTCCTAAGGTTTCTGTTACACTGGATTACCTGTCATGGTTACAATTGTAGTCCCTAGATAAGTTCGGTGAGTTACTGGTCCATATCACTGTTATCTGAGTGTAAATTTCATGTGTTCTTTCTTTCATAAACATAAAGTTGAAATATCCACCTCAATTTGTATAGTTCCATTCTTTTTAGTGAGGCTTGGCTATCTCTAGGTATTATGTTATATGTTCAAGTTTATTTCTTCTTAAAATCATTCTATATTCGGGATTGATTGCACAGTCTTACCCAGATTGCTAAATCTTGACATACAGGTTAATACATTTAGGTTTATGATATAGATTCTGTACATTCGTTATATTTGTACTATAATATGCACGTTTTCAACAGCATGTTATCTGCACATTTAATTTAACTTGCATCTAATTTAACTTACATCTAAGTTAACTTACCTCTAATTTATAGCACTACCTTTTCCAATCTGACACAGGATTAAACAAAACAGTATAAATCCAACTCCAAAATATCTATTTCCTAATCTCATACACATTATTTAATCAAGACATAATTATCCAGATTTTACTTATCTGCAATGACGAGTCCAAACCGTAATCAATGAACCTTTTCCATCCTTCCTATGAGAACCTGGTAATCACGTCCAGTGTCCTCCCCCCAAGCTCCTCTTTACCCAATAAATCAGTTATTCGCATCCAACGTCTTCCCCCCAAGCTCCTCTTTACCCAATAAATCAGTTATTCGCATATAGCAATCTCTGCTGCTTGGCCTCAAGACTCCAGGTCCAACCAGTAGTCACTCTTACTTCCTCCTGGGAAGTCTTTTCAACGAATCCTTGAATTTTCCAGAAAGAGCCCCGCCCTCCTCCTTCTCTCTTCCCTTTTGTAAGAGAAGAGTAGAGGGAAGGTAAGTGTTTCTTTAACTAATAATTGATCACTGTTGGGTAAAAGAGAGTTACCGAGGTTTATCAGTAATTCTTTTTTTTTAGAATTCCCATAGAATACTACATCTGTCATAATTATTTATTTATTTTAATAAAAAATATTATTATTACTGAATCTATTTATTGTCCATTTCCAAAAGTAAAAACAAGAATTCATTTCTTCACTGCAAAGTAAAAACATAAAAGTAAAAGTAACTTGAAGCTCTCGGGTGTCACATCAGGGTTCCATAGGTTGAAGGATTATTCACAATCCTTTTGGTTGGGTCTCTTCGTAGAGGGGACACGATTTACAACAACGAGGTTACTTGTAGCCCAAGAGTATGCTAGATCTACAGCGCTTCTAGTGCCACGTAATTTGCTCCTTTTGCATACCAAGGACTTTGTTTCAGCTTTCAGCAACCTTTGGTCATTTGTTCTGGCAATCTATGATATAACTGTTGTTATTCCAAAGGAAGAGCCATCTCCCATGATGTTGCACCTTTTGAAGAGTTAGCCTTCAGTGCTTCATGCGCATAGCAAGCAGTTTTGATGGAGTGCTTTGATTTGGTTGTTTCGGAGAGGTGTGCAACATCCATGGAGGAACCTGTGAAAACTACAAGGAGCATTCGACAACCTGCGTGGAGTAGATTAGCGTTGATTCTACATAGAACCCTGGTGAACTGCTATATCTCGAACGTAACACAATCCAGATTCCTAAAGCAACACAATTCCGATTTTTATAACCAGAATTGTGTTCTAGCACGTGGAATCTCTGCACTAGAGGTTTGACAGAAGAATTTTTATTATGTGCGTGGGGTTGTTATACCAAAGGTTTGACCCATTTAAACTACCAAATTTTTATTATGTGCGTGGGGTTGTTATACCAAAGGTTTGTTATGTGCGTGGGGTTGTTATACCACGGGCTTTTCCACGTAGCAGTTGAACTGTTCCAAAGTTGTAGTTGTAGTAACAGTTTCACCCAAGATTGGATCTATGTAGTCAAACAGGACCAAGATGGCCGCATTTCATGGCATGCATTTGATCCTCGGTACCAATTATTGGCACTTGGTTTTGCATGTTGTGTTCTCAGTGGATGCCATCTCTATTTGTTTGGGGGAAAAGTCCATTCAAAGGATCTATGAGAAGGATAGTCTACTATAGTGCATAGACAGCTAAATGGCATCGAGCACCAGACATGCTCAGGAGGCGTCATTTCTTTGGGGACTGTGTTTTTAATAATTGTTTGTATGTTGTATGGGGCGAATGTGATGGTAATTTTCATTCCCTCAAATCAACAGAGATGTATGACTCGAAGGCCTACGCTCTCACAAGAAAATTACATGTGAGATGTATGTGGCATCATTAAATTAGTGGTCTACAGTAAGCGGTGGCATAGTCGATGGATGGCAGACTCCAAGTGGCACCTTAAATGGAAAACTTTATGCCCTTGACTGTAAAGATGGTTGCAAAATGCGGGTGTATGATAATGTCAATGACTTGTGGGACAGATTGATAGACAACCAGCTTCATCTTGGTAATTCTCATGCGCTTGAGGCTGCAACATTGCTTCCTCTTGGGGGTAAACTTTGTATTGTTCGAGTGAACACAATGATATTACACAAATTTTACTAGATGATTTCAAGGGTGTATTGGTATTTCTGTGAAGAAATTTTTATCATGGGTTCTGTAAGAAACAACTATGGACATTGTTTCACTTAAGTAGAAGCTCATAAACTTTTAGGATAAGTTGGTCTATATACAATTGTAAATGTAGCAGAAATTGAAAGAAAGTTCCAAATGGGTTCAAATCTCATCACACACTACACCAATTGTTTGAACCGTTTAAACTATCAAATTTTTGGAGAGTATTTATCATGAATAATTTTAACAAATCATTGAAAACCAAGATGCATGAATTCGGTTAAAGAAGTTGAGTTGCAATATGAGGAGGTTGCAAACAAAAGGCAGAATTGTGGGTCTTAGTTTGAGCAGTTCAAGTAGAAAATCAATGTCTTGATGTCATGATGTCAGAATCATTTTCAACTCCTTAAGATTTTGGTGGACCAAAATCTTTCCTCCGTGGGGAGGTATGATCCAAGAGGATCTTGACACAGTCTATCAAGTTGACCATGCTGAAGAAAAGTCCAAGGGAAGGTGGAATTATTTAAAAATTTCATGAGCACAAAATGATCAATGTGCTCATGTATTTTTTTCATTTAAATTGTAAAAAGGAAATTGTACACATGTGAGAATCCACCTCACAAACCATTTTCCTAATCTCAAGGGAAGTTCAGATTTTTATGGGATTGTTTCCCTTAAAAATGTGGATAAGGGGAGAATTTGTTGGAGTTGAGGGATTTTCTCCTTAAGAGTCTCATAAGTTCCTTTGTTTAGGGAACAAGATATTTATTCTCTCCTTAGAATGTGGATCTAAGAAGATATTCTCTCCTTTGTTTTTGGATCTCAAAGAGTGGTAAATTATGTTTTGTACTCTTTGTTTTAAGTGGAGAGAGTTTTGGCTAGAGAGAGAGCTTAAGAGAGTTTTGAGAAGTTTGGAGAGCTTCATTTTTTGAAAATATTTTTGTGAACTTGGAGATCTCAAGAGGTCTTTTGAAGGAATTTTAGTATGTACAAGTCTTGAAGTCTTTTGTTAGTAGAAGACAACTCTAGGTTTGGCCACCCTTTTTAATAGAACTTTTACAATTCCTCTTTGAAGAACGACAATAAAAGTGATTTGACCTTTTGGAGATGAATCTAGAGATGTAGCCCAGTGGAGGGGGTGAACTCCATTATCAACCTTGGCATTTCATGTTTTTCTTATTCATGATTTGATCAAGTTCTTTTATATTCATTTTAAGTTACAAGATTATGATGAAGTGAACATGTTTATGGATAAATTGTAACTTAATTTTACAAGCCCATATGGTCAATTAAAAAGTCTTTGTTGCAAGTTTTATGTGCTCTCAAGTTTTAGATCAGATGAAGATGTGGCGTGTCACTATCCTTGATGACTGGGACTAATAGTGACTGATGATATGGAATTTCTTCAATGGTGACATGGTTGCCACTTGTGTCTTCGTTCTTCATACAACTTCTGATCATTGATGTCATCTCCCTCCAAAGGGTGTTTGATCTTATGGAGATTTGGGGTGCTTCTATCATCAAGACTTTAATGTGTTCTCTATTCTTTGTGGCTTCCTTTGTTCATATTATTTGCTTGATCTTCTTCAGGTGTGCTTGTCATGCTGTTCCTGAGACACGTGTAGCTGCAATCACTCATGACAAGCAATCATCAACCTAAAGATCTCCTATTCTAACACGTTTTATGCATATTTTTTGTTCATGCCTTATCAACACGCCTAAAAGGAACAAGGAGAGTTGATGGGTGTAAGGGAACATTTCAAAAGGCTGAATGGATGAAGGGCAGAGGCTTTAGGGCTTCGACATGCACTCATGTGCTCAAGAGGAAGAGGCAATCAAGCCAGGGTGCATGGTGCAAGTTCAAAGGACAAAGGAGAAGGATTCGAGCTTCCCAAGTGCACTGTGTGATCAAGGGAGAGAAGGAGGGAACAAGGTGCACTCCTAAAGGCTAAAGGGGGATGCCTCGGGCCTTCGGGTTGTGTTCATGCACTCAACAAGCCTAGGAGGGGGCATGGCGCAAGTCTAAAGGTTGAAGGATGAAGCCTCGTGCCTTCGAAGCACGCTTATGCACTCAAAGGGTCAGGCGGGCACATGGCACATTGTGGATGGTTGAAGGGTGGACCTTAAGGCCTTCGAGGTGTGCCCATGTTCTCAAGGAGGGCACATTCCTTCAGGTTGAAGGAGTGCGCTCAAAGCAAGACTTGGTCTCTCAAGGGAACAATTCAGAACAAGGAAGGGGAAATGGCTTAAGGAGTGTGCTTTGTGATCTTGGAGGGTGCATGGCACACATTTGAACAATAAAGGATTCCCAATCAAGGCTTCAAAGTGCCTTCATCAACTCTTTGCATTAATGGGTTCACTTTGAAACCAAAAATTGTCTAAGTTTGGAAGATAGGAAAGGGGTCGAACATAATATGTTTGGAAATAAAATCAAATGTGACACATACCAACTCATTAAGAAAACTTAGAAAATCTTGGACAATAATAAGTGAACATCATAAATCCATTTTGCAAACATTCCCTAAGCTCAACAGATGAAGTGTGTGCAACTGCGACAAAAAGTGCTGTTTTACAACAACAAAGATGTTACAACACTTAAATATAACAAAGATATTATGACACTTAAATACAACAAATGATGTTCTAATAAATGTGACGACACTTGATAACACTCAAGAACACTTAAAATGTATAGGATGACATGAAATGACACTTGACGACCAAGGCAACACTTGATACGATGATAAAATAGGCTCCAAAATTTGAATGTAGTGAATTTTTGGAGGGTGTTGTAGCAACAACGACACTTAGCGACACATTAGGCGAGTTTCAACTTTTCTGTCTAGGAATAGCTTTCATTTAAAGGGTCAGACCTTCAAGATGTATTGATTCACCAATTATATTTACCTGAATCCCCTTTTCAACCCGGTATCACATAGTACCTTACTTTCTTCCACTTGGTTGAACACACAAAGATACAACATATCGCAATTGTTTCAATCCAGGTAAGGGTAATGTGCATGACGAGTTTATGGTATTAAAAGTATGAGTTTTTATCTATGTTGTTGCTTCGTTGCTAGTAGGCCTGAACAGTACCTCGGTGAAGCTGCTTGCTTCACCTCCCTATGCAAGAAGCCTTTCTCTTCTTTCACCCTTTATTTATTTATATAATATAACTATGCATCGACACTTATTATTTTCAACAAGTGGAAGAGGGATCCCAAATTATTGAGAGCATAGGAGGTTTCCCCCTTAGAGTATTATTTTTAAGATCTCTCATATAGGTTTGTTCTCTTTAGATTTTCCCTTTATGCTATCTCTACTATATTGGACAAACATTAACACACAAGTAGATTTACTTCAAGTTAAGTAGTTTAGATACCAACATAGGCACGGATCTAATAGGTTGCCTCAAGGTTCTCCTTTTGGATGTATCATATTTTTCATCTAACTTGGCTCAACCTATGGCATTTTCCCAAACAAAGAAGGAGAACAAAATAAATCCAAGCGTTGTGTTTGTCACAATTCTCTTTTATTCCACTAGAAAAGCCCTTTTGAGACATGCTCTTTTACACGAGATCTTTTTTATGTACAATGTCTGAGACAAAAAACAAGATGAAACATGACTAGAACAACACACATACGACTGACATGCACAAAAAGGAAAGGAAAGAACAAATTGTACAGGAAGCCAACTTGTAGCCATTATTGATTTTTTTTTTTTTCAAATCTTAGCCATTTAAAGGAAGGGGGTCAATCCTCCCATCTAAGGATGTTATGACCAAGATTTTCGTCGATGGTGAGCGGGCCAATCCACAAAGGTTGTAACTTGATGTGTTTTCCTTTCTCTTCATGGGGTTTATCCTACTTCAGTACTAGGTCACCCACATCAAAACTCTTTGCATCGGTGGATTCCTTATCAAACCAACGCTTAACATGGATTTGGTGAACAACACATCTCTCTTTTCCTTTGAGCCTTTCTTCCTCGAGTTTTCTTAAAGTGTCTATCCTGCTTTGAACCAGAAGGCAAGGTCTGCCTTAGGACTCTTGGGAGAGTTACAAGGTTGGGAGATACAATTTCAGGGGAAAGATAACTTCTTTACCATAAACCAGAAAGTACATCAAGGTCTTAAGGGAAGGCGTAGGAGTTACACAGTCAGTCCATAATGAATTGGTCAAAGTATTGTGCCAGTTCCTTTTCTCAGAGAAGATGATTTTCTTGATTATGAGGATAATATTTTTGTTTGTTGATTCAACCAAACCATTTCCCTGTGGGTAATAATTAGATGCAAGCTTTAATAAAATTCCATTTTTTAATGTGAATTCATAAAGTTTCAATGATGAAAAGTAAGTCACATTATCAAAGACAAGTGACATTGGAACGTCAAACCTAGTTATAATGTTTTGTCGCAAAAAGTGGATGACTTCCTAGTCATTTACTTGTCTCAAGGAAATTGATTCTGACTAATGCATAAAATAGTATTTGTTGTCAGAATATATCGATGTTGCTTTGACAAGTGAGGAAATATTTCTCTGATAACATCTAGGCCCCATTTTTGGAAAGGTTCCTCAACTGCTACTGGTAGCAGTGGAGCGACTAACCTCTAATCACAACCGGTGCATCTCTGACAAGTTGGGAACTTTCAAACATAAGTGTGAGCATATTTAAATAGAGTGGGCCAATAATAACCAGCCCTCATGACTTTATGTGTTGTTGTGTCACCTGCAAAGTGACCATTTGCTATTCCATCGTGCAAGTCTCTAAGTACCTTCTCTATATCGTGTGGCTCAAGGTATCTTAGCAAGAAACTAGTGTGGTGAATTATGAAAAGCACTCCATGTACTAGCTGGTAAGATAGATATTTTAAATGAATTTTCCTCTTTTGTTTATTCGATAAATGCATGGGTAGGGTGCCATGCTCTAAGAATTTCCATAAATTGGAATATCATGGTGTTATAGGGCATTTTGTCGCATCTAGTCAATAAGCCTTCAAACTGGATCAATCACCATCCGTGAACATGTTTTCATCATCCCTACACAAAGCCCTAAGTATGACCTTTCCAAATAAATAAGTTTATGGGTCTAGCTACCAAAAATTGGTTCTTTTTAATTTTCCTGAATTTCTAGAATCAACGCACCCCTAGCTAGGAGAAAGTTATTGCTGTTTAGCGCTGGTACAGAAAGGAGAAACCTATTGTTGAGCACAGGTCTCTAAAGGGGTAGGGTGTGCTAGGTCTTTCCAGGGGCCGTTTTAACCATTCACCTTGGATAAGAAGCTCGAGACCTATCTGATCCTACCTTGGAGGCTTCACCTCTTATCCCTTGAGCTCATCCTCCCATCTTAAGTGGATCTCAATTCTAGATTGGTAAATGGATAAGAATTCCTAAACTAGCATCCCTCTCCTATAAATTTAATTGCATTTACAACATCAAAGTTGGATTTTGGAGATTAATCATACCCTCATGTTGTTGCCTTGAATATAAGAGAGTCATCATATTCATGCATTAGGGTGACATTGAGGTGCACTTTGTGACAAGGAAGGACAAGTAAACTTGGGGATATCTCTACAATATCAACTATTCTTGGTTGTAAAATCTCTCCTATTTCTATTAATACAAAGAATATATTATTTTCTTGTATGTGTTATGTTACATTTACATTCATGTATTTCAATGCTTTTCCAATCCATTGAAAAGAGTAATTGAATTATGCTACATAGATATTGTGGATATTTGGGTTGTTGTGAATTTATTTGCAGGTTCTAATTATAGCAATCAGAGATATGATTGGATCTTACAAGCTGAGAGGAAAGTAAATCTTGTAATGGATTCCAAGTAGGCCAGTTTCCCATTCTTCAATTTCCCTAAGGAAAACTCTATATTATTTTCCTTCTGTTGTTCTGGACCAGTCCACTAGGGCTAGGGAAATTACTTTTGTCCACAATCATAAATTCCACATAAAAAATTGGTGACTCCACTAGGAAATGTTTCTTTCCCTTAGTTGTTTCCTCGACCTTAGCCCTTGTTTCACCTCTTGAGTAGACCTTCATTGCCTGACTCAGCTTGGATTGACCCTAGGAAGACCTTTCATTGAGATTGATTTGATTTTTTGTGTCAAAATTTTGCCAGATCTTAATCAATGCTCCCCCTAATATGGAGATAGGAGCATTCCAGTGAAACCTAGCCTTGTTTTCACCTATGCTGTAGAGCACCTGTGCCCTTTTAGCACCTGCGTTGACCCCTGTTTGATGCAAAAAATTTCCATTGTGTGCTTTGATCTCTAATTTGGTTTGTTCCAGTTGGTTCTCCTTGGGTCATTGAGTGTGTCTTGGTATTTGAAATGCCTTCATATTCTTTGCTTTTGCTTTTGATTTCCTTTGATAAGAATTTGTTTGGATTTTTCCTTATTCTTGTTAATTAGGTCATTAGCAAACTAATTGCTTGATAATTGATTTCTTGAAATAATTGGTGTTTTAGTCATCGTTCTGAATAGTTTCTTTATTAGTGATTTAGAAAGTATCTTAGTTTTCATCTCATTTGAAAACTAAGCAGATTGAAAAGAAAAAGAATGTAGGTTTCCATCCTGAAAAAGTCATTTCTTTTGATGTAGCATGGGATATCATTGAGGCTGTTAGGGCCATGAATGAGGTACATTTAGGTGACTAGGTTTCTCAAAGGATGGGAAACACTTTCAGTATTAGGGTATGATGGGACTCCCAAATAGGTACAATTCAAGGCCCATCTGACCATCCTTCATCACATTTTAACCTCACTTTATGCATTAGATAATATTTTTTTCAACTATAATGCATTCTTAGGGAGGTTAGGGAATATTTGGTATATAATATAGCCTAACACATTGAATGTGCATGAAAAATATGATTTAATGTGTAGAACATGTTGGATACTAGAAGGAGAAGATTTAAGAGGCTTGTTCCTTACATCAGTCTTACAGGCAAATTTAGTGTCCTTTCGAATGACTAACCCCTAGACCTAGTAGAAAGTCTAGAATGACAGTTAAAGTAATTCCATTGCTTTTCCTATAGCTAAAAAATAAAAGAAAAAGGAGCAAAAGTACCAACCTATATCTCTCGCTCGATCCCTCTTCCCTTTGGCCACTTTCGCCACTCTCTTCCTTACTTAACTCGCTTGAAAGGTACCTGCACACAAGCCGAGACAGAAAACTATCAAAGCATACATATTGATCTGTTAACTAAACATATTTATGAGAAAATTCTTCGGCGTAAATCACTTGATCTTACATTTTTCGACGCTTTTAGAACCAACTTGTCCTGACGATGAACCACACTGGTTGGTTAGAAACCCATCGACAAATGTAAGATCATGTGATTTATGCCGAAGAATTTTCTCATAAACTTGATATGGATCATAGAAGCCTCAACTCAACAAATAAACATATTATAGAATCGAAAGTACAATATACATCACATAAACACATGAATGGAAAAAGCATAGAACTCTTTATTCATAGAAGGAAAGATTACAACCCATGTGGATGCATGTCCGATTCAGTGTCATCCTTCCAGCTTCAAACCCTTCTCTCCTCATGAATAAAAAATTTGACATGATAACATTAGTCTCTCTACTAATCTCATCCAAGCAGCATTTCCTTAGCTTAAGAAGTCTCAACCTTAGACCAGCCTTGAATGCCTGGTCATTTTATAACTGAAAAGAGGAGGTTAGGCCATTAATAGCCGTCATGAATGCTTTGCCATATTTTGGAAGTGGTTCCATGGAGGAAGGGATAATGGGTTAAGGTTCATTCATCTCCTTCCTCATCCAAAAGTGAGCCCAATCCTTTTAGAAACCTCTAGAAGCATCCATTGGATGAGGAATCCAATGGATTCATTTGAAAAATTCGATGGATCTCGCTCATCGCAGGTGATACAAAGGCCAGGTGCTATGCATAGCACCCAGACAGTGTAGTGCCTGCCATTCATTGTAGCCAAATAGAAGGCCACCTGCGATGATCTCCTTAGGGACATTTTTTGGATGAATGGTGTCATGAAACTCTTGGGAAGAAAGCATGATGTAGGTTAACTTCATTAGGGAATGAAAACAACTGAATTAGGGGTTGATAGACCCTAATAATACAGATCTGGAAGTTGGGGTTGATGTGCCCAAATTTTCCTGTAACAGATGCCCCCTAAAGCATGAAGTCGAAAATAACCATGTCGAGTGAGGTGCTTTACCACTTGGAGAGAAGGTTTCGAACCGGAAGGTGACCTGCATCAGTTACAATACAAATATCATGATACTTTGATTTTTTTCTCACAATTTTTAGCTGAGGGAAGGCATACCCATGCTCAGCTTATAAACTTTCATTACATGTACAAATATAGTCGTCTACAGATGTAGACCCATGAGTGGATGACCATGAATGTAAGGCCATTGTACATTTGATATAGTACTCCTGAAAAATATATCGCAACCTGGATGGATGAAACTAGATCCAGGGTCTTCAATCTCGTCCAATATTTCACTCAATGTACAAGTCTAACCATGTGAATAGATGATCTGAAGTCAAACATGGAGAGACATCGTCTGATTACCAGCCAATGATGTAAGCTGTTAACAGATGCGAGAGGAATCACCGATAATGATAATGACCCTCAAGGTACTGCAGTACATTCCGCATGGTGTGAATAAATGATTTGATGTCGAACACCATACGAAGTCTTTCGGTCGAAGGCCAGTGATGTCAACCTATCGCCGGAAGCAAGAAACCTGCCATTGATGTATGCAAGCCTCAAGGTACTGAAGGGGTGTTTCTAAGTCAACTTCTTGGATGATATGCTAATTTCGACAAGAAGTGACTCATCGCATGAGGGCCTTGATATATCCCACCTCAATGACATGAAATGAGGTAAATGATTTTGGAGATGAAACATTGACTGACGACACAAGGTTCAGGAATGACGAGAATGAAAATCAAGGTTTACTGTATTGTAAAGGATGAAGTTTTGAACTGAATGACTTCTCTTGAACATATCAGCGACACTAAAGTGAATTGGTAGCATTTACCCAAAACAAAGTGATGGATGTTATGATAGACCAACGGTGTGATAACCATCAAGCTGAGTGACCTAACCCACATAGTCACAGTGATGAGGTGAAAGTGTCATGTTCAAGAGTGACCTGCTACCATAAAGTGTTCCCAGCGTTTTCCAATTTTTCCCCAGTCATTTATGACCAGTACCTCTTTATTTTTTATCAAGCTTGAGGAGGATAACATATGCTTGTTGTATAATTTCACCCTTCGGGTGAATCCATCACTATTTGATGTTTTAATGAGTCTAGCGAAGGTGAAACTTGGCCTTGTCTAGATGGACAAGTTTGTTGCTATTTGATGTTTTTAACGAGTTTAACGAGAAAGATAACTCGGTCCTTTTCATACTTAGGAAGTCTAAAAGGGACTAAAAGGAAACTCCAAAAGTTCTTTTTCATAAATTTGTCTCTCAAGTCCGAAAAAGCATAAAATAATACAAGAGAGAACATATTGATCATGTTTGATCAATCACTACCTTTTTCGTAGTTAATTTTTCTGAGCCCGAAGAAGGGGTAAAACTATACTGAGTAGATATCGATTCTAATCCATTAACGAGCTAGAAATGACAAGCACTCAGCAATATTTTCATGTTTAGAGAGTTTGAAAAGAGCTTAAAGAGGACTCCAATTTTGAGGAACGAGTGGTATCTAGGGTAGCAACTAGTTCCGATGATGTTGGAACTTCTCAAAACATGTCGATTTATGTAAAGAGGCTCGCTAACAAGACCACTCATTGCAATTGTTCCTCAAAAAAGGTAAAACAACCAAGTGAAAGCGTATGATCGACCAAAGGGATGGTGGCGATGGAATGAAAACAACCAAGGCTCATCTGACGAAAGAGGCTGATAGAATGGCAATCACGAGGGTTAAACTGGAAATGGGTTCATTTTTAGACAAGCTTGAACCATAGGGAACTGTGCTTGGATTCAGTTTCATGTTTACACAAGCTTGAAACGAAAAACTATGCTTGGAATTGGTTTACATGCCCCCAACATGATGAAAGGGAGAGTCTTCTGTAACCAGATGGAAGTCATTGTGGTGAAGCAGGACAGTTATCCAACACCTTTTTGGCTTTGTCCGGATAGACAAAGGTGAATGGGGTGATTCCCTTCACATAACCTACAAGGAAACTTAACTTTACCACTAGGTGCATGCCCCCTAAGCTTCATTACATTCACCTAAGTAGACTACTCTTGGCTATTAGGTTAATGGAATGAAGGTTCCTTTACGAGATCAAGTGAAAGACTCGACTGGGATTTTACGAGATCAAGTGAAAGACTCGACTGGGATTTTACGAGATCTAATGAAAGACTCGACTCAACTTGGAACTTTGCTTTAGGGACCTTATTTCATTTTTAAATGAGCTTGACACAAGATAAGAAACTCTGCTCAGATTCCTTGTTTCATTTTTTAACGAGGTTGACACAAGACCAGGAACTATCCTCATTGACCTGTTTCATTTTTTAACAAGGTTGACACAGTAAAAGAACTATCCTCGAACTCCTTGTTTCATTTTTTAACGAGGTTGACACAAGACAATGAACTATCCTCGGATTCCTTGTTTCTTTTTTTAACGAGGTTGACACAAGACAACGAACTTTCCTCGAATTCCTTGGTTTCATTTTTTAACGAGGTTGACACAAGACAAGGAACTATCCTCGGGCCCCTTGTTTCACTTTTTAAAGAGGTTGACATAAGACAACGAACTATCCTCAGAGTCCTTGGTTTCATTTTTTAACGAGGTTGACACAAGACAATGAACTATACTCGGAGCCCATTGTTTCATTTTTTAACGAGGTTGACACAAGACCAAGAACTGTCCTTGTACCCTTGGTTTCATTTTTTAACGAGGTTGACATAAGACAATGAACTATCCTCGGAGACCCTTGTTTCATTTTTTAACGAGGTTGACACAAGACAACGAACTATCCTCGGGTACCCTTGTTTCATTTTTTAACGAGGTTGACACAAGACAATGAACTATCCTTGGGTACCCTTGTTTCATTTTTTCACGAGGTTGACACAAGACCACAAACTATCCTCAGGGACCTGTTTCAATTTTTAACAAGGTTGACACAGTAAAAGAACTATCCTCATGCTCCTTTGTTTCATTTTTTAACGAGGTTGACACAAGACAACGAACTATCCTTGAAGGGCCAGTTTCATTTTTTTAACGAGGTTGACACAGTAAAAGAAATATCCTTGAACTCCTTGTTTCATTTTTTAACGAGGTTGACACAAGACAAGGAACTATCCTCGGACCCTGTTTCATTTTTTAATGAGGTTGACACAGTAAAGGAACTATTTTCATATTCCTTGTTTCATTTTTCAACGAGGTTGACACAAGACAAGGAACTATTCTCGGACTCCTTGGTTTCATTTTTTAACGAGGTTGACACAAGACCAGGAACCATCCTCGGACTTCTTGATCACAACTCATAAGAGGTCATGAAGGAAATATCTAGTTCCAATGCCCCCATTACATGATGTACAACATCATTGAATTGATCGTCAGTTGATGTAGGTATGAAACAGGTTGCCACATAATTAACCCATGGCGGGGAAGATACCATTGGTACAAATGGACCAATTAGGGAAGATGGTTGACTAGGAGCTATATTTGGATTGGGAAATGAAAGCTGGTCAACGGTGACAATCCTGCCTTCATGCGGGAAACAAATCACTTGAAAGAGTGTTGAAACAATAGCTCCCATGCCATAAACATAGTCATGCCCAAGAAGTAAATTGTAATCTAATGGGCCTAGGACTACCATCACATTCAAATAAATGGTTTTTCCTCCCAAAGTAATAGGTAACCGAGGGAGGATCCCTAATGGTTGACTCGTTCCTTTGTTAGAAGCCAACAAATTCTGTGTAACTGGCACAAGCAGTGGCAAACCAAGCGCTTGCCAATCCTTTGAGGAAAGGATACTCACTGATGCACCTTCATCTATAATAGTGCCTGATATAATCATATTACAAACTTGTACTATGATTTGGAAAGGCACATATGAAGGAAGGTGGAATGGTGCTAGTCGATTCCAATCAAAGGAAGTGACTAGACTACTTGGGAGGGGTACCATAGAAATGGGAGAATTAACCCCTTGAGTTATGAGAATTGGAGGATTTTCCCCTTGTCTTGATGGAACAGGTGAATTTCCCCCAAGCTCATTTGAATCTGAAGAAACAAAAATAACTTGAGTGGTATCATGTTCACTCTCTTCAGGAAGGGTACGATTTATTGAAGGTGAAATCAGGTCAACTATTACCTCGACCTGTTGATTTGGGTTGGGTATAGACTCAGAGGATTCACTTTCAGAGAGAGTGGGTTTGACCGACGATTGATTTTGGTCAGTCAATTCATCAACTAGTGAAGGATTTAGGGAAAGTTTCCTGTAACCAGATGGAAATCGCTGCGGTGAAGCAGGACAATTATCCAACACTTCTTTGGCTTCATCCAGATAGGGACAAAGGTGAATGGGGTGATTCCCTTCACATAAACTACATGGAAACTTGACTTTATCCTTCTTTCCATGAACTTTACTATCACTAGTTGATGGTATGTCACCAACATGATCTCTAGAGGTTGATGACATGGGATGATGTGAATGGGAAGACCAGTCTTCTAAGATATGAGGAATATCGGGACAATTTCGAAGAAGATGGTCTCCCGCACAAAGCTTGCATGGATATCAAACTTTGTGCGGCTTAACGGATAGTTTTTCATCAGATTTTGCATTCAAAGCAATGGTTGCTTTGTTTCTCCTCTGTTGAATTTGCTTCTTCTTCTTCTTCCCTTTCTTCTTCTTCTTAGCCACCTGGTTACTAGTACCAACACTTTCACCAGGAGAAGAGGAAGAAGGGGAGGAAGAAATAAACGAGGAAGAAGGCAAAGGGTCAACTTTAGGATCAACTGGAGGTTGATTTTGTCCAGTTGGAGGTGTACTCAATTACAGAGAAATCACGACATTTTGAACCAAAGAGGTTGAAAACAACCATACCGGAAAGCTAATGGTAAATCCTGGAAGGGACAATGTAGCCATATAGGGAGCACCGATATTTCTGAAAGGAGGAAAAAGATTGGGAGTCCCATCAAAAGGAATTCCTTGATTAGTGGAATATGGATTTGTCGCCATATGTTTCAACCTAAGATCAACTAAAAAACCAGCGTGGAGGATGTTATCCGCAGTCAATTAATTTTTACGACACTAGAACTTAACTTTGATTTTTCATTTTTAAGAGTCGAGAAAAAGCAAAAGATGACTCTAGTCGCTTTCGTTGTTTAATGAGCTTGAAAGGAAAAGTGCTCAGATGAAACTTTTCTTTTAAGGAGTCGAAAAGGAACAAAAGTGGCTGTTTTAGAGATCCTAAGCAAGAGGGTTTACCAAACTAATCACAAAACTGCAATATATCCCGAATGTTGTGTTCGGTGCATTGTGATCGGTAAGGCAGCATACTCAGCTTCCTAGGGATAAAGGATTTAAACCTATTGGGGTCTCCCACTATATACACGACGGTATAGGGAGCACAAGTCCGTACTAGTACTTACCGGTTCAGAGAGGAGGAATCACCCAACCTCAATGAAATGACAGCCACTAGGTTTTAAGACGCCAGAACATGTCTCTAGCCTAGACACCTCTAGATGTTTGCGTTAAATTCCAATGCATTATTAGGTTAATTGAGGTTAATTTTAGGTTGATCTTGCTTAAAATTTGCCTTTGGGTTTCACCATGTGATGTTTTCCAAAATTCCTAAGAATGCAATTAAAATGAGAAGCACTCTTTCCATTTTGACAATGAAAATCCTAGCTACAAGGGAAAGAGCAAACAAGTACTTTTTGGATCAAACAACAAAGAGCACTCACTAATGCATTTCCCTAACCATTCCTTTTAAGCACACACATTCAATCTCCTAAAATGCAATTACATGTATTTCATTTTCTTTTCAGTGCTCCTTAATGTGAATTATGCACTAAAAAGAACAAATGCAAAATGATTCAAAAGACTTTTTCACAAAAATGTCGATTTATGACAATTTCACTTAAATATAAAGGAAGACTAAATGACACTTTTAACTTTAAGGAAACGAAGATTTTCGACACTTAAACAAAAATATGAATCAGATGCACAAGTAGACCAATCGATTATTTTAATGAAGGAAGATTTTACGACACTTCATATTTGACAAAACAATCGACTGAAACTACTTTCAACAATGGAATGCAAATGATAAAACAAATACATAAACAAAAATTTAACAATCCAGTCTAAAATGGGTTGAAACAAGGAAATGAAGACTGCTTTCAGAGACAAGAAATCATCTAAATCCAACAAACAATTCAAACAACTGAAAATTGACTTAAGGCTTCAGCTCCTAGATGGGAAAACTGATCCAAAAGGAATCAATGCAGGCCAAAGTGAGGGATAGTGTGATGCATAGCACTGTCTCTGTGCAGAGGGTGCAATGCATAGCACCCTGTTAGTTACAGAGCTGCGATGATTACAGAATGACAATTTTATGCTCAAAATTGACTCAAATTTTAGTAAATTGAACTTGAATTCGATGAAAAATAGAGGGTAAAGTATGTCAAAGTGTTCTAAGAGATTGATTAGCTACTATAAGGGATAGGATTGCTCCCTAGTGGAGTCGCCATTTTGTTACAGACAAATTTAGTGTCTTTTCGAACGACTAACCCCTAGACCTAGTAGCAAGTCTAGAACAACAGTTAAAGTAATTCCATTGCTTTTCCTATAGCTAACAGATAAAAGGAAGAGGAACAAAAGTACCAACCTGTATCTCTCGCTCGATCCCTCTTCCCTTTGACCGCTTTTGCCACTCTCTTCCATACTTAACTCGCTTGAAAGGTACCTACACATAAGCCGAGACAGAAAACCATCAAAGCATACATATCGATATGTTAACTAAACATATTATAGAATCGAAAGTACAATATACATCACATAAACACATGAATGGAAAAAGCATAGAACTCTTTATTCATAGAAGGAAATATTACAACCCATGTAGATGCATGTCCGATTCAGTGTTGAAAAGTGTGCAACAAGAAATGCTTGTTGAGAATGCAACAAGATGATGGAGCTTAGTGGAAAGGAGTCGCCTTCACTAAGTGGGCCTGCAGGCAAATTATGGCGCAAAGTCTATTTTGGGATCATAGCAGGAATGATCACAACAGGAGTGATCACAGCAGGAGTGATCACAACAGGAGTGATCAGAGTCTATTTTTAGACTGCTAGTCAAAAATAGAAAAGTCAAATATTATTGTCTCATAATAATATTTAGACTATAAACTTTATCTTATTCTCTTGGAGCACTTCAGTTTGAGCTACAGATGTGGCACATGTAGCTATCAGAAGGAAATACGTTTTCTTATGTGTTAGTTGAGCTATTGCATGCAGGACATCAGTTAGAACTCATGTGGTTGAGTTCTGTGGAGTTGGATGAGCAGTTAATGGAGTTGTGTTTAGTTTGACTTAGTTGAACTAGTTGTATTTAGTCTAACTGATCAATAGACTAAGTGATGAGTTGTGTGAATTAGTTATTAATTAATTCACTAATTATTAACTCATAATGCAACTGAAGAATACATCAGTTAACTCAGTGCATGTACAGTTCAGTGGAGACAGGTGTTAGAGGTTGAGATTGCTATCAATTGTGCATGAGATTTTGCACATGCATGGATTGAGTTATGCCAATGATCTCTTCATAGTGTGGGCCAATACCAAGTGAAATATAGCTTGTGCTCACGTGATTTACAGTGTGGGTGATTTTCACAAGGTAAATAGGAGTTTAGATTAGCCATTCTCATTCATTCTCAGCAGGTATTGTGCAGTGGAGGCAGGCAAGCAGCGGAGGAGATTTGGAGATCAGATCTGAGCTGTATTGTGTGTAACAGGTGGAGATAGTACTGAGTACTTGTGAGGAGTATTGTACTATGTTTGTTACATGTTCTCAATCAATATAATATACAGATAGTTGGGGTTTTTTAGCGAGATGCTTTCCCTGGGAAAATACTGTGTTGATATGTGTGATTGATGCTTCTATGTGCGCATGTTAATGTTTCTGCTTTTGTAAATTGATGATCAACGTAGAGGAGGTTATGTATTATGCATGTTCCGCTTATAAGTGTATAATCAAGATAATCTCTGTGAATATGTGTCATATTATTAAAAATTTCTACATGGTATCAGAGCCCTTTGATTAGGAAAAGTTCTACAGGATATCAAAGCGAGGATTGATCATCAGATCTACTATTCAGAAAGTGTTTACAATTTATTTCTTCAGGCAGAGTTTGTAATTGGGCTAGGTAGCCTCTGGATTCATCCTTCTTTTGGAAGGTGAGATATCTGGTGAATGCCCATATAGTCGATCTTTGTACAAGAAATACTTTGTTCTCACGGATTTTAGATCAGAAGCGGTTGAGTTTTGAGCTGGTGGAATGGCGCTCAAGGATAAACTCAGAAACATTAGGTGTGAGAATGGAGACAGTATGCCCCAGTATCTCACGAAGTTCACCCAATGTGGGGATGAGCTGGGAAGTGTGGGGGTAACTGTTGAGGATGAGGATATGGTGAGTCTAGCACTCCTTGGCCTTCCTAAGAGTTGGCATAGCTACCAGGACTCGGTGAATGGAAGGGAGAAATTGCCAGGATGGGAGAGACTTTGGTCAGATCTTGTGCAAGAGGAGATTAGACAGCGCACCAGAGATAGTTCTTCATCTATGCATGATGAGGAGAACTATGCCTTAGTGAGTAAGGCGAAGAAGGGGAAGGGGAAGGTTTCTCTTTCTGAATCCAGTTCTTCCAATGATGGGAAGAAGGTTAACAAGTCGAAGGTGCGATGCTTTCGTTGTCATGAGTTGGGCCATTATGCTACTAATTGCCCAAAGAAGAAGTCCAAGAAGGGATCCGGGGAAGGATCTGAAGGTGAGGCACTTGCTTCACAGTTTGAGTTGGACTTCACACTCTTCGCATGCATGGTTTCATCCATGGTGGGAAGTGGTTGGTTTCTTGACAGTGGAGCTTCTTTCCACATGACCGGTGACAAAAGTTTGTTCAGTACTTTGGAGGAGAAAGATCTCCAGATACTCATAGGGATGGGTAATGATGAGAAGTATAGTGTCTCAGGTGTAGGCACGATTATTTTTCAGAGGGAGCATGGAGCTCGCCTTACCTTGACCGATGTCAAGTATGTACTAGGACTGAAGAGAAACTTGGTGTCGATCGCGATGCTGGAAGACAGAGGCTATGATGTAGTCTTCAATAAGGAAAAGGTTTTCCTTAGACACATCATCACTAGACAGGTGAAGCAGATTGGTTCACGGGTCAAGAACCTGTATGCTCTTGAGGTTCAAGATGCATGCAAAGCCTTGAGCAGTGAGGCAACTGATGGAGACTTGGTGGTTGAGAGGGAGTGTATATTACCTCTCAACATGCAGAGCCAGAAGAAGTCTCAGACGATTGTGGAGGAGCCACGATTGGTGCAGCAACTTCAGGAGGTTGTGGAGTAGCCACAACAGGGGAAGCTGTGTGGAGATGGAGTAGAGACATCTACTCATGCAGACACCTCCAGTAGGGGGAAACTTTGAGCCAGGTGGGCTGAGGGATCACATGCAGCCATACCTCCAGGTAGGAGGTGGGGTGATGTGGATTGATCGTCCCAAGGAGGAGGGGCAGGATCCTTGAGGTACCCAACCTCTTAGATGAGACCTTGCTACGGGAGCCCCAATGTGTAGTAGCAGGAACTGACTGATTGGGTAGAGACAGATGCAGATGGAGTGGCAGAGAGAGCGATAGTGTAGGGAATCCCAGGACAGCGCATAGCATGCAGGCTGCAGCAATGCGAGAGGCACAAGTGTTTTGCACAGTGCTAGGTGGCACAGAGAGGTGTGCAATGGTGCGAGATGCATGGAGATGTTGTAGTAGCGCAGATGTTAGAGGGGGAGCACTTGTCAGCAGTAGGTAGAGCTTCAGCATCAGAGTATGTTCCTAGCCCAACGGAGTGGTCAGTTGGGAGTGTTTTTTGTTCCAAGTGTTGTTGGAGCAAAGTGGACCGGGCATATGTGTTGCATGCAGAACATTCCAAAGTTTCAGGATCGGGTTTGAGAGGAAGACTTTCTTTTTGAGAGGGAGTGTTGAAAAGTGTGCAACAAGAAATGCTTGTTGAGAATGCAACAAGATGATGGAGCTTAGTGGAAAGGAGTCGCCTTCGCTAAGTGGGCTCGCAGGCAAATTATGGCACAAAGTCTGTTTTTGGATCACAGCAGGAATGATCACAACAGGAGTGATCACAGCAAGAGTGATCACAGCAGGAGTGATCATAGCAGGAGTGATCACAATAGGAGTGATCAGAGTCTATTTTTAGACTGCTAGTCAAAAATAGAAAAGTCAAATATTATTGTCTCATAATAATATTTAGACTATAAACTTTATCTTATTCTCTTGGAGCACTTCAGTTTGAGCTACAGATGTGGCACATGTAGCTGTCAGAAGGAAATACATTTTCTTATGTGTTAGTTGAACTATTGCATGCAGGACATCAGTTAGAACTCATGTGGTTGAGTTCTGTGGAGTTGGACGAGCAGTTAATGGAGTTGTGTTCAGTTTGACTTAGTTGAACTAGTTGTATTTAGTCTAACTGATCAATAGACTAAGTGATGAGTTGTGTGAACTAGTTATTAATTAATTCACTAATTATTAACTCATAATGAAACTAAAGAATACATCAGTTAACTCAGTGCATGTACAGTTCAGTGGAGACAGGTGTTAGAGGTTGAGATTGCTATCAATTGTGCATGAGATTTTGCACATGCATGGATTGAGTTATGCCAATGATCTTTGCATAGTGTGGGCCAATACCAAGTGAAATATAGCTTGTGCTCACGTGATTTACAGTGTGGGTGATTTTCACAAGGTAAAAAGGAGTTTGGATCAGCCATTCTCATTCATTCTTAGCAGGTATTGTGCAGTGGAGGCAGGCAAGCAGCAGAGGAGATTTGGAGATCAGATCTAAGCTGTATTGTGTGTAACAGGTGGAGATAGTACTGAGTACTTGTGAGGATTATTGTACTATGTTTGTTACATGTTATCAATCAATATAATATACAGATAGTTGGGGTTTTTAGCGAGATGCTTTCCCCGAGAAAATATTGTGTTGATATGTGTGATTGATTCTTCTATGTGCGCATGTTAATGTTTCTGCTTCTGTAAATTGATGATCAACGTAGAGGAGGTTATGTATTATGCATGTTCCGCCTATAAGTGTATAATTAGGATAATCTCTGTGAATATGTGTCATATTATTCAAAATTTCTACATTCAGTGTCATCCTTCCAGCGTCAAACCCTTCTCTCCTCATGAATCAACAATTTGACATGATAACATTACTCTCTCTACTAATCTCATCCAAGCAGCATTTCCTTAGCTTAAGAAGTCTCAACCTTAGACCAGCCTTGAATGCCTAGTCATTTTATGACTGAAAAGAGGATGTTAGGCCATTAATGGCCCTCATGAATGCTTTTCCATATTTGGGAAGTGGTTCCATGGAGGAAGGGATAATGGATTAAAGTTCATTCATCTCCTTCCTCATCCAAAAGCGAGCCCAATCCTTCTAGAAACCTCTAGAATCATCCATTGGATGACGAATCCAATGGATTCATTTGAAAAATTCGATGGATATCGCTCATCACAGGTGATACAAAGTCCATGTGCTATGCATAGCACCCAGACAATGTAGTGCCTACCATTCATTGCAGCTAGATAGAAGGCCACTTGCGATGATCTCCTTAGGGACATTTTTTGGATGAATGGTGTCATGAAACTCTTGGGAAGCAAGCATGATGTAGGTTAACTTCATTAGGGAATGAAAACAACTGAATTAGGGGTTGATAGATCCTAATAATACAGATCTGGAAGTTGGGGCTGATGTGCCCAAATTTTCCTGTAACAATCAGCCCATGAACAAATCAGTTGGCTCATGGGCAGTTACTACCCCTCAGTGACTATGAGTACCCCAGGAGACCAAATCCACTTTTGTAGGAGTTTTGGAGGGAAGAAAACCTCCCTTCAAGGAGGCTGCCCCTCACTCACTTTTGTATAAATAAGAGAGAGCTTACTAGCTCAATAGGATTCAAATTTCAAACGAAAGATAGTGACTATTAGAGAAAGAGACTTTTGCTTATTATTTCCATTGTCATGTTACATCTTTGAAAATTTTTGAGATTAATGAATAACATCATTTTGTTTCCAGTCTGAGCTTGATTTAAGGGAGATTATTTTCCTTGGGTTAGAGACCAACCCAAGTACTCAAACACCTTCTTTTGTACATTTCTTTATGCCCTTTTGTTGCATGCACTTAGTCTAGTTGTGCTTCTTTCTACAAATCTGGTTGATAAGAAAAACATTGTCTCTGCAGGTTAGTGAGTGAGCTCCCTTGGGAAGCTTGGTTATGTACCCTGTGTGGACAAGCACCAAAAATAGTTTCTCTTTTATGCAATAGTTATATTATGTTCCAAATTCAACTCATCCTTTCACATGCATTTTTCTTTTTGCAATTAGTGTTTTAATAGTCATTTAATCACTTTGTCTTTATTAGTTAAACATTTATTTGGTGTGCAGATGAAGTCTATTGGTTTATATATTAGAATATAACCATTTCATATGAAATAGTGTCACTTCCTTCAACATTCCACTTTCCATTTCTACTCGCTCTGCAAACTATCTGCATTCTACAAATTACACCACTAAGCTACACGAGACTGTTAGTTTCATTTTTTCCTCTTGCACAAGTTGGTCTACTGAGTATATTTGGGCTTGGAAATGTCTCTTTCACCCTTCCACAACCTCATATCACTTTATTACACCTTAATACCACTCTTAGAACCCTTAGATTGCTCTTAGGTGCAATCATGTGGCAAAACATGACATCCTATAGAAATCATGTAGCATTACACACAATTCTTCAGAACATGTCCATAATTGCCTCTAAAGCCTATTTTTTGCTTCTCATCACTTCCCAACGTCCTATAAGCCTTGAAAATGAACTTGAAAAGATCAAAGACCCTTTAGGTACTTTCCTTCCATCGTTGTAGTTTTAATTTTGCAACTAGGGTAAATTGTTTTGGTTATGAGTTAAGTAGCATAAAAATAGTTTACCTTGATCACTTTTGAGCATTTCGTGGTTTTTGAAAATATAATAGAATTTAATTTTATTGCAATAGCATATATTTTTTTTCCTCCAAGATAGATTAGTCATTTTCATGGCATTTACTTTCATACAACTAGCTTAGGGCTACTTTTCTATTATTTACCTTCTGCAAAATAGATTAGGATTTCTTTTCCAGCATTTCCTTCCATTTAAATAGATTGGTGTTTATTTCATGCAGTAGGACAAGTAATGCTTCAATTGTCTCTTTTCTTGCAAAGTTAAGTTCAATAGTTTTCCTTCTTTGGAAGTTTGGAAATTGGTCTTCGCACATTTTAGTTTAATTCAATGCTTCATAGCAGCTTAGGTAGAGTCTTGCTTGTTTTGCATATAACACTATCACCTCTTTAGTTTGTACAAACTCTAAATTGATAAATTAAAGCTGGTAGCCTTGGGATTTGCAACAATATTTTTGTAATACCAAGATTCATCACCCATGTGTGTTATCTTGCCATTGTTCAAGATTTTAGTTCGTGTTTTCTAAACCATAATCCACACGAAATTGAAGTCAAAATTGAGTAAGAGAGATTGGTATTTTGTGGAGGATGAAAGCATACATAGAGGCCATGTGGAAACAATGAAATACTGAAATACATAGGAAATTCTGACAACAATAAGGAGAAACATCACAAATATGTAGAACAATACAATTTGAGGAAAAATGCATGGTGTCAAATTATACAATTGGATGATAAGTTGAGCTCTAATGGTTATGAGAAGCACATATACAATCTTATCTTTGAATGTAGAAACATACATACAATTTACAAACCCATTTAAAATCATAAATTGTGTTTTAAACTATGCTCAGAGTAGTTTAAACATACATAGAAGGAAATGATTTCACTCACGGTTGAATCAAATTCTCACTTAAAGCCTGAAACAGGCTTCAACTGAGAATAGGTTCCATTCTAAAGAAATAAATTTTATGCTAACAACCTATATGTTAACATAAAATATAAGAGATCATTTTAATAATAAATTGAAATACACTTTGCTCAACAAGGAAAGAAACTAAAAGTTTCTCAGAAAGGACCACATTATGCTCAAAAATTTCTCAGTGGTTTTCCCAAAAGAAACCAATTTTTTCTCAATAGTTTGCTCAGGAAAAATCATAAATTTCTTCTCTTATCAATCAATGGTTTTTCAATAATTTTATTAAATCAATAGTTCTTATGAGATATCATAATTTGAGAAATCACATTCTACTCATAGAGAGATTAAATTTTATTCAAATAGAGAAACTACAGAGAGCTACTTTTTCTGAGGCTAAAGTAGTTACAAAAGGTTATTACTTAGTTGATTGGAAACCCATATTTGATAAAGGGAAATTACACTTTGATCACAAAATATTGTTCTTGTTTTAGTGATATTTTACTCAAATTTAAATGGAAACCATTTCTCAAATAAGAGAAAAACTATACAAGAGGAAATTATATTATACTTGCTAGTCATATTTTTCTCACATTTTCCCAATTAGATTACAAGTGTTATATTATTTATATTTGTTTGTTACATTGAATTTCGTTCCTTTACAAAAAAAGAGGTCATTAATAAATTTGCAATTTTTCTACACAAAGTTACTTCATAGAGTCGTTTCACAAGGTTGCTACATAGAATTTCAACAATGGAAGTAAGAGTTGAGCCACTTCAATTTGAAACATATAAATTGCATGTTGATAAAATAATAATTTCTCAAGAAGTAGGGTGGTTGAGATTCCTTCCAAAGTTTATTTATACAATGTTGATGTGTCTAAAGCTTCTTCTTACACATTTGATGGGGAAAGTGCCAGAGTGGAAAATTTAAGAATACATCTATCTGATCATGCAATTCCACAAATCATAGGTTTTCCTCGGGATGGAGAAAGATGATTCAAGAACCACTAATTGGAAGGGAAGGCATGGACACCCTTCATCAAGGAATTAAGGTCAAAGCCTAATTGGTTTAGAGGCATGCTTAACACTTGGTTAAAACAACCATGTAATGAATTAACCTTCTTAGTACAAAAGTATGTGACTTGTGAGGGAAGATTCGACCTCATTTACTTATACCACATCAGGACATCACATCATTTGAGCGCAGATAAAACACTAAATGTACCATACCATCTATTGCACAAACTCACTAAAATGGAAAGGATGAATCAAAAGCACCCTAGAAATGAGCACAAAATTTATACCAGCATGGTCTCATCAAGTTAATCATAGAATTGGAACTAGAACAACATGAGAAACTTGGGATCAATTTTTCAAGGATAATCAATTTGTTGATATTAGTGAAGAAAAACCAATCATGGAGGAAGGATCCCCAGTAGAAGAAGAGGAAATGCTTGAGATATCTCCACCTCAATTTCAAGTACAAGCATCAAGAAAAGAACCCAATACATATACTAAAAGAGTTACAAGGTCCATGACAAGACAAGGCTGAGATGAACAAAAAAAGGAGAAGTATCTTGCCAAAGTGGTTGAAAGGCCAAGAACTAGATTCTCTTCAAGTACCTTAGAGGTAGATGAAGACCAATGAACATTGTATGACTAAATTGAATCCTTGGAAGCCAAGGAAAAATAATGCCAACAACCATTAACAACAAAAGAAACAGATAAAAAATCAAATATGCCAAAGGAATATATTCTCATTGATGAAGAATAAAATACCCTTGCTGAAGATGAAGTTGTAGACATCTTGAAAGATATTCCTTTAAAATAAAAAGGAAAAGATCCTATGAGTATTGCTAGAGAAGCTATTAAGAAAAAGAGGAGAAAACTTAGAAAGTTGAAGATAACTATTGAGAGATGAGAGTCTTGGAGTGGTATATCAAAATACAAAATGATTTTCTCATAAGATATAACCTAAAATTAGTGGAGGAAAATGAAAATTTGAAAGAAGAAAAAAAATACTTCGAGAAGAGAATCTGATGGTGTCCAAGAAAGCATATAACTAGTATCAATAGAAGAAACAATTTAAGGCTAAGAACATAAGCCTCAAGGTGAGGATGTTAATGAATATGTCAATACAAAAATGACAAACATCACTACCAACATAAAGAGATAACGTGGATTTTCTTCTCTAGGTAGCAAGGGCACTTTGAGAACAGTGACATAGTGACTTTGATTTGATACATTTTTAACTTACTTTTATCAATAGACTACTTCCTAAGGTATTTTGCTATTACTTTTTAATTTTTGAATTTTCATGAAAGCATACGTATTGTAAATCTAGTTTACCATATTTTTACTAAAAAATAGTACTTTCTGTAAATGCTCATTTGTTTTGATACTTGTAGGATACATGTGAAAGAATTAGGACATGGGTTTTGTTTGCCATGATCTCAGGATGGAAATCCCCCCCTTGGTTTCATGAAAAACTACATGCAAAGGTCCGATCAACATGCGGTCAACACAACCACTTTGCCTACTAAAACATAAATTTTATGAAGAAATTTGCCCAAATATGAGAAAATGCAATTTTCCCACAATATTGGCCATGGGGAAAGTTGAATTTTATCTAGAAGAAGGATCATATTAGTCTCTTGTTAGCCACAAAGAGATTTTTCAATAGTTTCTTTTAAATTTTGCGTATAAAAGCAAAGCTAGTGAAGCTTACCATACAACTTTTAGATTTCAAACTCTTAGATTTTTATTGTGATCTTAATCTTTAGTAACTTAATCATTAGATCTCCAATTTAAGATTTATTATTGGTAATATATACAATCCTTATGAGTTTTTACTAGCTAGTAACATTTGGGGTACAAGCTAAGGCATGGAGGGCCCCCATTGTCTCAACAAGTGTACTTGTTTTCATTGTTACTCATAACCGTAGATGATGGTACATATTTTTTTGTATTTGCCTTTATGATTATACATACTTATGCAAGAAAGTATTTACTTTCATGATATTTTAACTATCTTGCCCATATCATGCTTTGTCTTGTCCATACTTGTTCATGACTCCCTGTTTTGAATTATTATCCTTGTTACTTTTTTATTTATCATAGTTCTATAAATTTTCATGAACAAATCAATTATTTTGATAATATATTAGGCAATTCTCTTGAAAACAAGCATATTGATAAATAGTGTAAAATATTAAGAGAGTCTCTCTTTTAAGAAAATGCCATAATGCATGCATAACTTATCAAACTAGTCTTGGATCAAGCATTGTTATAGGTCTTGTTTTCCATATATTAGCAAATTTCTTGAGAAACAAGCATATTGATGGGCTGGGTAAAATATTAGGAGAGTCCATCCATTGGGAAAGGCCCTAATGCATGAAAAATCCACCAAACTAGACTTATTCAATCATTATTTCCATTTTTTAGTATGTCATTTTATTTTAATACTTGAAATCAACCATGATGATAAATGCAAGACTAAGGAGTCAAGAATTGTAAGACTTTAAATCCAAAGAAACCACAACTTGCGGGACACCAATGCAATAATTGATCTTCCAAAATATTTCAAGTAAGTTGTGTGCTTTTACTTTCAAGAAGTGTGATTAGATTCAATTGTTTAGGTTGTTAAATCACAGTTTTATTTCATGCATTCTTTATTTTTCCAATTTAGAGTTTTAAATTTTAATTTGTTGAATTGCCTTCTAGTTAACCTAAGCAACCTAGATCTAATGTTTAGGATAAATAATAATTTCCATTTCTTAATTTGATAATAAATCTAAGCTAATTACCTACATATAGTCGTGTTCTTCTAGTTTTACGAACACTCAGATTGATTAAAATATCATGTCCTAATTTATGCCAATAAATGAGCCTGACACCTCCAATTTGGATTCCCTAGGACATATCTCATGTACACATTGGTTCTGATGTATGTGATAGTTAGTCTCCACCTTTAGTTGGTGAGAAAAAAACCTTTAAATACTCAATGTGAGAGTTAATGTTATGAGAGAGTTATTCTCTAATATAATTCAATCTAAAATTAAATAGGGTAAAAATAATGAAGTTAAGGAGAAATAAAATTTAGTCATGAAGTCAAAGCATACATCAAAGATGCTTTGTGGCAAAATCCATAATTTCTCTTTGTATCTCACTTTTATATTCTTTAGGATCAAGAACACATATATTGTATGGTGGAATATTGTTAATATCCAAGCCAAGAGAGTGCACAAGAGTTGTAACCTCTACATACTAAGATCTTTTGTACTTACACTTACCTAGATGAATGGAACACTATAATGCAAAATAAGGATACATAATGATAGAATTAGTTGAACAATGAATTTGGTACGATAAATTAGTCATGTGAATAAATGCCATGGTTATTATAAGGTAAAACATGAACTCTAGTCTCCATTAGCACAATGTTCGTGGACCTTGTAATAGAATAATCTCATGGAAAAGTGAGGTAGTTATGGCTAGGGTTATACCCTATCTACTCACATAGGGTGATCCCTAGTTCATAGTGGCCCAACCTCACATGGATAGAAAATCGTTCAATTTTATGACTTCCTCTTTGGCATTGTCATGACTTCCTTTCCCAAATTGGTTCTCCTTCCCCAAGTGACCCAAGCATTTGAATGGTAGTGGTACATTTTATCTTGGTTATGTCTTCCTCCCTTGGTGCATCTGGTACTCATGTGGAAACTAATATTAGGCAATCCATGAGAGCCAACATGGTTATTAGATGTACATTTGGTGCTATCCCCTCTAATGATATTTAGGGTGAGGCTTATTTCGATTATATTATGAAGAATGTCTCACATTATCCTCATATTTTGGTTCAAAAGGTTATGGCCATTACTAATCACATAGTAAAAAGTACTGTAGTCCAAGCATCCTTTTACTATTCAAATGATCTTGTGCTATACTTCAATAGTCTTTGGCCTCATTTAGTTGATCTACATAAATGGATTACAGACTCTTAGAAATATGAGTTTAAAATAGGTGGCTTTTATTTATCCCTATGCAAATCATTTATTCATTATTGAGTTTAACCTTGCAAAACATAGGGATTTGATTTTAAACATAGGACTGTAGTTCTAGCGAAATGGTGATTTATGTTGAAACCATAGACCCCATATTTTGACCCAATAATATATACTATACACAACTCCTATGTGGGTCAGACTTCCAAAAAATCCTTTGCTTTTTTGGGGTTTATACTCTCATTGAACCATTAAAAAATTTCTTGAAATATGACATTATAGTAGGATTGAAACAATGAATTGAATCACCGCAACATATGCCCATATATGTGCCAAAAAAGAATTCAATAAAGGATTTCCAACACAAATAAATTTAACAAATGAAAACTACTCCTAGATAGAAAAGCTTGATTATGAACATGTTTCTTTTCATTGTAGAGCTTATTTTGAAATGGGTCATTTATTAACATACCTCTATAAATGGCCAAGGCAAGTTAGGAAACACCAATGTAACTTGTGGGTTGGGGCTAAGGAATAACATCAATTGATTAGCATGTAAGATCCACTTAGCTTGTAACCACCCATGGAAAATCCAAAAGTGATCCAAAGGAAATTAGGGACACACCATGAAAAGAAGACCTTCCAATATAATAGGGTTTGACAACACACGATATAATGGAAGAGGAATCCACTTTTCCCTCTACCTTGGTTTGGGAAGCAATGCCACCACTTGACCCTCAAAATAAGGTGACCTAGGTAGAACATGATGAAGAAGATGAGACTTTAGAACATACCAGCACCCCCATATCAAGACGCATTTGGAATGGAAGGAAATGAAAGAAGTTTATCAAATGAAAAACAAGCTTGGATGACAACAATAAAGAATAAAAAGCCTTTTTTAATAGAAAAAACAATATTGACCAATGAAACATGTAATCTTGTTCAACCATGTTCTATTATTATATTTTATTATGTACAGAGTTTGTTAAAATTTATCAATATAAGAAATACCAAGATGTAATTTTTGTAGACATATTTTTTATAATTAACAAATAAGCAGCTAGCCATTTTACTTGAAATTTATAATTATTGATTTTTTAAAAATTTTATTATTAACCTCAATTACAACCTTTTACAATATATTTTTTTCTAATTATTTTCTAAGGAAATGAAAATTGACAAACTAATAAAAGAGTGCCTATCTTAGTTTTAAAAAGTTAAAAAGAGAATATAAATAAAAGATAAAAATCGACAAAATAACAAAAGAGTGACTATCTCAGTTTTAAAAAGTTAAAGAGAAAATATAAATAAAAGATCTCTTAACCACATCTAGGTTAATTTCTTTCATTAAAATCCAATATACCAAATCTCACATCCCTAGAGTAAAGTTGTTTTATGAAAATGTTATTAAAATTGAAAACAACTTTATGAAAATGTTACTAAAATTGAGGGCATTGTCTTAACAAAAACAAGCTAAAATCAACATAATAATTATTGAATCAACTTTGAGAAAAAATAACCATGCTAAATCTTGATAAGATGAACAATAGGCCTAAATAAGTGTAAGATGCGTTAACCCCCACACTATTTCCTTTGTAACAATCTGAATTTTATAGTGTTTTTTTTCAAAAAGTTTGTAATAATATGAATTTTATAGAGTGTGTTTTTCAAAAACTCATGGAAGTCATAAAGGTTTCTAAGAGCATCCCACTACCTTTGGAGGCCTCTCAAATTGTAGAAGACAAAGGCCATCCCTATTTAACACTAATAATGTTGTGAATGTAAACAATGGCAATTGTTTTAAATTTCACTTTATAAAAAAAAAAATAGATAATTATATCTAGAAAGACCAATTCCTTTAGTGTTTATGATAAAGCAGGTCTATAGATGTTATAAAATGCTTTCTTAAAACCAACAAAATAGTGTAGTCTCCTTTTGATCATTTTCACTTTTTAGAATGGCTTTCAAAGTTATGATATGATTTGTTGTTTAATGATTTTTTCTAACTAGTCCGATCTTTATAAATATTTTTTTATATAAAAAATTGTAAAATATACTCATTGAATACATTAATGATTAACTTGAATAGAATACATTAGATTAAAGTTATTATGTAATTATTAGAAACGATAATGTTGGAATTTCCAAGAGGGGAAAGTTCACAAGAAACCATATGATTGAAAACATTAACAATATGCATAATTAAAATGGTAAGGTTGTATTTAAGATATCCATATATAAAGGGTTCAACATCTACAACTTAATTAATGTTAAGCTAAAAACTAATATTAACATATGCATAATTAAAATGATAAATTGTACCCTATATAAAGGGTTCAATATTTACCACTTAATTAATGTTAAAACTAATAGTGTTAACCATCTTATCCAATTAAAAGAAACACATAAGATGAGGGTACATAGATTTGGGAGAAATCATGAATGGATGAGAGATTGTCGAATCAAACATCAAATATGGAGATTGGAAATCATATTTATATTGTTCTTAAAAAAATATTTTAGAAAGTAAATTTAAGCACACTAATCGGTGTGTTTGTATTTCCTTTGAAGTTGATAATGATTTTTTCAAATCATCGAAGTTTGTGAAGTTGATAATAATTTTTTCAAATCATTGAAGTTTTTTGCAAATGAAAAAGGATAAAAACAAGTTTATAAAGGTTTCTTTAGAGTTTACGAGAGAGAATGGATACAAATTAATGAACAAAATAATGATAAAGTTAATTTTTTTATTAAAAGATTGTAATAATATACCTTTTAAAAATAAATTTAGGTTTAAAGGGTTTACAAAGTATAAAATAAATGATGACAAGGTGTTATATTAAGGTATTATGTGGTGAAAAGGTTACAAGTTCGAAATTTCGTGGGAAGAAATCTAGTTATATTAAGAGCTAGTATGACCTAGGTTAGGTGTGATCTGCATGTGATTTTGACGACTTAGATGTCTCTGGGTCGTAGTTACTTAAACCACAACTTAAGCATGCCAATCATCTCAAGAGTTATATTACCTAACAAACAAACAAAACAACTTAAATTTAAAAGAATAAAAATAATCCGAATAAATAAAATCATATAGTAATTAAATATTAAGATAAAAATAAATAAAACATACCAGAGAGATTAAATTTTCAAAGAAGAAATTGATTAAAAAATTTACAAATAATAAATTTTATAAATAAAATAATAATGAGAATATATAAAACCAAAGTGAGTGAAACAAATAAAACCAAAATAACAATGCATCTTTAATCATTCAAATAATTTATATAATATATATTTAATACATTTTCCCTATAATTTATTTTATTATTTATTAAAAATATTCTTCTAAGTATACAAATTGTTTTTTCTTTTTAAATCAACACAAAAATTCTATTAATCAAAAATCATTTTCAAAATATACATGAGACTGAACCAGTTTATCAACATGATGCATAACATTCCTGCTCATGACGACTAGTAAGTACCTTGAGAGCAGCAGTAGTACTAAAGACTTTTCAATATCCTATCTTTCTCATGATGCTACTAAAGACTGCCTATGGCATAACCAATGCATCAAACATGCTCTCTATTCAACAGTATCCAAGATATGCATTGTAAGGATTTTGTTTCTGAGTACAAAAATGAACAAAGCATAGTTGATGAAGGTATGACAAGGCCATACGTGTGTAACTATGCTAATATAAGCTTGAGTAGCTATGGATCCACATGACATGAAAAAAATGTAACAACCAAATATAAAACCATAGAGAAAGGATCATAAAACACCATTCTGAAATCAACCAACTAAACTGTAGCGACCAACCACAAAAAGCACCAAGAAAAAACTTGAAATGTCAATCTGAAATCACCACTGGAGACATTAGGTCTCTATTTTCTACAGGGACTGAGTTGAGATGGAGCACATTATGGACGATAGGAGTGTTGATCACCGTAGGAGCATATGAATTGTTCACTGAATCAAAATCTGACTAGGAAACAACATTTCTCTCCACTGTTTGAAGGCAAATAAGAATGTCATCCAAACAGTATCGGATGCTTCTTAGAAGGCACTTTAAGTCTTCCTGCCCTACAAAAAGCATGTAATGGTCCACTTGTTTATCTCTAATTAACAAATAGGGTAAGGGGTCAAGTTGTTGATAAACTACCATTGAATGTAGAAAGTACAACCTACACTTTCTGAATTTACCGGGATTGGGGATCCATTTTAGATCCTGATTCCCAACCTTAGAATCGAAGAAATAAGGTTTAGCCCCAAATTCCCAAGATTCCATTGTTCGAATCTCCTGATAAACTTTCAGTGGTACCTGTATCAAACAAGGATGCCACAAAGTTCCATCCTGACAGTCGTATGGGATGCAAATTTATCCTCAAACTAGACCCTCCTCTGCAACTTACCATTCGTTAAGGAGGTGGCATGGTCATTGGGATAAGTACACAAGATAGATTATGGAGTAAAACTGCGCCATTGATGTTAGGCCAAGTTACAAATTAATTCCTAAGCGACTGGTGAAAATCCATATATGATGGTTTTGGGAAGGAGACAATATCGACACTGGAGATCTCTTAACACAACACTATAGACAAACCTCTCCTGGGTAGAAAACCTATATGAGGAAGAGCGAAGGATTGATAAGTAACTCCTCTTGAATGATATAACCCAGGCTCTCTAAGAAACTTGCGCCATACCCGAATACATTAGACAACAAAGAAATACAAGAAGTAAACTTGGCACACCATGCAAGTAGTGGTAATTGTAAAGGAGGACAACACAACAAAACTAGGCATAGACCAAGGGTATTGTAGCCTTCCAAAGGTCAACCAACAGGAAATTCATCAATACACTTCAAAATAACACCTACCCATTTCACAATGTAGCATAGAGATATTTTTGAACCCTTTTGTAAATGTAAGGAACCAAAGAAAAAGAACACTCTAAAACCAAATTGAAAAATTATCGAGGTACCAGATCCCGCACACTAGGACAGAAAAATTGAACAATATACCTAGGAAATTGATGCCCTGGAGTGATGAGGATGGGAGAATGACGACGAGTTCGAAAATTGGCCCAAAGGCTACACTATGTAAAAATAAGATAAAGCACATTGAATTGGAGTCCTTTGTGAGCAAAGATACTCCCTACTCTGCAATGTTGCTCGCAAAAGACGTCAGATAAAAGTCCATTGATGCACATAGGACTTCATAGCTTGCTTATTACAATCACATTCAACCCAAATCCTTTCACACTTTCATAATACCACTAGCCAACACATTTGCCACGCTTCGCCTGATACCCCCTTATAAACTCGTGAGGTGAGAAGACCACCTGCTCGCAAAGGAATTTTGCTCTCCCCAAGAGAGCCATAGGGAGGATGAGTGGTATACTCATAAAAAAACTTTAGATGAACATTCTTCCTATTATGCAAGGTACCATTAATGCTCGGCAGGCACCCATGGGCCTCTACCTTGGGCCATTTTGTCAGGGCCATTAAAACCTTTCAAACCATCAGTAAGTGAGCCAAGGAGAACACACTTGGTAATTTAATGAGGTTATATGTCAAGGCCTCCACCACCCTTGCCCGATAAGGAGGGGATGCCGCTAAAGAATGGGTTGCTAATCCCAACATACCTATTGCCCATACGTCGACCTTGACATAAGTATTTGAATTGTTAGATACATATATACATTGGTAATGTGAGAAGATAACTTAAGGTCACAGATGCAAATTGATGATATGAGAGAAAAATGCAAGTGTGAAAAGGTTACTTGAAGATGCAAAAAGAGAGGAAGATCAACTTTTCAATGGTAATTAGTAATTGAGTAACTACATTTCACTGATAGTTACATTTGCAACGTGGTAGTAAAACAAATGTTACTCTAGCATGTGTTCATTATGTTTTTTATAATTAAGTTTACTTCGAAAGTAGCTATCTATGTGTCACTTTGATTTCATTCTAAAGTCAGAGAATTATTCAATAAGTTTCCCTTATTTGTAGATGGATGATAAGAATGATAGTTATTCAGTTATTCAATAAAGTTTATTTTTTCTTACAATTATGTCAAACATTATGATTCCCATTTTAAAGAGATATTAGAGGCAAGTGGGATACATTGTGAAAAACACCATAAAACATTATGATTACATATTTTAAAGAAACATTATGATCGTTATCATTTTAGTGTGACACAATGGGGCATACTTTAAAGAGATTATGATTGCCATTTTATCAATAAGATAAAGTTCAATTCGTAAATCATGCATAAACTCGTCTATATTTCTAAGTTTAGCTTTGTCATTTTCATTTTTGGTGATGGTTAATTAGGTTAAGTATTATTTTAATTTTAGATTTAAGTGTAAGATAATAATTAAGAATTAAATTATATATTTTTTTGTGTTTTAAATATTTTTAATATAGTAAAAAGTAATTATAAAATTAAATTTTATATTATTCAAAATATATTTTAATATATTTTTTCTTCAAAAACATATTAAACTAGAATATAACTATGTTATAATAACAAAATAACATGTATACACATTTTAATAATGCCATATATGTTATAATGTTAAAATAAACAAAATGACATATATACAAATTTTAATAATGTTATATATGTGATAATGTTAAAATAAACAAAATGACATATATACACATTTTAATAATGCTATATACGATTTATATGCGGTGAAATTGACATGTTTTACCCGGGCTTCAAATTATTTTATATTTACTTTGTAATTTCATATAAACATATCCTTGTTATTTTGATAATATAGATTGTTTTTTTGTTTTCTTAGTTTTTTTGAAATAGTTTTTTATGTGAATGTCATATTTATATTTATAATTATGTTGAGAGGTATTTTCGAGTTTAATATGGAAGAAAATCTTGTAATGTTTTATTATGTTATTAAACATTTTGACTCGATCAAATTACATAAAACATATATATATATATAATTATAAAATTACGTAAATAAATAAATAAAATAAAATGAAATTATATATAGAGAAAGAAAGAGTAAACCAATGTAGATCTATTTTAACTCTGGATCTCTGAAGCACCTAAAGGGATTAAATCTCTTGAAGTGCAAACTTTTCTTCAAATTTTGCATTAAAAAAAAAGGTTCTTATACATTCGGAGATAAGATGTATCTAAGTTGGTTACTAGCAGAACCATATAAATTAAAAAATGAATTAGTATATAAATTAAACATATATACATTTTAGAAAACATGCAACAATATTCATAGCTCTTGTTACGATACCCACTACTATGGCCTATCAATACCAAATGCCCAATATCACATGTGTTGATATCACATTTTCTTTAACTGATTATTTTTAGATAAATTAACTGAAAGAGCATAACTGACTTGGAGATAAATGTTAACCCCTCATTTGTGAATATTACTATTTTGACATATTTTGTTGTCACCTTCTGAAAATAGAGTTTGAGTTGTACAAAGAGTACCAAATAACATAGATATTTTTATCCATCTTCCAAGCCATAAAAGCTCTCAAAGCTAAATCATACCCTCTCCACTAGATAGTGTTCGGAATAATCTTTCCAACGATAGGTGGAAGTCCAAAAAAGGATTCATGGATCAAAAGTTAGAGCAGATTGAAGATACCCTTTCAAAGCGAGAAAACAAAGGAAAAAGGGCTAAAGGCTAGGCTCATCGCAAATCGCAATTGGGGCTTTTCTAAAGAAACGGTAGGGGCAAACGACAAAATTTATGATCAATTGATCGACGATATCGCACACTGTAGATCGATGGGTCCAAGGCAATTCAGATCGACAATCGGAGGGTCTCAGGAACAGTCTATCTTCTTATTAGCGGTGGGAGGTCCCGGGCACAGTCTATCGTCTTATCGGTGGTGGGAGGTCCCGGGAATAGTCTATCGGCTTATCGGTGGTGGGAGATTCCGGGCATAGTCTATAAGCTTATCGATGGTGGGAGGTCTCGAGCATAGTATATTGGCTTATCAGCGATTGGAGGTCCCACATGTCGGACTTCCAACAATATCAAAAATCCCACAATATCGGCGATTCTAGACAGGACTGGGGTTAAAAAGATTGCAAAGTGGAAAAGTCCCGATATAGTGTAAAGTCGCCAGGAGGGGCTAACAACCATTTAACAAAGGATTGTAGTGAAAAACCAAGGGCAGGCGGGTCCTTTTCTTTCTCCTCCAGGGGGCCACATGGCGGAATACCATTGGTCCCTAAGAATCCACATGCCAGTTGATGTTAGCATGATGTGGCAGTATGGTGGAAACGTGGCATGCATATTTGGCAATTTCAGGGGTCCTATGGTGGCATATCCAGGTGACACGTGTCACCACTCAAGAAGTACCACGTGGCACTGATGACGTCACTAAAGGAGATTCCTACAGATCAGCGATCGACGAAGTTAAAGGGTCGCAACTCCAATTAAAAGTCTTCGATTGTGATTTGTGGTAAGGGGGGCTCTAATAAGGGGGTTGGCCCGCGATCACACGGAGGGTTGAAGAATGAAGGGCTAAGCAAAATAGGGGCCAATCCCACAGATTGGCGATCGTACAGGCCAAATTTCATCCTCGACTGAAATCCCTCTCGGCTTGCGATTGTGATATGCGGGAACTCTCCTGGACGCGATATTTTATGTGATATGCCTTATGGAAGTCTCGCATCCGGACAAATCGGCCACTACTATGAAAGGAGGTAAAAAAACCCTCTCTCCCGTATTGCAATTGCGATACCCCAGGTGGGCCCAATCCCACGGATCGACGATCGCACAAATGAAAGGCCTCCTTCGCTAAAGTCCCTTCCGACCTGTGATTGCGATATGTGAAAGTCCCTCCCGGATGTGATAGTTTATGCATCCTGTTTTCTTGAAATCTCGCGTCCGGACAAATCGGCTAGCGCTATGAAAGGAGGTGAAAAGGCTCTCTCCCATATTGCAATTGCGATACCCCGGGTGGGCCCAATCCTGTAGATTGGCTATCGCAAGGGTTAAGGGGAGATATCAAAAGGAAAGTAATATAAACCACCAGTGTGCGAGATTCTATGTAACAAAGGAAGAAGACCCCTTGGAGGGGGAGTCTAAAGGCCTTAGTGCCCAAGGACTAAACACCTGGCCATAGCCCCTAGTCACATGAAGCAAAAGGGGCTGGAGTAGATCTGAAGGCCTCGTCTTGTAAAGGCTTTTAATGGAAAATCCAGATGCGAGAACTCCACGACCAGGTAGTGTAGAACTTTAAGACGAGGTGGGTCGGAAGCTGTGGCATTTAATAAAGGAGATGTAGCATTCAAACCCGACATGGAAAAACCCAGAGAGGCCCCTTGTGACATAAAATTTAGGTTGACACTAACATAAGTAAATAAGGACCTAGTAGCTCGGGAGGACTTGATTATCTAGCATGGTGCCCCCATACAGAGGGAAGACGAAGTACTGCCAAGAGGTCCTCTGCTTCAGTACTGCGGCATGAAACTAATAGCGTCCATTCCCAACTTTAAATGATGAATGGTTCAAACGGTAAAGGCAGAAGCGATGGGAGTCGAATGAATAACACAAGAGGCCAGACCGTGATAAAAATTCAACATGAAGCAACGACGATCACAGGGATGGGCACATAGATATTTTATTAATGTGTTCATATGATTGTCGACTGATTTGTTATCATGTAATGGGACGCCCTTTAATAAGGAAATTAATATTTTGTAATGTTTTTGGGCCACATAGCCATCCCTCATCGAGACAGCTAGTCGGTCTGATAGCTGAGACTCGAAAAAAGATATTTTTGTTGTAATGCATGTTCAAACACTCCCCTCTCTAGATAAATAGGGGGAAGTGACACTTTACAAAGGTTCAGAAATCCTAAAGAAAATGCTACATGTTATTTTAAGACTATATGACTTTATAATACAGATCTTTCAAAATATCAAGTAAATGGTGGTGATTCCCCTACGAGTGTTACATTATATTATCCCTATGTTAAAACCCATTATGTTCACATTTCTTCTATGAATTCATGTAATCATAGCTGCTAGAAATATTTCATGCTTCCTCACAGATTCATTTGTATTGACTTATTAATGCATGTGCCTGTATGGATTATTAAGATTATATTTTTAAAATTGTGCTACATGAATCATAACATTCAGTCTCTCTTTTGTCCATTATATCTACCCGTAACTCAAATAAGTGTACAAATTCTTAATTCTTCAAGCTCTGTGTTAAACGTAGAATTCTTGATGCTTTAAGCTCTATGTGATGAGTTTCTCTTTCTTATTATCCTCTCTCATTACTCTATAAAAGCTTATTAAACTGTATTTCCTTGAACTACTTGGCCTCCATTATTTTATGCACATATTTCTGTGAACCGCATATGTGAAGAAGTACCAGAAATACATGACTTATACCTTTCGATGAATGAACTAACACATTCCTTTTAAAATATATATATATATAGATATATATATATATATATATATATATATATATATATATATATATATATATATATATATATATATATATATATATCTGTGTGTGTGTGATGTCTCCATTTTCCTGAGAATCATTTGAGACACACAAAATCTAGATGTGCCCAGGCACTGGTCTTGTAAGCAATCCAAGGTTGTCTCTGGGAGCGACAACATCTTTTGGTGCCATTGCCGAGGAATGTATTGAAGGATTTTTCCCCTGGGATATGACAAGTTGAGCACTCTTTGTGTAGGTGAGCAAAGGCATTCTGATTGCATCCACATCACCTTGGCGACTCCACAAACCCCATTATCATTTATCATCCTAGCTTTTAAAAAGCCTCACACTCACTCAGATACCTCTCAGCAGAAACCCCATTTGTATCTGACCCAGAGAAATTAATTTTTAGGAAAGTCTGGAAGGAGAAAACTCCTACTACCTATGCTACCGTCTCATCAGTATTTGAAGCTTCCTCATCCAGCTCCCAACCCATTATTACTCACTACTCAGGATTTACTCCTAAGACCCTTACATACCTTGCTTTCAGTCTAGTCACTCCAACCACTATGGTTGTGGCCCGAGTTCCTCCAACAAATCTTAACCCCCCTCCATTAATCTAGATGGTTGTTTCGGGTTTTTTGTTGAATAAATATGCCCTTATTGATTTAACTCAACCCCTAAGTGCTATGCCCAGGGCTACCTAAAGCTTCTACCTAGGTTCAATGGGGAAGATGAAAACACTGAACGGAGACACATTGAAACCTTTTGTGCTTTTTTTGGGAATCTAAATGTAGAACAACTGGATGTGGTCCTGAGACTTTTTGTACAATCCCTTGATGGAGAAGCTAGAAAATGGTTTAAATCCCTACCTAATGCCTCCATCACTACCTGGGAGGAACTTGAAAACTCTTTCACACAAAAATGGGGTGAAAAGAGAAATCATGAGTGCCTCCTCACAAATTTTAATGCTATAAGGAAGAATTCGAAAGAGGACACTTCAGAATTTATGAAAAGGTTCAATAAGCTGTATAATAACCTGCCTGGTGAGATAAAGCCTCCTCCAGCTACTGTTCGTGTAGCTTTTTTGGGAGCCTTTGAATTTGAATTTGGTTTTACCCTAAGAGAAAGGAAGTCTCTCACTTTATATCAACTCCAAGTCGATGCTCTGGAGGTGGAAGAAAATTTCACCTTGGTAGGGAAGTCAAGAGGAAAGCAGGAACCTACTGAGAATAAAAGGGGGAAAGAAGAAGCATCCTCCTCTGGTCAAGCTAAAGAATCACCAAATCTAAGTGGGATGAACTGGATAAAATCATCAGGAGTTTATCGCATAAGGTTTGAAATCTTGAACTTGAGAACAAGATTCTCTCCAAATAGAATGCTCAAGGCAACAATCAGGGTTATAACACATAGTATAGAAGGCCTCCATTGCAGATACTTCCAAGGGAAAGAAAGGAACAACTCAATCAGATCCCTCATCCTCTATATTTAGAAGATGATCCCAATGAACAATCGTCGGATACACATGAGATGTAGGGAAACTTGTATTCCACTTTCTTTGAAGAAGAACATGAAAATATGGCTCACTAGGAGACCAGTCATGATAGAGAAGCAACAAAAAATGAGGAGGATATAGATTATTATTGTAAACAGTTTGTGGATTTCATGCAAGCACAGCTACACCAAAGGTATGATCTAAGATCTTCAAGAAAGAGGTCGAGGGAACTAGAACAACAAGAGGGAACTGCTCCCCAAGATATTCCCCTAGTACTAGATAAAGGGAAAGGTAAGATGAATCCTGACTCTTCCAAGATAAAAGTCTCCTCAAATAAGGAATGCAATAGTTCTTAGGGACACACAAAAAAGGAGGCACCTGTTCTGTAGAAAATTGCTAGTGGTAAGGAAGGAAAAGCAGAGCCAGGAGGTATAGAAAAAGTCAAACCTACACTCAATCTTCAGAATGAACTTGAAAAGGTAAAGGTTCCTGTTCCTCTGATTGAGCTTCTAAACCAACCTACTTATAATTTTCAAGTCTCTCAATTCATGCATCCATCCACCTCAGCACCAACCCTTGACAGTTTAAACCTTCAGGAGGAGAGGCCAATGGTTGTTTTTGGGCCGCATGTGGAAGAAATTCATCCTTCTACTGCACCCTTCTATGTGACCCCAGTAATCCATGACCTCTTATTGCATAATTTCATGTTGGATTCTGGAGCCTCACAGAACCTCATGCCCCTATCAGTGATGGAACAACTAGGCTTGCAGATCACCAGGCCCTACAAGGACCTATACTCCTTTGACTCTAAGAGATTCAAATGCTTGGGAATGATAAAGGATTTTGTGATAAACCTAGCTCAAATCCATGTGAAGATTGTGGTAATAGACATAGTAGTGGCATATATTCCCCTTCGGTTCGGCATGCTCCTATCTAGTTCTTGGGGTTCCAAGGTGGGGGGATATATCAAGTTAGATCTAACTTATGCCACTATTCGCACTTTTGGAGGTGAAAAAAGGAGGTTGTACAGAGAGTCGAGATTTGTAAAAACCATGAACCCAGCTAAAGGCTCAAAAACTCCCTAGTGCATGGAAAAGAAAGTGACCTCTCCTGCCCGTTCCTAGAAGAAGATGAGACCATATTAGAGGAAACATCAGTACACCTAACAAGGCAGTCAGAACACCATCACATAAATGAAAACAAAGTATGGAAATTATGCTTTGACGAAGCAAATTCCAAAGAAGGAAATGGAGTAAGAGTATTGTTGGTATCTCTTGAGGGAAGCCTGATACCCCTCTCATTCAAGTTGGAGTTTGAGGAAACCAAAAACGTGGCGGAGGATGAAGCATTGCTCCTTGGGCTACAAATGACAAATAATATGAATATTAAATGCCTAATGGTCTATGGATACTCTGAGCTAGTTGCAAGGCGGATCATAAATCAGTGCCAGGCCAAACGCCCCAGATTGAGGACTTATCATAATGAAGTGTGGGATCTAATTGATAATTTATTCCTGGCCTTTAATATCCAATTTTTGCCCAGAGAAGGAAACATAATGATTGATTCCCTTTCTGTAGTAGCAAGAATTTTCAAGCCCCCTCAAAATCCTCTCCTGAGGTATGAGGTGGAAGTCAGATACAAACCCTCTATACTTGATAATGTCAAGCACTGGCAGGTATTCGAGGACGACGAGCAAGTGAAAGAATTTATAGAATTAATTGGGGAGTTCACTAAATCAACCATCGATCAGGAAGAGGAAAAAGAGGGAGATCAAGAAACCACTTCGTGGGAAGATGCAGTGGCTGGAAACAGAATTCTACAACTGAAAGGGAACACCATTCCTCGTGGACTAGTCCCACTGGAAAGACTTTTTAATAAGGATGACATAGACTCCAAACCAATGGCTCTAGAGATAGACGATCAAGTAGAATATTGCAATATCAGCTCAGAGGAGGAATCCCAGATGATCAGGATATCAAAAGGAATCCCCTTGCTATACAAACAAAGGTATTTAAATCTATTCAAAATCTACAAGGATGTTTTTTCTTGGTCTTATGAGGATTCAAAAGAATTTGATACTAACATCATTCAACATAAGATTCCTTTAAAGAATGGAATAAAACCATGCAAGTAGAAACTCAGGAAGACAAATCCACTCTCAATCCCCTCCATTGAAAAATAAGTGAAAAAGCTTCTACAGGAAAAAACCATACTCCATCTAAGGTACTCTAAGTGGGTGGCTAACTTAGTCCCAACCCAGAAAAAGAACAGAGAAAGAAGGCTATGTGTAGATTTTCAGAATCTAAACAAGGTGTCATTGAAAGACAACTATCCGCTACCTAAGATGGATTATATATTGCAGAAGGTGGTTTTCTTAGTCAGAATATCCATGATCGATGGGTTCTTTGGTTACAACCAAGTAATAGTTCACCCTGATGATCAGAAGAAGATTGATTTCACCATCCCGTGGGGAAAATTCATGTATGCACACATGCTTTTCAATCTTATTAATGCAAGAGCCACGTTTTAGAGAGTTATGGATATAAATTTCGTAGGGGAGAAAGACAAATTTGTGGTGGTTTATTTAGACAATATCACAGTCTTTTCTAAGACTGATGAAGATCACATCCTCCACTTGAAGCTCACCTTTGAGAAATGCAGGAGGTATGGTCTTTCTTTGAATCCTAAGAAATCTCAGTTCACCCTGAGTGAGGGGAAGCTACTTGGACACATAGTAGCTCAGGAAGGAGTGAAGATCAATCCTAAACGAGTCAGAGCCATCAGTCATATTCCTCTACCCTAAAATTAGAAAGAGGTCCAAGCCTTTTTGGTGAGAATAAATTTCTTAACGAGGTTCATACCCAACTATGCAGAAATAGTCAAGGGTATTATAGACATGCGTAAGAAGGAAAATGAAGTTAAGTGGAGCCCTTCCCCCCAATATTCTTTCATTATAATTAAAGAAGCTTTGGCTAAAGCCCCGATACTAGTTAGCCCTGACTATTCAGTGCCTTTTTATATCTTCTCTTTTTCTTCTCCACATACTATTTCCGTATTTCTTCTACAGAAGAATAAATATGGATATGAACAACCCATCACCTTCGTCATACAATTCCTGAGGGATGCTGAGTTGAAATATAACATCTTGGAGAAACAAACCTATGCATTAGTCAAGGCTTTGATGGTATTTCGTATGTATGTGCTACAATCGGAAATCACAACTTTCGTCCCAACAACAGTGGTTAAGGACATCCTAGTGCAAGGAGAAGGCGAAGGAAAAAAGAGGTAGGTGGATAGTAAAGATACAAGAATATGAGCTAGATATAAATCCTACTAAACTCATAAAAGGCCAAGGATTGGCCAAGGTTTTATATGAATCTAATTGCCAAGATTTAGGGATAAACCTGATAATAGAGGAAGGTAGACTAGAGGCTCACCAGAATGGGATTAAGACATCGAGGAAAAATATCTATGCAAAATATGAAATATCACCCTGGTATAAGAATATCATTCATTATCTCTTATTCCTGAGGATCCCGCTGGAGCTGGATAAATCCAAATACTGAAATTTGAGATTGCAAGCGCAAAAATATATCATATCCAATGGTCAACTCTACTAGAAGGACCTGATGGGAGTATTGTTGCTATGTTTGGTAGAGGGAAAAACCCATAAAGTGATTGAGGATTTCCATAGAGGAGTTTGTGGAGGTCACTACAGCTAGAATATCACAACACATAAAATCCTCAAGATAGGATTATACTGGCCTACACTGTTTGGAAATGTTCATTCCCAAGTCAGGTTGTGCCAAAAGTGCCAAATGTTTGCTGAGAGGCAAAAAAATTTCTCTTCTCCCCATAATTCCAGTGCATGTGGAAGAACCTTTCAGACAATGGGGACTAGAATTCATAGGAGAAATAAACCCACCTTACAGTGGCAAACACAAGTGGATATTAATGGCCACAGATTATTTCACCAAGTGGGTAGAGGCCATCCCAACTAGAAGTGCTATAGACTTAATGGTAATCAAGTTTATGGAGGAGAACATATTATCTCTATTTGGTTGTCCTATCAAAATTATCATTGACAATGCTCAAGTCTTTAAATCTGCCAAATTCGCCAGCTTCTACCAGAAATTCAATATTATCATCGGGCACTCCACTACCTACTATCCTCAAGGTAATGGCTTAGTTGAGTCCTCAAACAAAACTATGGTGAGGGTGTTGAAGAAGACCATCGTCGAGAATCATAGGAACTGGGATTCCCAACTAAAGTTTGCCCTATGGGCCAACCAAGTAACTCCTAAATGATCCATTGGAAAATCGCCTTTCGAGCTAGTGTATGGTAAGGTTGTAGTCTTACCAATCCAATTATCGATGTCAGTGGCAAAGTTATTACATGAATTTGAGGAAGAGCCAAGTGCCTTGACACAAAGTATAAATCAACTGGTCGAACTTCATGAAAATAGAGAACAGGTGGGGGCCAAATTTTCAAATTACCAACAAAAAATGAAATCCCTGCTTGAAAAAAAGGCTAAAGATCGACCTATTTAACTAGGAGATTTGGTTCTTCGATGGGATGTCCGACGGGAAGAAAAAGGAAAACATGGAAAGTTCGATCCTCTATGGTTTGGCCCTTTCAAAATTGTGGAAGAGAGAGGAAATATCACATACCTACTTGAAAATATGGATGGTGAATTGTTGGAACTGTTGGTAAATGGTCAGTTCCTCAAACTCTATTTCCAAAACTAGAGGTACCTGTCTTGCACTCAGTATAAGTACTGGTGTGTGTATTGTAATTTTTATATGAAATTTCCAGTTTATGTTGAAAATTCCACTTTCATAAAATTATCATTTGTTTAAAAAAGGTTCCATGCCCAAAGGAGAAGTTCACAGTTTGCAGGTTCTCAACACCTTGCTAGCAAGGCATTATCCCTAGGTGGAGCCAATGTTGTCACCTTCTGAAAATAGAGTTCCAGTTGTACAAAGAGTACCAAAGAACATAGATATTTTCAACCATATTCTAAGCCACATAATCTCTCAAAGCTAAATTGGACCCTCTCAAATGGATAATGTTCAAAATAAGATTTCCAACAGTAGGTGGAAGTCCAAAAATAGACTCCTGGATCAGAAGTTAGAGCAGATTGAAGATACCCTTTCAAAGCCAGAAAACAAAGGAAAAATGGCTAAGGGTTAGGCTCATCGCAAATCGCAATCAGGGCCTTTCTGAAGTAGCTACATGGGAAAACATCGAAATCTGCGATTGACCGATTGTCGATATTGCACACCGTAGATCTACGGGTCCAAGGCAACACAGATCAGTGATCAGAGGGTCTCGGTCACAGTCTATCGGCTTTATCAGCGGTGGGAGGTACCGGGCACAGTCTATCGGCTTATCGGCAGTGGGAGGTCACAGGCATAGTTTATCGGCTTATCGGCTCTGGGAGGTCCTAGGCACAATATATCAGCTTATCGATGGTTGGAGGTCCCGCATTTCAAACTTCCCACAATATCAAAAAACCCGCAATATCAACGATTCCGGATGGGACTAGGGTTAGAAATATTACAAAGTGGAAAAGTCTCAATATAGTGTAAAGTCACTCAGAGGGGCCAAAAACCATTTAACAAAGGATTGCAGTGAAAAACCAAGGGTAGGCAAGCTCTTTTCTCACTCCTCCAGGGGGCCACGTGGTGGAATACCATTGGTCCCTAAGTATCCACATGGAAACTGACGTCAACGTGATGTGGCAGTACAAAGGATACATGGCACGCAAATTTCATGTTTTTTAGGGGTCCTATGGGGGGATATCCAGGTGACATGTGTCACCACTCAGGAAGTGCCATGTGGCACTGATGACATCACCAAAGGAGATTCCCGCAGATCGGCGATCGATGAAGTTAAAGGGTCACAACTCCATTTAAAAGTCTCTGATTGAGATTTGTGGTAAGGGGGGCTTCAATAAGGGGGCTGGCCCGTGATCACATAGACGTTCGAAGAGCCAAGGGCTAAGCATAATAGGGGCCAATCCCATAGATCGGTGATCTCACAGGCCAAAGTTCCTCCTCCATCGAAGTCCCTCCCGGCTTGTGATTACGATATGTGTGGAATCTCCCGGATGCGTTATTTTATGTGATATGCCTTATGGAAGTCTCACATTTGGAAAAATCGACCATCATTATGAAAGGAGGTAAAAAGGCCCTCTCTCCCGTATTGCGATTGGGATACCCCGGGTGGGCCCAATCCCATGGATTGGAGATCGCACAAATGAAAGCCCTCCTTCGTTGAAGTCCCTTCCGACTTGCAATTGCAATATGCGAAAGACCCTCCCATATGTGATAATTTATGCATCCTACCTTTTTGAACTCTCACTTCTGAACAAATTGGCCAGTGGTATGAAATGAGATAAAAATGCTCTCTCTCCCGTATTGTGATTGCGATACCCCCGGGGAGCCCAATCCCACAGATTGACGATTGCAAAGGTCAAGGGGAGATATCAAAGGCAAGCATTATAAACCACCAGTGTGTGGGATTCTATGTAACAAAGGAAGAATACTGCCTGGAGGGGGAGTCCAAAGGCCCTAGTGCCTAAGGACTAAACACCTGGTCATAGCCCCTAGTCACATGAAGCAAAAGGGGTTGGAGTGGATTTGAAGGCCCCGTCCTGTAAAGAATTTTAATAGAAAATCCAGATGCGATAACTCCATGACCAAGTAGTGCAAAACTTTAAGGTGAGGTGGGTCGGTAGCTGTGGCATTTAATAAAGGAGATGGAGCATTCAAACCTGGCATGGATAGACCCAAACAGGCTCCTTATGACACGCAAATCTGGGTTGACGCTGACAAAAGTAAACAAGGACTTAGTAGCTTTGGAGGACTTGATTATCCATCATGGTGGCCCCATACAGAGGGAAGACGAAGTACTGCCTAGGGCTCCTCTGCTTTAGTACTATGGCATGAAATTGATAGCACCCACTCCCAGCTTTAAAGGATGAATGATTCAAACAATAAAGGCAGAAGTGATGGGAGTTAGCTGAGTAACATAGGAGGCCGGACCGTGAGCAAAATTCAACCTAAAGCAACGATGATCACAATGATGGGCACAAAGATATTTTATTAACGTGTTCATCTAATTTTCAATTGATTTTTTATCATGTAATGGGTCACCCTTTAATAACGAAATTAATATTTTGCAATGTTTTTGGGCCACAGAGCCATCCCTGACCGAGACATCTAGTCGGTTTGACAGTTGAGACTCGGAAAATGATATTTTTGTTGTAACGCATGTTCAAACACTCCCCTCTCCATATAAATAGGGGGAAGTGACTATTGACAAGGTTGATCCTCTCTGTGGATAGAGACAATCCCTTTAGCCCAATGAGTGGGTATAGCAATTGAAGTGACAATCAACTAGACATCTTCCTAGATTATAATTGAATAGAACAAGAGAGATAACCTACCTCGCTCTGATGCTATTATGATTTCCTTTGTTGAGATCCTCGAACCACTTGTGTCACAAACTTGTTCCTGCTTCTTCCAGCACTTATGTACTTGCACAAGTGACCAAGAGACAACAAATCATGCCAAAACCAATAGCAAATCCAACAATAACCTACTTAGTTGATCAACGAATGCCAAGCCAATACATACATGAACATATATATTTTGATAAGATGAACGAACAGTTGTATTATTATTTAAAGAATAAAGGGAAGCTTACAACCATAGCCTTGATGTTGAAAGGCTCTCCATGAGTGGCAGTCCAATTCCAAGCCAAGAAACTCTCCAAACACTCCTTCTCCAAGTCTAATGAATAACCTCTAAGCACAAGCGCATCATAGGGGTACAAATGGACATAGATAAATCATTTGGTAATGGTAGAGGGGGAATTTATAGGTTGGCAGAGGGAGTTAGGACTCCTCCAAAGATAGGATTAGGCCCACATATCAAGGAGGTAGCTCATAGGGATGATACCAAGAGGTCAAATTAGGAGGATTCAACCTCATCTATGCGAAACCACCTCCAACTCGTCGCTCTGGAAGCTTCTAGATCACGAAGCTTCTCATCCTCTTTGGGAAAATTTCATTTTTGAGACCATCATGGGTATGAGAGAGAACAGAGCAATGCCATCTCTGGCTTAACACGGTGCAACAGGTGATCATTGTGGTTTTGAGCTTCATAGGGGCGATGACCCTCATTTTAGGGTTTTGAGAGCCATTTATTCAGGGAAAGCTCCAGATATTTCCCAAGAAAAATTAAATGAGGGATCTGAGTTGTATACATGAATGAGTATACTGTATAATAATCATGTTTTGGGCACTTCAGGGTATGTCACAGGGAAGTGCAAGAGGTGTGAAAAAATACTGTGTAACAAATGCCCCCTAAAACATGAAGGCAGAATGAGGAGTGATGAATGAGATTCTTTACGAGCTTTTGGAAAGGATGAGGACACGCATTTTCAGGAGACATGCAAATCAAGGACGCATATACATATACATATCTGAGATCAAGACATGAATCCACGGCATGGACGCAGCCATCCGGATGATGAAGACTATATGAAAAGATCCATGGTATGGGCACAATCATCAAGATAACAAGGATCATTATAAATATTAAGTCTCACAGTATGGTCACAGCCATCCGTATAGTAGAAACATGTGTACAATCATGAATGACATAAAACTCCATGTAGCCTAAGTCATAACAGACAAGACTCAGGTTCTTGCACTTCATCTTGAGCCGAAAAATGTACGAACTCTAATATGTGAATAAAAGTGTTGAAGGCAAACATGCTAGAAAACCACCTGATTACCGGTCAACGATGAGGACCATTAACAGATATGAGAGAAACCACCAGTAATGACAATGGATCTCAAGGTACAATAGTACAATCCGTGAATGTGATAATGAAGTTGAGGTCGAACACTCGTGGAATCATCCGATCGAAAGCCAATAATGAAGACCAGTCGTCGGATGCAAAGAAATGACTATTAAGGCATACCAGCTCTAAGGTACTGAAAGGGAGTTCCTAAGTCATCTTCCTCGATAATGAGATGAAGTCGACAAGAAGTGACCCATCGAAGGAGGGAAATGATGAATCCCCCATAATCGATAGGAAATAAGGAATAAAGTGGAATAATATTCAGGATTGTAGCAATGACTCAAACAATGTATAGGTAAATAACTATAGATTGGACTTCTCTTGAAAATATTGGCGACATGACTCTGGAGTGTGGAAACATCTGACTCAACATGGGACTAAAGGTCATGATGACAGTGTGGAATAGTCAAATGAGAGGAAAAATGGACTACCCAAACCTGAGAGGATAAGTGACTGAGTGAGGATATCCCAAACCCGACATGAGGGCAGAAGAGTGTCATGTTCAAGAGTGACATGCTGCCTATACAAAGGATGTCTCATCTTCATTTTTCCCTGCTATTTCTAGCAAGTACCCAAATTATTTTTATCACAAGCTTGAAGGGGATAGAATATGCTTTTTTATGTAAGTTCATTCTTCAAATGAATCCATCCTAGTAAGTTTTATGACCCCTAGGAAGGAGAAGCTTGGTCTCGTCATGGTGACAAGTCTTTCGTCGCAAAGTTTTAACAAGCCCAACATAATAATAACTCAGTATCTTTTTCATGTTTAGAGACTTTGAAAAAGAAACGAAAAAGAAAACTCCATCATGTCCCTTTTCATAATTTGTCCCTCGAACCTGAAAAGATAGAAAACAATATATGAGGGAACGTCTTAACCATGTCGACCAAGGTGTACCTTTTTCATAAATAGTCAATCTCAGCCGAAAAAAGGGTAAAAGTATACTGAGGTGATGTTGATTCATTTACTTTAACGAGTTCAAAACGAAAAGTACTCGAAAATATTTTCAATTTTCGAAAGTCAAAAAAGAGCTGAAAGATGACTTTAGGGGGTTCCTTTTCCATTTATTTAATGAGTCCGAAAAGAGAGATAAAATAAAACTTGCAAAATCGGTCAATAATAACCACAGTTCACATTGACGGCACCTGTAATTGCACAAGAAACACACCCATCACCGATATCGAGAGAAAATATAAAAAAATTATGAAAATATTTGACAAAATGACTTTCAAAAGTTATAAATAGGTAGGGGTAATTTAATTTTTTACCATTTTACCAAACTAAGCTCTGAAAGTGCTTTTGTGCCCTAATTCTCTTGATTTTCGAGTGGCTGTTGCAAGAGATCCAGGGTACCATTTCACAATCCATCTGCGACAGGTAAGAGCCTCATCCCTACTCTTGCATTTCATCACTTTTTTATGCAATTTAAATGGTAAATTTTATGCTAGAAAGGAGGATTTTGAAATTTTAGGTTGCCAATGACCATCGCGGGTATGGTCATTGAACCCGCGATGGTTGCACTCAAGTCTAAAGGCTTGTGCAATGCCATTGCACTGTTTATAAAAACAGGCGCGATGGTGCCGAGAGCGATTTCTTGAGATTAAAAACTCTCTTTTAAGAAAAAAATGTTGATTTTTATCCATAGAAAATCATTAATAAGTGTTTAAATGTTGTTTTACAGGAGATATGGTCTTGGAGTGGAAAGAAAGGGGTCATGAGGCTGAAGATTTCCAAGAATCTCAGGATCTGACATGAATAAACGCTTTGAGGGAATGTGGATTGCTAAAATTCTTCAGGACCATATGGTTGAGGGCTCAAATGGAGTGCTACCCTATCTTATCAGCCTTTGGGATGTAGATCGAGAGATCTTCATCATAAAAGGGCAATAAATGGAAGTTGAGGAGATGGAAATCTATTTTGTCATGGGATTATCCCGTCGAGGAGAAGAAGTTCAACTCTTTAGATCTCACCAAGGAGGTGAGAGTACCATGAGTCTAGTCCAGAGATACTCTCTTGGTGCTTGTTACACTAAAATTTGTCACCATGACTATCTACAGTTAGTATGGCTCTATCAACTGTCATACTATCCTCCTTGGCAAGTCTCATACCTCTGCTCCTCATGTCAAACTCCAAGAAAGAGAGAAAGTCCTTAAAAAGTCAATTAACTCTGGTTACGCAGTTTCTCTTGGCCTCACCTGCGTGTACGCACCCCAAGTTCACAATACCTGCGTACTTGTACGCTCTGTCTGTAAAGGGGTGGGTGCGTACTCCTGTAAAGGTCAAAAGGCGCAAGTTTTACTTCAAAAAAGTTACTTGTGGTCGAATCTAGAGCATTCTAGAAGATGGTTTGACGTGTATTGAGCGCCTCCAGATGGTTCATGCATCCCTATGTAAGAGGAACTTATCCCATGAAGAGGGGAGCTATCCCATTGAAAGAGGGGCTTATCCCATTCATGGTGGACCTGATTAACTTCCTCCTAAACACTATAAATACAGGCATTGGACCAGAGGGAGGGGAGGTTGAAAGCTGAACATTCCTAAGGGTAGATGCTGCTGAAATTAGGACTCCCTTATAGAGCTTGAGAGGAGAGATTCCCATCCTTTCTTAGCTTCATTTGGAAGTGGGTGAGCTGATCAAAGTAAAGGAAAACTCTTGCTGGACCCTGGGAGGGACCTGCACAACACCAAGGCTCAGGTTGTAATGGTTTCTTTTGTTTCCACTTAATGCAAATAAACTCATTTTTCTCAACAAGTTGTTATACATGATTTGTTTCATATACTCCTTGGTATGTATGATGAATATGTGTTATTTTATAAGTTATTCAGGTGCTATGTAATCTTTTGGCTTGTTAGTGAATGCAGGTTTCGAAGAGAAGGAGGAGCTCATCCGGATCAGCGAGGTTGGACTACTACAAAGCGTTGGACTAAAGGTATGTTATGAACACCTGATTACTTGTATTCTTAATGCATATTTAGAGAAAGGTAGTGTTTAATTGTCTTGTTTGTCACTAGAAAGCCTTAGCTTCTAGGGAGGTCGGTTTTGTCCGCAAAATTGACTCTTTCCGCATGACAAAATGGTGACTCCACTGGGGAATCCATTGATTGATTGATTTCTCTTTTGTTTGATTTGAGAAAAGTCGTTTTCTTTCTGGTTTTTGGCTGTTTGACTGTGAATTTGGGTGGAATAGCTTAGGGTTAAGTTAGTTTTTATTTTTCTTGGTTTTGTTAGCAGTACGCACCCTCTGCGTTAAGCATAGTGCGTACCTGTACGCACTGTAGCTTTGTACACAGAGCATACACGCACCTGTGCAAACAGGCTGCCTGCGTACCCTGTCAAAAGTTGAGAAAATTTCAATTTTTTCCTTTTTGCCTCTTAGATTTTGTTTATAGTTTATTTTTGCTGCCCAGATCCACTGGTTACCTGTCAAAAGTTTTCATCTAAGCTTGTTTCATTGGCATTCCTGCTTTAAGCTTTCATCAATTGGGTGTTTTGAGTCTCTTTTTTGAGAAATTCTAAATTTGATTTCCTTTGGTCATTACTTGGAGGTTTGTCTCAGTCTTTTCACAATTTTGCATCTTTTTGCTTTTGTTTTTGCAAAAAAATTTCCCCCTCATTTGCGGGGGGGGGGGGGGCTAAATTGTGTATGAGTGTTAATCGCCTTTGAGTGTTTTTATTTTTTGATCTTTGGAACTCTCACCCAATTTTCTCGACTTGCACTTGATTGGTTCTTAGATTACATTAGAATCGTCTTGTGTTTGAGAATTCTCTTGCATAGATCACACTTGCGTAATTAGAATTCTCATTTTCAGAAAATGAATGAAAAATGTGCATAGATAACATTTGCATGCTTTTCAAGTGAATTGTGCATAGATTACAATTGCATAGTTTACATTCTGAAAAATCAATCGTAGATTTATATCAGTTTTCTTTGATTTGAATTTACACAAAATTAAAAATTAAAAAAAAACTATTTTGGAATTGATTTGCATTAGTTTTTCTTGATGAAATTAGTGCATTAGAGAATTTGTTATATTTTCTCTTAGTGATCAATTTTTTGCATTGTTGGAAGTGAATGGAAACTCTCTCCTTACTTTAGTTAGGATTCATCGAATTGAAAGGATTACATTATCATATTCGATTGCATTCAGTTTTGAGTCGGGTCATAACACCATTGGTTTCGTATCCATTTACCCATTTGAGTAATAACAGCCTTAATAACACAGCGCTTAATTAAAATTCATCTAGTAATATTTTTATTTTCTAGGGCTCTGATACACCAACATAGCTTAGGCTAGTGTCTTGGAGTAGGGAGTAATTAACTCTCCAAGACAGTAAAACAAACAAGTAGCTGTATCTTGCGGTAGGAAGAAATCCAGTTGTTGCATTTATACTCTGGGAAAGCTCCTCTTAAAGGAGAAGCACGAGATCATATCTGAACCAGTGTGGGAATCAATCCTTCCTCATTGGGAACGATAGAAGATATTCACGTATTAAAAACGGTAAACCTCAGATTAACCATTGTCGAGGAGCCTGGGGTCACTTGTTGGTAAACCTTGGATTATGTCAAGGAGCCTTCAAGGGGATTGAGCTTGCTACTCTGCCCTTGCGTGCGTATCGGATCGTAGACTGTTCCCCCAGGTATACTTGTTTCAGTTGGTAACCTTAGTGGCCATATTCTTTAGGATTCTTCCTAAGGTGACGGTGGAGGGAAGATCCCACTGTACCTGGAGCAGACGTCGGCTAGACTCACTTGGATTTTCTGGGGGGTTCACTTCACTCGAGACAGTTAAAGTGGAGGAACTTGGTCCAGTCTATTCATTAAGCAGGTTGCCGGAGTAACTGTTCCACCCGCCATTTCTGTACTGAATTCTGCGATGTTGGATTTCATCACCAACTAGTGTTTTCGGTCCGGAAAGTTACTGTTTGTGTGTGGTTTGACTCCTAGATTTGATAGTGCGTGTTAATTTGTTTGTTTTTACTTTTAGAGACCATAGGTGTGAATTGTGAATTTTAATTGTTAAGTGTGAATTGTGAATTGTTAATTTTAGTTTTAAATTGTTAATAAAATTCACTGAAGTTGAATACAATGGAAAATGTTCCGGAATTTACCAACCTAGGAACCCCTCCTAACGAGAATCCTAGTACTTTTCCTTACTTTGGAAATGTTGGTCCTCCTTATATGGCTACTTTGTCATTACCTGGATTTACAATAGGTTTACCGATATGGTTATTTTCAACTTCGTTGACCCCAAATACTCCAATTGTTCCACCTCAACCGAATGTTTCACCTCAACAGAGTTCACCATCTCAACATCACCAACCTTCTGTTGACCCTTCACCTTCTTCGCCTAATTTTTCTTCTGCCATTTCTTCCTCTTCGCTTGGTAAAAGCCTTGATGCTAGTAACCAGGTGTCTAAGAAGAAGAAGAAAGGGAAGAAGAAGAAGAAGAAGAAGAAGAAGAAGAAGAAGAGGCAAGATAAAAACGAAGTCAACCAACCAACCATGGCTGTAAGTGTTAGTTGTGTTGAGGAAAACTCCAACATGCATCGTAAACCCAAATACCCTTGCAGGCTTTGTAAGAGTGACCACTTCCTTGTCAATTGTCCTGGTATTCCAAAGGTCTTGGAAGTATGGTCAGAAAAATCTCATCAACTTTCCATTGATCCATCAACCAGTGATAGTCAGGTTCCTGGGAAAAAGGGTAAAGTTAGGTTTCCTTGTAAGTTATGCAAAGGGAGTCATCAAACTCACATTTGCCCTCACATGGATGAAGCCTCAAAATTGTTGGAAAACCTTACTGTTCCACAGCAAGAATTTCCAACTGGTTACCGTAAACTTTCTCCCAACCTATCGTCAACTGACGGAGTGATTGATCTAATTTCAAGTACAGTCGATCACACTCTTCCATTGGAGAGTGAAACTCATGTCACTCAGGTTGATGATCCATTAGTTGATCAAGTGGTCGATTCAATTTCACATTCGGTCGATCCCACTTTCCCTTTAGAGAGTGAACTTCATACCGCTGAGGTTCTTTTTGTTACATCAGATTCTTCTACGCCGGGGGGCATTTCACCTGTTTCTACAGAACCCCCTCCAAGTACTGAGGTCTTTTCCTTTGATTGGAATAGACTGACAGAACCTCGTCTTCCTTCCTCCATCCCTTTCCAAATAATTGTCAAGGCTGGTGGTAGGGACATGCATCGCACACAGGTAGATGAAGGTGCTTCTGTTAGTATTTTATCCTCAACTGCTTGGAAAGCTTTGGGTTCCCCTCAGCTTGCGCCTATTACGCAGAATCTAAAAGCTTTTAACAGAACCATTAGTGAACCTTTAGGGATCCTTCCTAATTTTTCCATTACCTTGGAAGGTAAAACTATCTGTATTGATCTTATGGTAGTTCGAGGTCCCTTGGATTTTAATTTACTCCTTGGGCGAGACTATGTTTATGCAATGAAAGCTGTCGTATCGACACTCTTTCGCGTGATGTCTTTCCCTCACAATGGAAATATTGTGACTGTAGACCAGCTTTCGTTCCCTAGTCTTGTTTCAACTACCAATAATATAACAGCCCTAAATGTTCCTGATTCTCAAGTGGTATCTACCCCGCCACGGGTTAATTATGTGGCAACTGGTCCCATGTTTTCAGTTACCGATGTAAGTGAGCCTTCCACTATTTGCTCATCTTCCTTTGATTTAGATCCGGTAATTGACATGGAAAACTCTATGGGATTACTTGAACATGATGTTCTTATCCCTTTTGAGTCCCTTGACATGTATTCCTTCCGGAGAACTATTCTTCCTTCTGATGAAGATCTCTTGGAAGCCATGATCAAGGTGTGTCCATTGACATGTCTTTCTTCCAGTTGGAAGCCATGATCAGTGTTGTGAGGATAGTTTTTCCTGTATTAACCTCGTTAAAAAATGAAATAGGCTGTCACGAGGAAAGTTCCTTTTACTGTGTCGACCTCGTTAAAAAATGAATCAGTGAGTATGAGGACAGTTCTTTTCCTGTGTCAACCTCGTTAAAAAATGAATCAGTTATTTGAGGAAAGTTCCTATTACTGAGTCAACCTCGTTAAAAAATGAATCAGGTTAGAGCATAGTTCCTTGTCTTGTGTCAAGCTCGTTAAAAAATGAAACAAGGATTTTAGAGGATAGTTCCTGTTACTGAGTCAACCTCGTTAAAAAATGAATCAGGTTAGAGGATAGTTCCTTTTACTGAGTCAACCTCGTTAAAAAATGAATCAGGTTCGAGGATAGCTCCTTGTCTTGTGTCAACCTCGTTAAAAAATGAAACAAGGATAGGTTATATAGGTAGATTGTAGAGACTAGTCATGAGCATAGTTCCTTGTCTTGTGTCAAGCTCATTAAAAAATGAAACAAGGAGTCATGAGCATAGTTCCTTGTCTTGTGTCAAGCTCGTTAAAAAATGAATCAAGGTTTTTAGAGTAAAGTTTTTTGTTAGATAGATTGTAGAGAGTAGTTATGAGCATAGTTCCTTATCTTGTGTCAAGCTCATTTAAAAAATGAAACAAGGGTTTTGAGGATAGTTCTTTTCCTGTGTCAACCTCACTAAAAAATGAAACAACTCCCACAAGTCTTTCCAAGATTTTGAAAGTGAACCTTCATTTCATCCAGCTGGTTGAATGCAATGAAGCTTGGGGGGCATGTACCTCGCTTTGCATCATTATGCTGGGGGCATGCGAACTTATAACAAGCATAGTTTTTCATTTCAAGCTTCCGTAAACATGAAACCAAATCCGAGCATAGTTCTTTTCCTGTGTCAAGCTCGTTAAAAAATGAAACAAATCCTCCTCTAATTGAGTCGAGAGTTTGACTAGATCTCATAAATTTTAAGTTGTATATTTAGGTTAGTTATTTCAGTGTTTTGCATAATTTTCTTACAGTTTTAGGTCGAGTTTTTCAAATGATCTCGTGCATGAACCTTCATTCCATCCAGCTTGTACTTAGTTGAATGAAATGAAGCTGGGGGGCATGCGCTCTAGCAGTTACGCTTAGGGGGCATCAAGCATAGTTTTCTCCCTGTTTCAAGCTTGTGTAAAAATGAAACTACTTTGAAGCATAGTTTTTCTCTGTTTCAAGCTTTTGTAAAAATGAAACCTATCTCGAGTCAATTTCAGTTATTTTCAAGACTCGTTAAACTCATGAAAATACTGAGATTATTTTGCTATCTTTCATTCTCTTAAAACAAATGAAAATGCCGAGTTCTTTTCGTCTTTTCCTGCTCATAAATTAAATTGAAAGTCGGCCATATGAGTACATTTTTATCATTTTTTCGAACTCATTAAAACTTACGAAAAAGTGAAAACCATGAGTACATTTTTGTCATTGAATCCTCAGAGTCATCTTTTAAGCCCTTTTCTGACTCCTAAAACATGAAAAGATTGCCGAGCGTTCCAGCTTGTACTTAGTTGAATGAAATGAAGCTGGGGGGCATGCGCTCTAGCAGTTATGCTTAGGGGGCATCAAGCATAGTTTTCTCCCTGTTTCAAGCTTGTGTAAAAATGAAACTACTTTGAAGCATAGTTTTTCTCTGTTTCAAGCTTTTGTAAAAATGAAACCTATCTCGAGTCAATTTCAGTTATTTTCAAGACTCGTTAAACTCATGAAAATACTGAGATTATTTTGCTATCTTTCATTCTCTTAAAACAAATGAAAATGCCGAGTTCTTTCCGTCTTTTCCTGCTCATAAATTAAATTGAAAGTCGGCCATATGAGTACATTTTTATCATTTTTTCGAACTCATTAAAACTTACGAAAAAGTGAAAACCATGAGTACATTTTTGTCATTTTTTTGAACTCGTTAAAACTTACGAAAAAATGAATCCTCAGAGTCATCTTTTAAGCCCTTTTCTGACTCCTAAAACATGAAAAGATTGCCGAGCGTTTCTTTTACACTCGTTAAAATGGAATTAAAAGACGGTCACCTTATAGCCCTTTTTCTGACCGTAAAAACAGGAAAAGATTGCCGGGTTTTTTTCGTTTCAAATTCGATATTGGAAATAAAACGACGTGTCCTTGGTCGCTTTTTACTTTTCAGGTCAAAGACACTAACTATGAAAGTACTCCTTGGTCGTAAAAAACCAAGCGATTCTCTCAAGTATTATTTTATACTTTTTCGGGCTTGGGAGACACAAATTTACGAAAAAGTTCAACCCTGGAGTCTTCTTAAGTTTTTCAGACTCTCTAAAATTGAAAAATGCCGAGTTTCTCCTATACTGGACTCGTTAAAATTTCACAGTAAAGGACCTGTTCGATTACAAACAGGAACGAACCACTCCTTCTTAGGGTTCGAATCTAAACTAAGTTGGACTCATCCGAAGGATGAGCTTATAATCAAGCATATGTTATCCTCCTCAAGCCTGTAAAAAAATAAAGAGGTACTTGCCAGAAATGGTGGGGGAAAAGAGAGAAAAATGAGCCTATTTGCTATCCTTTGTCTCAGAAGAAACCTTATCACCACTCTTGAACACGACACTTTTCATTCACCTGGGTTGGGAAATCCTTTGCCTCACAGTTGATCAAACCACATTAAAAATTTTCAGCCGGTTCCAGGTATTAACTATTGGGTCAATTGTCACCAAGCCATCTGTCATGTCGTTATGTGTTCAAGAGGTCACTGCAAATAAACCATTCATCTGCAAAATACCTGTCATCCATCTCGACCATCCCTGAGTCAGTCCTTACAGCTACATTTCTTCAACTTGATCTATGATTTCGTGTTGCGGGCTTGCCTACGACAGGCCGCTTTCTATCGACATCAGCACATTATCTAGAAAGATGACCTAGAAATCGTCAGTACCTTGAGATCTGCATGCATCAATGGCAGATTTCTCGCCTTTGACGACGGTTTGCATCATTGACTTTCGATTGAAGGATTCCGTGAAATGTTCGACATCAACTCATTCATTCACATCTCATGGTTTGTACTGGGTACTTTGAGAACCATTGACATCACTGGTGGTCTCTCTCACACTTGTTAACAGTTTACATCATCGACTGGTAATCAAGTGGATTCTACCATGCTCGACATCAACTCATTTATTCGCATGGATAGAATCGTACTATTTCGGGAAGTAGAAATGAAGACCCTGGATCTAGTTTCCACCATCCAGGCTGCGAGGAGTTTTGTATTCCTTGTATAGTAGACTAATTATAAATAGATGGCTGCGTCCATACTGTGTCTACATGAGTCTATGATTATGATGTACTGCGAAATCATTCCTATATCAGAGCAGTAGTTAGTTTGTTAGTTAAAGTTTTTGATCTGAGTATGGGAATGCCTACCTCAGCGATGATATGATCTTATACATGTATTTTGTGTTGAATATTTGCAGGTTCCGACTGGGCTCTCCACAAGATAATCCTTGAAATGCTAAAGTACTTCACCCTTCCTAGATGATATGAAACACTAATCTACTACAGGCTTCGCACTTTAGGGGGCAATCTGTTACACTAAAATTTGTCACCATGACTATCTACAGTTAGTATGGCTCTATCAACTGTCATACTATCCTCCTTGGCAAGTCTCATACCTCTGCTCCTCATGTCAAACTCCAAGAAAGAGAGAAAGTCCTTAAAAAGTCAATTAACTCTGGTTACGCAGTTTCTCTTCGCCTCACCTACGTGTACGCACCCCAAGTTCACAATACCTGCGTACTTGTACGCTCTTTCTGTAAAGAGGTGGGTGCGTACTCCTGTAAAGGTCAAAAGGCACAAGTTTTACTTCAAAAAAGTTACTTGTGGTCGAATCTAGAGCATTCTAGAAGATGGTTTGATGTGTATTGAGCGCCTCCAGATGGTTCATGCATCCCTATGTAAGAGGAACTTATCCCATGAAGAGGGGAGCTATCCCATTGAAAGAGGGGCTTATCCCATTCATGGTGGACCTGATTAACTTCCTCCTAAACACTATAAATACAGGCATTGGACCAGAGGGAGGGGAGGTTGAAAGCTGAACATTCCTAAGGGTAGATGCTGCTGAAATTAGGACTCCCTTATAGAGCTTGAGAGGAGAGATTCCCATTCTTTCTTAGCTTCATTTGGAAGTGGGTGAGCTGATCAAAGTAAAGGAAAACTCTTGCTGGACCCTGGGAGGGACCTGCACAACACCAAGGCTCAAGTTGTAATGGTTTCTTTTGTTTCCACTTAATGCAAATAAACTCATTTTTCTCAACAAGTTGTTATACATGATTTGTTTCATATACTCCTTGGTCTATATGATGAATATGTGTTATTTTATAAGTTATTCAGGTGCTATGTAATCTTTTGGCTTGTTAGTGAATGCAGGTTTCGAAGAGAAGGAGGAGCTCATCCGGATCGGCGAGGCTGGACTACTACAAAGCGTTGGACTAAAGGTATGTTATGAACACCTGATTACTTGTATTCTAAATGCATATTTAGAGAAAGGTAGTGTTTACTTGTCTTGTTTGTCACTAGAAAGCCTTAGCTTCTAGGGAGGTCGGTTTTGTCCGCAAAATTGACTCTTTCCGCATGACAGTGCTGAGATAACCAACGGAGGTAAGGTGAAGAATGCAACAATCACCAACAGCCTTGTTTTGAGAACAATTTTTTTCACCATGGAACATGTATCCAACACGCAAGCCTTGCATGAGACTTCAAAGTATCAGTTTCATTTATCTATCACATATTTAACCCCCACCATCTTCAACTGGTGTGGAGGCCTTTTGGTGAACATGAAGTGAAAACTAACCAAGGGTAAGCATCGACACCTGAAGAAATTCGGGTTCAGTTCTATACTGGTGACCTTATTTCTGGAGCGAGTGCTCCTCTTTTGGTATAAGTGGGCAGAAGTACCACATCCTGCCCCCTGAGATCCGAGACTCGTGAGATGGAACCAACTCATGCCTAGAGGAGACACGAGTCAACATATGCATTATCCACCACAGTTCTTCACTTGGCTTGAATGCCAAATACTTGTGGTAGATGACTACGCTTATGCTGGAATAGATTTCAGGTGGGATCCAGATCTACCTCTGGCACCAGGTGAACAGTGGAGCGATGTAGGTAAAAACTTGTTTTTTGCATTTTTTCAAGTTTTATGATTTTTATAAAAGTGTGAATTGAGACTCAACTTATGATGAATGTGCAAATGTGGGACCATAGAGACCACCAAGCATGTCTCCAATAGCACAACGAGATGCTCATCCGATAGTGGGTGCGGACTACAAGGAAGGGGTTGACCCCTTAGCTGAGATGGAGTGCAATCTAGAGGAAATTAATCGAGGGGTTACAAATTATGCCACTATCGATGATGTTCCACTGCATTGGCAGAGACACACTGTGGGAGTCTCTGTGAGACTGCATTGACTGTTAGGCCGAGTGATTATGGTGGTCTCATGCTATCATGAGCACTATGTAGTTTGATAGTTTATCTAGTCTTTTACACATTTTGTAGGCTTTGAAAGCCAAGTGTCTCAGAACACTCTATTTTTTGACATTTTGATGTAAACACTCTGGCAGACATGATATCTATCTATCTATCTATCTATCTATCTATATATATATATATATATCTATATATATATATATATATATATATATATATATATATATATATATATATGCATGTTTTATTTCTAGTTATGTGTTCATAACATGATTCAGTTTTACAAATGATGTAAATGTCTATTAAGAACAAAATTTGTTAATGCATCGGTTAATGTATTTAAATTACATGGATTATGTTGATATGTAATGTAATCAAAATTTATTTCCACCAATATAACACATAGATACATATGCAATATTTATGTCTCACTGAGTAATGATTATTTAATTGTAACACAATGAGCTGCAAATCCAACTTGACAACTAAATCCCTAATGCCAAGAGCAACTGCTTTTGACAAGAGTTGAATAAATGCACTATATTCAACAATATTATTGGTTGTTCGACCAAGGCAGATACCTTGTAAGTTAATCAGCTCACCATTAGGGTCATAAAGTACCCATGTTGCGGAAGATAGGTTCCGTGTGCTACGACAAGCACCATCAGCAAAACTAATGTAATGACTTGATGACATCTGCAAACCGAGTGGAACACAGGGTAAGAAAAAAAAGCATATGTCTACAAAGCAAACAAACACACCAAAAATAAAAAATGCACACTAATGAATTATCACACTAATGTAAAAAAGCTATTACACGAATTTCACGCATAATACCTTTTGAGATAGAACCCATTATGGGGCTGTGATAATGCATTTCCCTCATAATCACATAGCTCATAGGCACCTTTCTATAAAACAAATTTGATGATGTAGGGCCCATGCCACATGGATTCAAACTTTCTTGCCCCCAATTTATCGTTGGCTTGATCATAAAGAAGGACCAAGTCACCTTCAGCAAAAGTGCGAGGAGAAACGGTTTGGTCAAAATGAGGCTTGACTCTTTTCTTTTAAGCTTCGATGACCATCACAGCAATATGACGATTCTCGTCGAGTCTCTCAAGATATAGTAGCTACTCCTCTTCAGGCGAGGTATTTGGAAGAAGTTTGATAGCTAGCTTAAGCAAAGGGATTTTGCATTCGATTGGAAGAGTTGCCACTAAACCGTACACCAGCTGGAACGGAGTGAATCCAGTGGCCATATTAGCAGAACTCTTGTAAGCCCAAAGAGCTAAGAATAACATTAAATTCCAATCCTTTCTATGCTTCCCAATAGTACATTGAAGTATACTAATCAAAACCTTATTGACTGCTTCAACTTGGCCATTGGCCTATAGATAATAAGGAGTTGAGCTATCATGTCGAAGGTCCAATTGAGCAGTTAGCTCTGCCATCATGTGCTAACGAAAATGTGATCCATGGTCAATCACAATAGCTTGAGGGACACCAAAACGTGCTATGATGTGGTTAAAAAGGAACTGCATAGCAGTAATACTATGAGCATTGTATGCAGGCATCACCTCGGCCCATTTTGTAAAATAGTCGACAACGACGATGATATAACCATAGCCCCTGGCCGAGCGAGGGTTACATGTCATGAAATTAGTGCCCCATTTGGAAAATGGGCCAACGGTAATTACTAGGTGTAGGGGTGCGGGTGGGGCATGCTACTTGCGGTTGAAAATATGGCATTCATGGAATTTTTTGACATCTATATTGCAATCTTTGAAGATAGAAGGTCAGAAAAACCAACGTGAAGTATTTTCTGAGCACTGGCATATCTAGAAATATGACCACCATAGGCACCAGAGTGGAAATCATTTAAGACCTTCTTAGCTTCTTCAAGTGTGAGACATCTGTGAAGGACAGAGTACACACCGACCCAATACAATGTATCATCAAGGATCCGATAGGGTTGGGACTGATGCTAGATGCGACGTCGGTTGGATTAGAACAAATCAGATCAAAAAGTCTGGGTTTTGATATAAATAATAATATCTCCATACCATGGGTCAAGAGTGTTGATCAGAAACAGAGTTTCATCGGGTATCTGCTCAGTAAAATCAGTTGGGGTGCTTGCAGATGGAAAGGCATAGATTAACTCAGCAAAGATGAGCGATTTCTTTGATTTGGTAGCAGTAAATTCCAAATCAAACTCCTGTAAGATCACAATCCATTTGGACTATTTCCCCCCCAATAACTAGGGAGTTAGTATATATGTCATGGGGTTGCAATCAGAAATCACGGTGGTTTTCCATAAAAGGGTATAGTGTCGAAACCTTTGGATGACATTAACTACTACCAAAGTAATCTTCTCGACATGAGAATATTGAGACTCGGTATCAAGAAGGTTTCAACTTAGATAATAAACCATGTGCTCGTTTTCATCATCGTCGTCCTAAACTAACACCATAGCAATAATGGTATCACTTGTAGCCAAATACAGCAAATAATCGTGGCAGTAATTTGGGGGAATACAGTAAAGGAGCACTAATTAGGGCTCTCTTTAAAGCACCGAAGGATTCTTGGGCAACTTCATCCCAAATAAAAGGGATTCCCTTCTTAAATAAGCGAGTAAAACCTTCAACAAGTTCAGCATAATTAAGGACAAATCGACTGAGAAAATTAGCTTTTCCCTGCCAGCTCTGCAATTGCAGTAGTGATGAAGGAGGGGGGTAGATTGACTATGGCCTCAACTTTCAAAGGATCGATCCTGATACCTTCACAAGACACCAAAAAACCTAAGAGCTGTCTAGACTCGACGCAAAACACACACGCATGGATTGAGATGGATATTGTAATGATGACATCATAAAAACATAGCTCTTAAGTGATCCGGATGATCATGACATTTAGCTGAATGAGCTCATAAGTCATCAAGGTATGGATGAACAATGTGTCGAATGTCATAGAATGCATAGGACATTGCTCGTTGGAAGGTAGCGCTAGCATTCTTCAAGCCAAAAGGAAGATTTTTGTAAGAGAAAGTATCCCAGGGACAGATAAAGGTTGTTTTATGTTGATCGGTGGGTGAAATGTTAATCTGGTTATAGCCATAAAAACCATCCATGAACAAAAAAATCTCACTCCTAGCTTATTCTTCAATGATCTAGTCGATAAAGGGAGTAGGATAATTGTCCTTAGGAAACGTGCGATTGATATCGCGGTAATCAACACAAACATGTATCGTGCCCTGATTTTTGGCAACAAGGACGATATTGGATACCCAATCTGTCAATGGAATAGGATAAATGAAACCTGCTTTCAAAAGATTCTCTACTTCGTCTTAGATAGTATTAGCCTTTTGAGGGTGCACAGGGTGAAGCTGAATGGGCTTAGCACTAGGATAAGTCAGAATCTCATACACCACTATGGTTGGATCGACATCAGGAATTTCCTCACATTACCAAGTGAAAACATCTCAGAATTCTTTAAAAAGCTGAGTATAAATCCTAATCTCATCTGGAGAATAAGAAACCCTAATATGAATGTTCTCGACAATTCCCAGTTTAACAGAAATGTCAAGAGGCATTGTAGCAGTGATGTTTCCCATATTACCCTCTAAAAAGACTTCATGTACCCGGATAGGTGTTTACAGTGGAGGTGTATGAGAATGAGAAACAGATGCTTCAAGACAGGAAGGTATCTCATTGAGGCTAGGGAGAAAGGAAGATTGATGATGTAGACCGTTCCATGGAACTTCATCCAGAGACATGACCTCCATGATACTCTCGTCAGTGGGGAATGTCTTGTTCAAAGGATCCAAAGAATCCCAAGAACCAAGCCAAGGAAATGGCATGTAAGTGTCGAAGTTAATACTGAAGACAGTATGACTTTCTGAAGCGACCATCGAAGCGAAGACAATTCCTTGATAATTTATCTCCAATGGACTTATAGATATAACATCACCAAATGAGTCAATTTTATCGTCAGTAGGGATAATCCAAGGATACATAGAGTCTGAGACCATATTGACTGAATGAAAATTCAGAGGAGGGAGAGAAAAAGTACCCATTAAAGAAGAGTCTTTGAATAGACCTGCACCCACACTCTCGTAAGGAATCTCAGTATTTCTCACGTAAGGAACATCGCCGTTTGACAAACCAGAAGAAAGGAAAGATAGTTGATCAACTGTGACAATTTTTCCTTCATGAGGAAAATGAAGTACGTGGAACAAAGAAGACACCACAAAATACAGGCCGTGAATCTAGCTTCGCCCAAGAAGAAGGTTGTAGTTGAGATTGCCATCTACAACTTCTACTTCTAATTCAACAGTCCTTCCTTCTAATGTAATCAGCAAGTCTGTGAAAATACCGTATGGTCGTGAACCTCTACCATCGAAGGCTTCCAAGGTGTTCAGAGATTGGTTAAGGGGAGGAGAGCCAATGGCTTTCCAACATGAAACTGACATGATGCAGGTAGAGGCACCTTCATCAATAACCATTCGATGAATCGTCTTTCCTTTGATAAGGACCTGGATCAAAAATGAAATCTGACGAGGAAGACGAGGCACATGATTCTCTAGATAGAAAGTAATCAGACTTGAATCAAAAGGATCAATAACACCTATAAGAGACAACTGTGACTTCCACTGCATTAGTCAGTATTGAAGAACCTCCAAGGCAGACATCGCCGAAGGTGCCTAAGCTAAACCCTCAACAATATTGTAATGTTGCGCGACTCTAGCATTCATATTAAAAGATGACTTTCGAAAAACACCTTTGGGGGGTGGCCAGATGAAAAACTAATTGTTAGGACACTCGATATGGAGCGGACTATAACTGGATGGAGTAGAAGTAGAAGGAGTATCAGTGGCTTCTTTCTCCATTGTTTGCTTAGACGTGGCTTGATAGTCCTTAGTTCGAGTAGCGATCGAGATAGGTGATGAACCTTGCATCATGAACACTTGGGAACCTGAGGAAGTAGAAGACTGAGGTTGGTCTACCAACTAGTTCTATTATGATGGAAAGGGTTCTTTTAAGACAACCAGAGTCCTTTTCAGCAAGCGACTAACTTCAGATCATAGGGGACAATCCTTAGTGTAATGATGTTCCTCACAAATGAAGCAAAGATATTTCAGCTTTCTTCGAGAAGCATCATCAACAGATGATTTAGAAGGGTTCTGTTTTGGGGTATCAACTTTGGCCTTACCTTTGCCCTTATTTTTACCTTTAGAGGACTTATCTGCTATAGTAGACTGGAAAACATGTACCTCAGAGGTTTTACTAGGACTATATGAATTTTTGGAGGGATTATTGGAACCAGTGTTCAAGACAGATTTATTCTTCGAAGAATATTTCACGGAAGTCTAAGACATGGAACCAATCACACCATGAATAGGTTGTGTATCCAGGGACTTCGATTCTGTCAGATCCGATGATGGTCTTAGAGCATCAAGTAACATCTCATACAATGTGCTAGTTTGTGAATAGACCAAGTCTAAATACTGGGAATGGGCTATAGCTTGCTCTTCAGTAACACATCCACCCATGGTTATGTCCTTAGCAGTTTTGCTGACAAATGATTTTTTGAACCATTCTGTCAACAACTCATAAAAAATATCAAACTTGATGAGGTGACACCGACGTCTCCATTCATGGATATGATTAGAAATGTGGGTCGATGTGTCTTGCTTAAGGGACGTAAGAAAATGAGTGTCAATTTCATAGCGAACTGGAAGCTAGAAATGAGTGAGGAAATCCATATTGAGAGAGTTGAAGTCACCATAGGTACCTTGAGGAAATTCGATGTACCATTTAGCAGCAGCACCTGTGAGAGTTCTTTGAAAGAGTTTAAGAAGGATAGAATCATCGACATATGAATTGGAGGAGCACCAGAGGTGATATGTCATCATGTGGGATTGTGGATCCTCCCTCGCTTTTTGCTCGAATTTGGGGCAATAGCTTGGAATATTTGTTGGAACTGGAGGTGAGTAAGGTGAATGAAGAATGTGATCATTCATGAGCCTCAAAACATCGAGAAACTCCAACGTAGCCAAGAAGGGAAATTACATGTTAACCGATATATAGGTTCTTTGAGGAGACCCAAACTTTGGAGTCCATCCTTGTTGGTAAGGATTTTTCCCCCACAGTGGAGGATTTTTTCCATATGGAAACTAGTTTTGTCCCCACTGAGGGTTACCTTGCCTGTAAGGAGGATTCAATCCAGGTTAGGTTTGATACTGCCCTACCATAGGCCACTGATGAGCATTGTATGCGGCATATAGGTTATATGGCTGCTGAACCTGTTGACCCTAGACGTAAGAAGATTGACCCTGGTGATGCAGGGGTTGACCTTGGCCTTATAAAGGTTGACCTTGTTGCTGCAAAGGCTGGCTTTGCTGCTGCAAAGGTTGACCTTGTTGCTGCAAAGGTTGGCCTTGTGAGGACAAAGGTTGAGAGGACTGCTGCACAAACTAAGTTTGCGGTTGCAAAGGTTTCGCTTATGGTTGTAGCAGTTGTCCTTGCTGCTGCAATGATTGCCCTTGTTGTTGCAAAGATTGCCCTTACTACTATGAAGGTTGCCCTTGTTGCTGCAAAGGTTGTCCTTGTTGCTGCAAGGGTAGCTAGATAGTTCTTGGGGTTATACCTTAAGGGTATTGATAGTTCCCAAATTGGATTTGGCCATACCCACCAGGAATAGTGGGTGGACTAGGCTGAACATAAGGTCTAGCTTGAGGAATGTAAGGTGGGTTAACCAAGGCTTGCGAACCATATGGGACATAATCCTGTTGGAATGGGACTTGAGCCATATCAGGCTATTGATATTGGACGTTACCTGACCCGGACGGACCAATAGGGTTAGGAATAGTGCCATAAAAAGGTTGATTCATTGCAACCATGTGAGTTTGTAATCCACTCACAGTGGCTTCACTTGCCATGAGAGGAATATTTGGATCCTGCCCCCCAGGCGGTGGCATAATATGTCCACTTTATGGAGGGATAGAAGAACTTACCGAGACCTGACTTGAGACAGTGGGTTGAGCTGGAAGAGTCGGTTGAAACGATGAAACAGGTTGAGACATAATGGTAGGTTGAATCGAAACTGAAGCGCCTGCTGTTTGCACAATTGGTTGAGAGGTCGTGTTCTGGATGAATAGACCTGATGTAGGCATAACATTGGAAGACCATATAGGGTTCTGATACAATGATGAGGCACTAGGAGTGCCCGAAACTAATTGAGCTAAAGTGGTATAGTCATGTGGCAACATGGGTCCACTAGTCTTAGGATAGGAGAGAGACGGGACTCTTCCTGTATAAGGAAAGCCTTCTGGAGCGAACTCAAATCCCTAATCATCATCTATGTGAGGAGTATAGGTAGCAGAGACTTTCGAATGACCCGAAGAGGAGACTGGGATCTTGCCTACTGACTCCATAGACGGAAACAACTGGTGACAAAGAACCGAAGATGTACGAGGAGATAAATCCAAAGGAATACCAGGCCGATCGTACGGACTGTAAGGACACTGAGGAGATATCACAATAGGATCAGACAATGGGTTCGGTGGATAGATAACCAACCGCTATGGAATTTCAGGAGTCTGCAAACTCTCGGGAGTCTGAATAGGATTATCAGAGGAATCCGAATTAGATTCTTGAGGTGACCAAGAATCTGATGGAGGCGGATGAGAAGATAAAGGTTGGATACTCAGAACAATTCCAAGTTCAAGACCTTGATCCTCAAGTGACTGAGGAAGTTCTAGATGAACTCCTTGGGAGGACCCTTTAGTATCAGACAATGAAGGGGAACTATGAGATGGACTCAATGGTTCAGCCATGATGGCTTCCCCTCAACAACAAAAAAGGAAAGGAAAAATTCATTTAGGGCTTTAACAATCTTGAAATTAAAAGGAAATTACTCAATTTGGTCTAAGAAGCAACTACTTGGAATCGACAAGTTTACCATGGGAATTATATTTTAGAAACAAAAAAATTGCCTTTTCATCTTTTAAGAGTCGAGAAAAGGGAGAAAAGGTGACTCTAGTCGATTTCAATAGTTTTGTGAGCTTGAAAGGACAAGTTTCTCGATGATCTTTTCAAATTTAAAGAGTCAGAAAAAATGAAATGACTGCTCAGGTGAATCTAGGTAAAAGGAGTACCAAGTAACTGTGAAGTGCAATATACACCTCAACAAATAAATTTACCAAGGACTTGACGTACGTGCAAGCAATCTCCCCGAATGTTATGTTTGGTGTATCACATTCACAGGGTGGCAGACTCAGCTTCCTATGGATAAAGGTTCCAATCTATGGGGGTCCCCCTTTATATATGTGACAGTAAGGGGAGCACAAATCCATGCTAGCCCTGTCTAATGCCAAAGTGAATGACAACTGCTAATTTTTTAAGACGTCAAAACATGTCTCTAGCCTAGACCACTAGATATGATTGTTAATGTTTCAAATTCTCCTTAGGTTAATTGATAGATTTTAAAGTTGATATTTAATTATGTCTCAATTTCAAGGCCTTAACGATGTTACCTGTTCCTAAAATGCAAACTAGATGATGAAATGAAATCCTTCAATTCGATGAAATCTATCTATGTAGGGAAGAAGATCACTCAAATCATGCATCAAACCAAATGCAAAAATGCATCCATGACAATCTTCAAACGCTAAATGAAAAATATGAAATCTAATCTTTCATATGATAAGAAAATACAATGCCAAAACAAATCTTAAAGAAAAATTTCCTTAAGATATAATGATGATTTTTTCTCTTTTTCAAAATGCAACTAATGTAATCTAGTGCAAAGTAAAAGAGAATGCAAGAAATCCAAGAAATATGAAAATTTCATTCACATCAATTATTTGAATGCAACTCAAAATGCTTCGAAAACTATGAAAATAATAACACTTTCACTTTTATTTTGAAAGACAAAAAATTCAAAGCAAACACTTCCTTTTGATTCCAATGAGACAATCGATTTGTAATCTATCGTTCATCAAATGAAGCTTAAGTAACTTTCACAATATTCACTAATGAAAACAACTTAAGGCACAAGAACCAAAAGTGATGTGAAAAGTATGTCTGAACACAAAAAAATCTTTAACACAGGCAATTGATCTCTGATTTCTGATGGAAAGACCAACGAGTGGATGAAGGTTGACCTAGAAGATGTAGAACCCTAAAAAGCTAATCAAATTTCAAGGACACTCAAGCCAAGTTAAAAGACAATTGCAATTAGAAAATGAGAGAGTCAATGAAGAACACATGGTAAGTCATAGGGAGAAGGCAACTAGAACTGAAAATAAGAGAGAAAACCCTAAATTTCTTAATTTTTTGCAATCATTGCACCTGTCAGGAATAAAGTAGCGATCATCGCTATTGTAACTAAAAAACTTGCGATATCATTGCGACTGTCAGGGCTAAACCCATGATGGTCGAGGAAAACAAAAAGAAATCCAAAATCTTCAAAAATAGTTCAAGTTAACAATCTTCAGGCATCTACCAAACAGTGACACTGACTACAAACAAGCAATGAAGTCTAAAAATCAATGGTTGATCAAACTTGTCAAAAGACAAGGTGAAGGAAGGGAAGGAAAAGGTCATAAGTTCCCCAGCGGAGTCTCCATTTTATTGACAAGGTTAATCCTCTCTGCGAACAAAGACGATCCCTCTAGCCCAATGAGTGAGGCTAGCAACTGAAGTGACAATCAACTAGACATCTTCCTAGATTATAATTGAATAGAACAAGAGCGATAACCTACCTCACTCTGATGTTATTTCGATTTCCTTTGTTGAGATCCTCGAACTTCTTGTGTCACGGACTTGTTCCTGCTTCATCCAGCACTTATGTACCTGCACAAGTGACCAAGAGACAAAAAATCATGCCAAAACTAATAGAAAATCCAATAATAACCTACTTAGTTGATCAAGGAATGCCAAGCCAATACATACATGAACATATATATTTTGAGAAGATGAAGCAGCAGTTGTATTATTATTTAAATAATAAATGGAAGCTTACAACCATAGCCTTGATGTTGAAAGACTCTCCCTGAGTGGTAATCCAAGTCCAAGCCAAGAAACTCTCCAAACACTCCTTCTCCAAGTCTAATGAATAGCCTCTAAGCACAAGATCAGCATAGGGGTGCAAATAGACATAGATCAACCATTTGGGAATGGTAGAGGGGGAATTTATGGGCTTGGATAGGGAGTTAGGACTCCTCCAAATATAGGATTAGGCCCACATCTCAAGGAGGTAGCTCATTGCGATGAGACCAAGAGATCAAATTAGGATGATTCGACCTCATCTATGTGAAACCACCTCCAGCTCACCACTTTAGAAGCTTCTAGATCATGAAGCTTCTCATCCTCTTTGGGAAAACTTCCTTTTTGAGACCATCATGGGTATAAGAAAGAACAGGCGATGCCATCGCTGGTTTAACATGGTGCAACAAGCGATCATTGTAGTTTTGAGCTTCATAAGGGCAATGACCCTCATTTTAGGGTTTCAAGAGCCATTTCTTGAGGGAAAGCTCCAGATATTTTCCAAGCAAAGTTAAAGGAGGGATCTGAGCTATATACATGGATGAGTATACTGTATAATAATCATGTTTCAGGAACTTCAGGGTATGTCACAGGGAAGTGCAGGAGGTGGGACAAAATACTGTGTAACAACAACACTTTACAAAGGTTTAGAAATCCTAAAGAAAACGCTACATGTTATTTTCAAACTGTATGAATTTATAATACAGATATTTTTAGAATATCAAGTGGTGGTGATTCCCCTTCGAGTATTACAATATGTTTTCCCTCTGTTAAAACCCATAATGTTCATGTTTCTTTTCTGAATTCAGGCAATCGTAGCTGCTAGAAATATTTCGTACTTCCTCATAGATTCATTTGTATTGACCTATTAATGCATGTGCATGTATAGATTTTTATATTATATCTTTAAAATTGTGCTACATGAATCATAACATTCAGTCTCTCTTTTTTCCATTATATCTTCCCGTAACTCAAATAAGTGTAGAAATTCTTAATGCTTCAAGCTTTATGTCTTAAATGTAGAATTATTGATGCTTTAAGATCTATGTGATGAGTTTCTATTTCTTCTTATCCTCTCTCATTTCTCTATAAAATCTTATTAAACTATAAGTCCTTGAACTACTCGGCCTCCATTATTTTATGCACATATTTCTGTGAACTGCATATGTGAAGAAGTACCAGAAATACATGACTTATACCTTTGGATGAATGAACCAACCCATTCCTTTATATATATATATATATATATATATATATATATATATATATAGATATAGATATAGATATAGATATATATGAAGTCTCCATTTTCCTGAGAATCATTTTAGACACACAAAATTTAGATGTGCCCATAGAGATATATATATATATATATATATATATATATATATATATATATATATATATATATATATATATATATATATATATATATATATATATATATATATATATATATATATATATATATATATATATATATATATATATATATGAAGTCTCCATTTTCCTGAGAGTCATTTTAGACACACAAAATTTAGATGTGCCCAGGCAGTGGTCTTGTAAGTAATCCATGGTTGTCTTTGGGAGTGACAACATATTCTGGCACCGTTGTTGGGGAATGTATTGAAGGATTTTTCCATTGGGATACGAAAAGTTGAGCACTCTTTATGTAGGTGAGAAAAGGAATTTTGATTGCATCCACATCACTTTGGCGACTCCACAAACCCCATTATCATTTATCATCTCGACTTTTAAAAAGCCTCACACTCGCTTAGATACCTCTCATTAGAAAACCCCGTTTGTATCTGACCCAGAGAAATTAATTTTTAGGAAAGTATGGAGGGAGAAAACTCCTACTACTTATGCTACTGTCTCATCAATCTTTGAAGCTTCCTCATCCAGCTCCCAAACTTTCGTTACTCACTACTCAGTATTTACTCCTAAGACCCTTACATACCCTGCTTTCAGTCTAGTCACTCCAACCACTGTGGTTGTGGCCCAAGTTACTCCAACAAATCTTAACCCCCCTCCATTAATCCAGATGGTTGTTCTAGGTTTTTTCATGAATAAATATGCCCCTCTTCATTTACCTCAGCCCCTAAGTTCTATGCCCAAGGACTCCCTAAAGATTTTGCCTAGGTTAAATGGGGAGGATGAAAACAATGAACAAAGACACATTGAAACCTTCTGTTCTTTTGCTGGGAATCTAAATGTAGAACAACTGGATGTGGTGCTGAGATTCTTCATACAATCCCTTGATGGAGAAGCCAGAAAATGGTTTAAGCCCTACCTAATGCCTCCATCACTACATGGGAGGAACTTGAAAACTATTTCACACAAAAAGGGGTGAAAAGAGAAATCATGAGTACCTCTTCACAAAGTTTAATGCTATAAGGAAGAAGACGAAAGAGGACACCTAAAAATTTATAAAAAGGTTCAATAAGATGTATAATGAGAAATTGAATTCGGATATTCCACAGTCTTCATATTTAATTTGTCGAACATCCGAATTCAGTTTCTCAAAAACCACACCACATAAATCTACCAATCATTAAGATGTATAATAACTTGCCTGGTGAGATAAAGCCTCCTCCAGTTGCTGTTCGCGTAGCTTTTTTGATAGCCTTTGAATCTGACTTTGGTTTTACCCTAAGAGAAAGGAAATCTCTTACTTTAGATCAACTCCAAGTGGATGCTCTGGAGGTGGAAGAAAATTTCACCTTGGCAGGGAAGTCAAGAGGAAAGCAGGGACCAACTGAGAATAAAAGGGTGAAAGAATAAGCATCCTCCTCTGGTCAAGCTAAAGAATCACCAGATATGAAGTGGGATGAATTGGATAAACTCATCAAGATTTTATCGCATACAGTTGGAAAGCTTGAACTTGCGAACAAGAGTCTCTCTAAATAAAATGCTCAAGGTAGCAACCAGGGTTATAACCCATAGTATATAAGGCCTCCATTGCAAATACTTCCAAGGGAAAGAAAGGAACACTCGATCAGATCTCTTATCCTCTATATTTAGATGATAATCCTGATGAACAATTGTCAAATACACATGAGATGCAGGGAAACTTGTATTCCGCTTTCTCTGAAGAAGAACATGAAAGTAGGGCTCACTAGGAGACTAGTCATGATAGAGAAGCAACAACAAATGAGGAGGACATAGATTATTATTGTAAATAGTTTGTGGATTTCATGCAAGCCCAACTACACCAAAGGTATGATCTAAGATCTTCAAGAAAGAGGTCGAGGGAACCAGAACAACAAGAGGGAATTTCTCCCCAAGATATTCCCCCAGTACCATATAAAGGGAAAGGTAAGATGAATCCTGACTCTTCCAAGATAAAATTATCCTGAAATAAGGAAAGCAATAGTTCTGAGGGACACACAGAAAAGGAGGCACTTGTTCTGCAAAAAGCTGCGAGTGGTAGGGAAGGAGAAGTAAATCCATGAGGTATAGCAAAATTCCATCCTACATTCAATCTTCAAAATGATATTGAAAAGGTCAAGATTCCTATTCCTCTGATTGAGATTCCAAATCAACCTACTTATAAAGCTCAAGTCTCTCAATTCATGCATCCATCCACCTCAGCACCAACCCATGACAGTCTAAACCTTCAAGAGGAGAGGCCAATGGTTTTTTTTGGGTCACATGTGGAGGAACTTGATCCTTCTACTACACCCTTCTATGTGACCCTAGTAATCCATGTGTTATCACCTGGATTGAACCTCAGGCTGAAGGAAGGCAATGCCAAGGTAACCACAAACCACGCTTAGCCAAGTAGCTAGCCCTACTAGGCCAGGAGAGGGCTCTCTCTGTAGGGATCTCAGTCAAAATGACTGGATCAGGAAAATGATGTTAGGCTAGGTATAGTAGCACAAGGTTTGATTTGATTTTGAAGGGGTTTTGCTGGATCAGGAGGAGCCGAACAGTTTGGGCAAGGAAACTAGGTCAAAATTGTAGGGTGTTCGATGGGGCAAGGTAGGTATGAAGCTTAGCACTCTAGGGTTTGGTAGGTGAGGTGATTTAAGACCAGTGAGAAGCTAGGAAGAGCATGTGACCATCATGGATCCTTCCTAAACTGTTGAAAACATGAACTGTGAATATTTTCCCAAAGCAGAGCATTAATGTTATGGATTCTACCTATCAACTTGAAAACATTCACTTAGAAGCAATGAAATGATTAATGAAGTACACAAAACATTTAAACATATGATCACAAAGAGAGGAAACTAAACTAAACACCATACCACATGGATCCCAAAGAAATAGCTGCAATATCTGATTAATCTCCTACTAAACTGATACAAAATGATGTACAACTTTAAGAAGGTATATTAAAGATAGGGGAAGGTGTATGAGCATCAGGATACAAGTTTTGTTGATGATTTGACCATCCAAGAAAAATTACCTTCAAAACCCTAGGAGAGGGAAATGAGCCTTACCTAAGCACAACTGAAGCACAAACAAGGTGTAAAATGACCCATTGGAACCTGAAATAATGATGACAACTCTTTGAATGATGGTACACTCAGTCGAATGGTGACATGGACCAATACTTGGAAAACTTTGGAAGGAGTGAAAACAATCCTAGACCTAATACCTAGTGACCAAATTTTACTTGAAGACTCACTGAAATGACAAAAATTTGACTTTGACACCCCAAGACCACTTTATAAGAGCATATTTGATCATTGGTGGAAGGATTCAAAGACTGACACTAACGCCATGACCTCTTATTGCATAATTTCATGTTGGATTTCGGAGCCTCGCACAACCTTATGCCCCTAAAAGCGATGGAACAACTGGGCTTGCAGATCACTAGGCCCTACAAGGACTTATACTCCTTTGACTCTAAGAGGGTAAAATGCTTGGGAATGATAAAGGATTTGGTGGTAAACCTAGCTTAGATCCCTGTGAATAGCGTGGTAATGGACATAGTAGTGGTAGATATTCCCCCTCGGTTCGACATGCTCCTATCTAGGTCCTGAGGCTTCAAGGTGGGGGGCTCTATCAAGTTATCTCTAACTTATGCCATTATTCCCACTTTCGGAGGTGAAAAAAGGAGGTTGTATAGAGAGTCCATATTTGTAAAAACTGTGACCCCAGCTAAAGGCTCAAAAACTCCCCAGTGCATGGAAAAGAAAGAAACCTCTCCTGCTTGTTCCTAGAAGAAGATGAGACCATATTAGAGGAAACATCAGTACACCTAACAAGGCAGTTAGAACACCATCATGCAAATGAAAACAAAGTATGGAAATTATGCTTTGACGAAGAAAATTCCAAAGAAGGAAATGGATCAAGAGTATTGTTGGTATCTCCTGAGGGCAGCTTGATACCCCTCTCATTCAAGTTGGAGTTTGAGGCAACCAACAACGTGGCAGAGTATGAAGCATTCCTCCTTGAATAAAAACGGAAAATAATATGAATATTGAATTTCTAATGATCTATGGATACTCTGAGATGGTTGCAAGGTGGATCAGAAATCAGTGCCAATCCAAACACCCTAGATTGAGGACTTATCAGAATGAAGTGTGCGATCTAATTGATAACTTCTTCCTGGCCTTTAATATCCTCTTCCTAGAGAAGGAAACAAAATGGTTGATTCCCTTTCTGTAGCAACAAGAAGTTTCAAGCCCCCTCAAAATCCACTCTTCAGGTATGAGGTGGAAGTCAAATACAGACCCTCTGTACTTGATAATATCAAGCACTACCAGGTATTCGAGGACGACAAGTGAAACGATTTATAGAAGTCGTTGAGAAGTTCACTAACTCAAACATCAATTAGGAAGAGGAAAAAGAGGTAGATCAAGAAGCCGCTTCGAGGGAAGACACAGTGGCTTGACTCAGAATTCTACAACTGAAAGGGAATACCATTCCTCGTAGATTAGTCCCACTGGAAAGACTTTTTAATAAGGATGACATAGCCTCTAAACCAATGGCTCCGAGATAGATGATCAAGTAGAAGTTTCCAATATCGGCTCAGAGGAGGAACCCTAGATGGTTAGGCTATCAAAAGGAATCCCCTTGCAATACAAACAAAGGTATTTAAATCTATTCAAAATCTACAAGGATGTTTTTGCTTGGTCTTATGACGATTTAAAAGCATTTGCTACTAACATCATTCAACATAAGATTCCTTTAAAGAATGGAATAAAACCATGCAAGTAGAAACTCGGGAAGATAAATCCACTCTTACTCCCCTCCATTGAAAAAGAAGTGAGAAAGCTTCTACATGAAAAAATCATAGTGCCTTTAAGGTACTTTGAGTGGGTGGCCAACTTAGTCTCAGTTCGGAAAAAGAACGAAGAAATAAGGCTATGTGTAGATTTTCAGAATCTGAACAGGGCATCGTTGAAAGACAACTATCTGCTACTTAAGATGCATTATATATTGCAAAAGGTGGTTGGCTCAGTCAGAAGATCCATCATGGATGGGTTCTCTGGTTACAACCAAGAAGCAGTGCACCCCGATGATCAAAAGAAGATTGCTTTCACTACCCCGTGGGGAACATTCATGTATGGTCGCGTGCCTTTCGCTCTTATTAATGCAAGAGCCACATTTCATAGAGTTATGGATATAGTTTTTGTAGGGGAGTAAGACAAATTCAAGGTTGTTTATTTAGATGATATCATCGTCTTTTCTAAGACTGGTGAAGAGCACATCCTCCACTTGAAGTTCACCTTTGAGAAATGCAAGAGGTATGGTTTTTCTTTGAATCCTAAAAAATCTTAGTTATCCTTATATATATCTATATATATATATATATATATATAAAATGACCACAATTGCAATAATCCATATAGAGACATAAACATAAATTGTTAATAGTAAACATAAAAATCATATAAAAGTTACTCTTTATATAACTTAAATTATTTTTTTATAGAGTATGATATTTCTTATATATATCTGTGATTATTATAATATATTTCATATTTTTAAATTATATATATGATTGTAACACTCACAAAGAAATGATGTAATTCATATAAGGATAAATTATTAATAGAAAACATGAAAATCGTAGAAAAAATATTCTTCGTATACATTAAATTTAAATAAAGTGTGTGACATTTCATATATATATATATATATATATATATATATATCTATATATACATTAAATATTTATTATTATTATAATGATTATTATATTATATATATATATATATATATAAGTTGTCTGAGGCTTGAGAAACTGTGACCTAGGGGCATTTAAGCTTTCAAAATCACTAAGGGAATGCAACCAGCATGGGCAACATTAGCTTTTAACATGGCTAGATTTTTGCCCACAAAATTTAGAATCGGTGACCTTCATATCACTGAGTGACGTAATTATATTATATATATATACATATATATATATATATATATATATATATATATATATATGATTATGAAAATTGCAAAAGAATTGCTCTTTATACAAATTAAATTTTGATGAAGAGTATGACATTTGTTTTATATATATAGATATATATATATATATATATATAGATATATATAGATATATATATAATTAATATTATAATGTATATTTTTTTGTTTGTTTTTCAAGTTGTTTGATTTCTCCAAAGATTACATGAGCCTTGACTGGTGGCTTGAGAAACCACGACTTAGGGGCATATAAGCCGTTAAAATCACACGGAGATCATGCTTGGCCTAGGCCACACCAACCCTTAACATGGTTGGATTTTTGCCCACCGAGTTTTGAATCGATGACCTTCACATCATAGAGTGACTTAATAGTACACCCCATCTTCCTCCATCCTAAGCCCCATAGACAATATTAAAATGTATATTATTATTAAATATTTATTATTATTATAATTACATATTATTTTTATTTTAAGCAAAGTATTTCGGTAGAAATCACATAAGATATTTTTTTTGGCCGATGCGTTTATACTAAATTTAAATATAGTATGAAAAAAAAAATATATATATTTTTAAATAATATATATTATCGCAATAATTGCAAAGTAGTGATGTAATCCCTCTAGAGACATAAGCATAGATTATTGATGGAAGATGTGAAAATCATGGAAAAGTTATTCTTTGTATAAAAATTTAGATAATACATGTTTCTTAAGATTGATATAAAATAAATTAAAAAAAATGTTATATGTGTGTGTGTGTGTGTGTGTGAGAGAGAGATAAAATGAGATGACTTTTATTAATATGTATATATTTTTAAGTTAATAGGTGTGTTTATTCAAGAATAGGATTTTAATCCAATTATTAATTTTTATTAGATGAATTATAAAGATTTAACCTATTTACAAGTGGAGTGAATATCCATGGTTAAGAATCTTGTTACATGTTTTTTTTTTAAATGTATATATGTTTAACTCATATATTATTTATTTTTATAATTAATACTAGAACTAAATTTTAAATAAAGTTATAATTTATTAATTTTTATGATTTCTTTTAATTGTTTCATAATGCACTCTCCAGGACATTATGATAGAGATGTTGTAATGTAATGTCCTGTAAACATTTTGACTCAGTAAAAATAAAAACCTATGTTAAAATAAATATAAATTCAAAATAAAGTAATAAAAACAAAAATTCCTAGTCATTACTTTTATTATTTTTTGTTGGGTAGTTAAGGCAAACATATGATGATTTTTAAGCTCTAGGTTTATGAGAACTCACGGTATTGACCCATGGTATTCATGTGGGATATAGCCTATTTAAAGGGGGTAATTAAACCTGCTTAGTTCCTTCTTAACTCTGGATATACCAAGCATCGAGAGGGATCAAATATCTTTTCATTGTAAAAGAGGTTTTCATCTCAAGATATTTGATCCATCTCGGTGCTTGGTAGATCCAAAGTTAAGATAGATCTAATTTGATATTAAAATATAAGTTAAAGAGTTTAATTAAATGTTTAGATCATTGGTTGCAAAATGAAGATATTTTTAAATTATTTTTTGTGTTATATAGTAGTTCAAAAGATTATTTCAATTAATTATTAGTCCTTGTTCTCTTCGCGGTCAAAGTATGTTGACTCTAATTATTTGGTTGTGTTTTTTGCAATTTTAACCAAAGTTTTGGGAAAATGTTGAATATTTCTATTTTCCCGTAAATTAAAAAATAATTTTCTACTTTTTTGGAAATCATATTTTTAATTTTTGATTGGTTGAGCGAGCTCTAATGGGATATAATTCCCATGTTAGAGGACGTTTCATTTTTACTATTTGTCAGTACCTAACAATTCATTTAAAAAAAAAGAACCAATTTTATGAGTGTCCATTCTCTTGGTGAGTTCTCTGACACTGACACTGACACTGGCCTTGACACTATTATGCTATTTCTCTGCCCAATGATGGCATAACTGAGCCAGTTGAAGGTCCTTTACATGGTGGGGCAGGGGGGATTTTCATTGTATGGAGGAAGTTTTTGCAGGTACTTTACGTAGTTAGGGGGGAGAGGGGGAATTTTCTTTGTGCGGAGGAAGCTTCCTCCACATAATGAAAGCTCTGCATAGTGACTCATTGATTCTTCCTGTAGAATCCATGGGATAATTCAAACACAAGACACATTTATTTATTATTTATTTGGTTATATGCTAATTAATTTAAAATTGGTTATGGCTATTACCTAATGTTAGGGCTCGAATCAATGCTTCTCGATGACCAACATACTAAGCATATGCAACTTCCATTTTATAGACCATAAAAGACAAAAGCAAAAAAATTTACAAAAATAGCTTAGGTTACTAACGATCGGCTATAACATTCTACCCACCCTTACTCCTGGATTTTCTATTAGCTGGTAGGTTTCGCATTTTCTCGATTTAAATCTTGTGTAGCATATTCCATAACTTTCTTATGTGAGAATACAAATACCATTAGCGATATAAAGCATATACTTTTAATAACCATTCTTAGAAGAGACAAACAATTGAACGTGTAATCGGTAATTATTAATCCTAATAAATTTCATATAATATAGAAATTTGATAGAAATTACAACTGCTTAAGATTTCAAATTAAAAAACAAGAGACATAATTCTACTCTACTGATATGTAGAACGGAAATCACAATTTAGAACAATATGCATAGACATGCAACAAGAAAAACCACAAGTACATAGGTGATATCTAGGGGAACCCAACTGGGAAAAATCGCTCAAGACTATTTGCATTAGTCAATTGAATAGAGAAAATATTACAATTGCTTGCTACAACTCTGAGTACAACCTGCAAAAGAATAATTGTTCTCTCTATTGAATGAGAAACTCTCACCAACACTTAGCCAATTATCTGCTCATATAGCCTCATATTTCCGTGCACGAATCTGAGAAAATTTAAGCTCCTAAAAAATAGAGAAGTCCCTATTTCCTTGCACAATTCCCAAGGAATTGATCTCCTGACTGCATGCAATAAATGTACAATCAACTAGTATACAACTCATGTTACACTAGCCTTGTCTCCTCCTCTCCTGTTGAGAAATTTGAATTCCATGCATGCATTAGCTATTTTGGGCTGATTAATCAGTTAACTGAAAAATCTCTAAGTTAGATTGTTTTCCAACTGCTCAATTGACCTTCAACTAACTCTATCAATAGTTAGAGGTTAGTTAACTGAATACAACTAAAAATAATTGAACTATATTGCTAAAATTTAGCAAACACACATGCATGACTGAACTCCAAGCCCACTAACTTGAATTTACTAATCTAACTAGGTGACAAGAGCCAAGTCACACTAGTTAACTTCCTCCAAGTTGTCATTTTGATGTGGAAATTCGATTTACTCAATTTTACTAAGGCTAAAGTCAAATTGAGCCTTTCTTGCTACAGTTTTTAACACTCCCTCTTAGCAAGAAAGGGATTTTTCACCACCCCTATCCTGCACTTGTGGAATTCAAATTTACCTCTTGAAAATGCCTTTATCAGGATGTCAGCATCTTGTTCCTCAGTTGGAATGTACTGTAGCAACACAATTTTCCTCTGCACACAATCATGTAAATTATGATAACGGATATCAATGTTCTTGGACATGTCATGAAATACCAAATTCTCAAAGATATTAATGCAAATATGATTATCACAATATATCACTATTGGATCTACCTCCTGAATGAAAAGACCCAAAAGTATTTTCCTCTTCCATATGACCTCACATGTTACTTGACTTGCATCCACGTATTCAACCTCTGTTGAGCTAAGTGCCACAAACCTCTGCTTCCTATTGTACCAAGAAATAGTTGTGGACCCAACATTAAGGATAGCACCTGAAGTACTTTTCTTATCTGATGTACTCCCCGCCAAACATGCATTTGTGAAGCCTTGGAGCTTCACTCCCTCTGTCCTCTTGTACCATAATCCATACTTGATAGTGCCTCTGAGGTACCATAACACATTCTTTGCTTCCTTCCAATACAACTTGGTAGGCCTCACCATAGCTTGACTAAGTTGGTTTACTGCATAGCACATGTTAGGTCTTGTGTTCACAAGATACATCAAAGACCTCACAAGCCACTTGTAAATGGTAGCATTAATCTCTTCACATGAAGTGCCATTCTCCTTCATCTAGTTTGTAACTAGAGGTGTGTCTATAGGCTTACAATTGTCCATGTGAAATCTCAGAAGTATTTCAGAGGCATATTTCCCCTGAGACACAAACAATTCACCATCACCTTGCCATACTTCTAGCCCAATGAAGTAATGCATTAAGCCTATGTCTTTCATCTCAAACTCCCTTGCATTATCATCTTTGCAAGAGTGGATCAATTGCTAATCACCTATCAATATTAAATCATAAACATACAAAACAAGAATAAGCAACTTACCATATACCACAGTGTGATAGAGGTTCACATATGTTCCACTTTTTGTGAAGCCCAATCCACTAAGACAACTATCGATCTGATTGTACCATGCTCGGAGTGCTTGTTTGATACCATAGAATGATCTTTTGAGTCTGCACACATGTGACTCCTAATCATATGTCTCAAATACTCCTATATTGTCTATGTAAATTTCTTCCTCAACAACAACATTGAGAAAGGTAGCCTTCACATCCATATGGTGGATTTTCCACCCCATTTATGCAGCCAATGTTATAATGGATCTAATCGAGGAATATCTTGCAATTGGTGCAAAATTTTCCTCATATTATACTCCCTCTACCTAAGAGAATCCTTAGGCCACAAATCTAACCTTGTACTTCTCGATTCTCCCATCAGCTGCATGCTTCACTTTGTAGATCCATTTGGAACCAAAATTGATTTCCATATTGGTCTCGATGCCACCTCCCATACACTGTTCTTCATGATGGATTCATATTCTTCCACCATGGCATCAACCCACATTGGTTGAGAAACCGCTTCCTCAAATGAAGAAGGCTCTGACTCAATGAACTATGTCATGAGAGCCATGTAACCAATGTACCTCTCAGGTGACATCCTCTACCTTCATTGCGATGTAGGAGCTCCCATATGCTCCCATGAATCATGTATCAATCTATCAACTTCTCTAGTTCTCTTTCTCCCTTCTCTGGATGTTTATGATTGAGTGGGTGTCTCCACTCGACCTCCTCTCTGCTCCTCCATTTTTGGTTGCTCCACAACTTCTTGAAGCTCATCCTGAGCCTCCTTATTTGGAGCTAGAATCTCTTGCTCCAGTGGAATACTCAACCCTCATTCTAGAGAGCATATCATAGCCTTTTCCTCATTGAACTTGACATCTCTCCTCACAATTGTCATCCTCAGTGAAGGAAAATACACGCAGTCATTGTGTGGAGTTTCTATGTATACTACAGAAACCCCCAACTTTGTTGTAGGCTCAAGTTTCCTCCTCGAATCCTTGGAGATGTGATAATAAACTGAAGCTCCAAAAATTCTGAAATAAGACACATCAATCTTTCTCCCAGAGAAAACTTCCTCCAGTGTGATCATACCAAGTATTCTATGAGGACTCCAGTTCTACAGGTAGACTACAGTGTTGCATGCTTTTTGCCCATAGATGTAATGGAAAACCTTGATCATGTATGTAATGTTTCCCTTTTCTATTTTCGGCAAGATTACCAGGGATTTTACATTGGCAAAATTATTTCACAATTTCCATATAGAGCATTGTACAGATTTTGCAGAAATTAAACATAATAATTGTTGCTGCAAATAAATCAATAAATCCAGAAACAAATGAAATGTTGCAACACAATAACACGAGGAATGGGAAGTAAAATCAACTATATTATATTAACTGGAATGAGGTTTTACATGCCAATACAACTAGAAAATAACTGAGTGATAACAAATGTGGCCACCAAAAATATATGTTGCATCCTTGAACTTGGCCTCCAAAGATATAACTGAAAATAACGCTCCAATTGGAGATCTGTGTGATCCCCACTCCAAAATACTAATAACAATAAAGCTCTTTGAGATTTCTGGATGAAGTCTCCTTAATGGTGTTTGGTTTTCATCCAACACCCACTAGCACACCTGAGGGTTTCCATCCTGGGGCTACCAATGAAGTAGAGAACCAGGTTCTCAACCTCTCATATAAGAAGTAATATCAAATCCAAGATGTCCTCCAATGGCCTCCTCCTATTATTTTATAGATTTGATGGACCCCTCTAGAACCTCCTATTTTAATATTATTTTAATCATGGAGCACTTTTCCCTATTTTATTTTAATTAAAATATTCCTTTTAATGCAGGAAAAGGGTAAATTGTCTAGCATGTCTCCTCAAGTCACTGAAACTCACATATAACCATACCATCATGTAGATCCTCTTGTTTCATTTATGACGAGCTATTTCACTAAGGTGTTCTGTCAAGTATTCCTCCTGGAATTCCACCTTAAGCGTAATTAGTTAAGTTAGACCCAATAATAACTCTGTTTTCTGAAAGTTGTCGGAATGCTTTAGAACGAAAGGAAATCTATGCAGATGATGGAATATACCAAGTGAATGCCATCGAATCTCCTAGAAACTCTTCAAAACCCCTCCAAAATCCCCTGGTCCCGTTGATGACACAAACCTGCACCTGTAACCTGTCTGCCCCCAACACTGAAAGTCCATCCTAACCATGTCATAAGGAACACCAGAAAAAGGAACATTACAAATCCTTCTGCCCCAAGATTTCTTTCACTCAAGAAATCCAAACACGTGGACCATTCTGGTGGCCCAATGTAATTGAGACCCAATTCTTAGATGCCATACCAAACATTGGGTGATGCTATGCCTCTATGTCAACCCATCATGAATGGACCCCTCAATGCCTGGATCCCAAACTGATCTTTGACTGTACCTGTCATCAACAAATCCTCCTGGATCCTAATTTCACCATGGCCAATCTTCAACCAAGTCACATGGCTTAGACTGTGCTCTGTCTCCGACAATAGCTACTGCTCCATAAAGTGAATACCAACTCATCAAATATCTCCAATCCCGCCTCTCGCATAAGCCAAGGTCAACCCCACTCTATTGATGTTGGGCTAGTGCTACTGAAATACTGATGAAATGTTGGTCCACATCCCACTACCCACTAAAACATGTAGTATCTCCCTCATCTAAGCATCACTATTTTACTATGCCCCAGACTAAGGTTGATACTCCATTAGAAGGATACCAGCTCATGATCTCTCGTCAATATAAGGCATGGACTCCAATGTAATTAACAAGTCTACTATGTTGATGTTGGTCCACACTCAACTCATGCTACTCTACCTGGTAAATTAACAATATCCACTAAGAAAACCCTACCTCTCTCCCTAAAATGGGTACGAGTGGCCAAATTGTGTTGCACGCCCTGTCTATGTACTCCTGGAGAGGGTTGTTGGTTGGAAACATTGTAGCTCTACTGGTTTCCATTACACCTATAGGAACCTCATCAGTGGGTAGGCCCAAATATGGGTGCACCACCATCTCTAGAAGATCCTCTCTCATCTGTCTGAAAACTCCATACTCCTTTGGTCTACTTGTCACTTGAAAAACTAGTTTATCAACCTCCAACACTTCTTGAGGACAAGTGTCTGCAAATACTGCCACCCTGATAGTTGTCTGTACATATGTTTTCTCCTCATCAATGGTTGACCCCAAAGGCGGTTTCTCAACATCCTCCATCACAGACTCAATATTAACCTCCAACTCGCTTGCCCCCAAAAGGCTCATCATGCATACTATGCCCATCATCCTCCTTAGTTGACTCATGCTCCACCATATGCTTCTCATTTTGAATCACTGTCGGTGACTCATCATATTGAATGTCTCCCATAGGGTCCACTGCCTACTCATCATATAAAATTTGTCTGTCGTCAACGACTCTACATGACTCATGCTCTTTAGGGGCATCCTTGTATGAACCCATGGACTGGTCTAAAGAAGAATCCTCCCCCTGAAGGTCAGAAGGAATCTCCACCTACTCTACCTTTGTCATCTCCTCAATGTTAGTAAAGAATGAGTGCTCAGATCCCCAAGGTCTCCTGCAGATGAAGCAAAGTCCCTTCCTCCTCAACCCATTCCTGCTGCATGATCCCCCAAACCTGAGCAACTCCTCACTGGTCAAATGTCTTCTGAACAGCCCAATGTTCTGCTCAACCAACCTCTTGTTTGGTTCATAAGCAGTAAGTGAGATCAACTTTTCTCTCCTCCAAACAGACAACCATTGAGACTGGAACTCCTGACATTGCATCATGACCTCTCATACATGATGACAAGATGGAATGCATGTGTGCTATGACTATGTCAGGATGATGTTTCCTAATGTTGAAGAAGCATCAGAACATCTGTAGGATAAGATCATCACACTCAAGATCAAACATGACTTCATAAGTCCTAGTCATGGCCATAATTTTTAGAACCTAAAGCTTCTTCCGAAATGTAGGACCCTCACTATTATCCAAATCTCACAAAGTTTCTAACATCAAATCGAAGAATCTCCTCATAAAATCATCATTGTAAGGTGCTATAGGTGCTGTCAACATCATGATGCTACTAAGACAAGAAGCAACCGAAAGTGTGACCCCTTCGCAAGGGTACTCCAAAAACTTGGGTTTTATTAAAGCTAACATGGATAGTTTCAAAGCCCACAACAACTTCTTCCCCTCTAATTAGTTCACTTTGGAAAGAAGTGCATCTAATTCATCTAGTTTGAAAAGGGCTTTCACTGTGACCCTCATGTGTTTCAAATCTGTCCCAAGTGCAAGGATTTTGTGTCCTATTTCCTACCCCTCCTACACATTTCTTGGTTGTTCCTTCTAAAGGATGTTGTAAACCCCTTTTGAAAAAGGTTTGTTGTTTAGTTAAGGGTTTTGGTCCAAATTACAGTCCACTAATGTATTTTTGTGCTGATTTAAGAGGTGTTTTAAAAAACCCATTGTTCAACAACATATATGAAAATAATGGTACTCATAGCTCAACTACAATTAGTCAGCAATAACATGAAAATACAAGGCTGCTACAATGCCTCAACTGAACTTTACAGCAATATACTCACTAAATCCAAATCAACTCACAACATGTAACAAAAACCTCTTTTCAATGCAATTCTTCCTTCACATGTTGACTCAATAATGACATCAAGAGTAACTACAACAAGTGTCAAGACTCTTGGCACCATACAAGGAGTGGAAACTTACAATGATAAATGAATGTACAACTTTCAATGGTGAACTATCGCACTGTAGCATACCCTCTCATTCACACATAAACATAGTGGTACCTATCTGACCTCACATGTTTTACAAGGAAATGAGTGTGTTTGGGCTTCCCCAATGAAATTTTTTGTCAGACAGTTTGATTATCAGTGGTTGTAGGTACACTTTCATGTCATTTTTCATAGGAAATAGACATAGTTATGAGTTTTATGCCATAGAGAGTGATCCAAAATGGATTCAGCATAGCCTCCAGATCAAAAGTCTTCAAATACAGGTGCAAATGGAATAATGTTGAAGTGCTTGTGAATACGAAGCCAACAGTGAAAACAGCATGCAAATCCGAGTTCGGATAAGGAAAATAGAGCCAATTAAAGATTTAGCTCAAAAGTCAATGCCTACGTCAGCAGGACATGTGGCAACCTTGGAAAGAGTCACAGGTTCTTGATGATGTCATCACAGAAGATGATGTGCAAGTTTTTGATTGGTTCATACCACATGTAGTGGGGATCAACGATCAAGAGCGGAGATCATCCGATCAAAGGAGATCGACGCATATCGCGTCGAAACATGCAGGAAAGTTATCTTGGAAAACAAACACGATAAAGTTATGAAAATGAAGCTAAACTCTTTGAGTTCCAATAGGAAAGTGGTAAATGGTTTATCGTGTGCCTTCAAGGCAGGAAGCAGTTTTCGACCAAGAGCACGTGATTCCACTCAGCACTCGACACGTAGCCTTCTGAAAACCACTTTCTCGCGTGCCATCGGAGAATTAGTAAACATGATAGTTGGAGTGTGAGATTGCGCGACAGCCGTCAGAACGAACAGGACATATCAACGGTGCAGGTTGTCTAGATTGGTTGACAAGCGGGATGCGATACTCATCAGATTGTATGGTATTGGGATCTAAGCCGGGAAAAGGCCGGACGGTCGGGGTCAACTCCACGCCCATCGGTCCTTTGGTTTATCCTCTGTTTTTAGTGTAATCATATTATTTCACGATTATCGCAGTTTGTAACTATATGTGGTATATTAATACCATAACACAAAAAAAGTTGACAGGGTGTAGTTTTGAACCGTTCCAGGGGGTCTAGAGGTCATAATGGCCAAGTACGGTCAAGTGTATACTCGTTTTGACTTGAGGATTCGAGCTGAACACAATGGTGAGATCCATTTTCATTGTTGAGACTTTGTTTTTGAGCTCACACATGTAACAACTATTTGAAGAACATAATAAAGTGGTCAGCACTGGAAGCTAAAGGCCCAGGATACATAGCCAGGAAGTCTGGTGAACTCCTTTATCAATTTTGGTTGTGTTGATGTGTTTGATTGTGTTTTATATTTGTTTAAGTGTTTATGTTATTTGCAATCTTATTGATCCATTGCACTAAGTAACATAGGCAACTTCACACATAGTCTGTAATACATTTCTCAATATCGGATCAAGTGGTATTAGAGCTCAAGGTTTTTAAAGGCTTGACAAGTTTGTGTGGAGATTTGAATGCTTACTAGGTTAAGGCTCGGTCGAGGTGAAGGAGAACTTTTTGAGGTGAATCCAGAGATTGGAAGGGTCTTTTCACGAAGAAGGATGGCAGTTGAAACTCCACTTGGGTTAGAATCCCAGTTCTTGGATAGTTTCATGACGATATGTGCCATGGTGGAAGAAATGTATCATGAGTTTAAAAAGGGCAAAGGTGAAGGTACTTCATCACCTAGACCAGACAAAGGAACAGAGGAACATTTTATTTTTTTCCCTCCAGAGAAAGAGATAAAGGAAAAGGAGAAAATCCTCCTCCATCTCCTCCATCACCACCATCATCATCATCATCATCATCTTCTTCTCATAAAGCTAGTTATTCTAAGAAGAAGAAAAATAAGAAATCCTCTTTGATCAAATTAGATGTAAAATTTGATTTGCCAATTTATGATGGAGAGCTTAATGCTGAAAAGCTTGATAATTGGATAAGACAAATTGATGTGTATTGCAGGGTGCAGAAAGTTGATTTAGAAAGGAAGAAGATCCAGCTGGCTAGCCTTCGACTTGGAGGAACTGCACTTGTGTGGTGGGAAGGCAAGACACAAGTAGATCTTCAAAAGCATGGTAAAATCATTTCAACTTGGAATGAATTTGTTTCTGCCATTAAAAAGCAATTTTATCCTTTGGCTTATATGCAACAAGCAATGATGAGTTGGCAAACACTACGTCAATTGAAGGGTCAAAGTGTTCAGAGTTATACTCAGGAATTTCATAAGAGAGCTTTAACATTAGGCATATCATTGGACTCACCAAAGACATTGTTAAAATATATAGGTGGTCTTCATAGTTATTTGAAGCATACTATACTTATGTTTAATCCCACTAGCTTAGATGATGTATGAGTTCAAGCAACTCATCTAGAGGCTAGAGGTAAAAATGTAACCCCAGATGCTGGGAAATCATCCAAACCTATTGAAAGCAAGAGTAAAGGCAAGAAGAAACTGAAATCGAAGGAGAGGAAAACAAACACTGTGAAGAAGGATAAACCTTCATGCACTCATTGTAAGAAAGAAGGACACAATGAGGCACACTACTAGTCTTTGCATCTAGAATTGAAGCCTAAGAAGTTCGGAAGTAAAGAGCGAAAGAATGTTGTTGCTATTCAAAAGGACTTGGGATCAGACTCAGGTGAGGAGACAATGGTTACAACTATAGGTATAAAAGGTAAAGATTTTAAAGCATCTACAAGTACTTCTTCACATTTTGTTGATAATGATAATGATGAGAGGAAAAGGAATGAGCTATTTCATATTAGAGTCATTTCCAAGCATACTAAAATTGATACTTTATTTGATAGTGGGTCACAAGTTAATTTGATTTTTGAGACAATTGTAAAGAAGTTGGGTCTAGAAACAAAACCTCATAAAAAAACATATCCATTAGGTTGGGTGTGTGATAAAAATAAGCTATAAGTTACGAAACAATGTAAACTTTGTTTTTCTATTGGGTCCAAGTTTGTAAATGAGGTTGAGTTAGACATAGTCCCATTGGACATATGTGGAATTGTATTAGGAAGTCCATACTTGTACGATAGAAAGGCTATCTTCTATCGAGTTGAAAATAAGTATCAACTCACTAAGGATGGAATTGAATATATTGTAAGGGCTCATAAACTCAAAGATAACTTCGCTCTCATAAATTCAAGACAGATGAAAAGAATCGTAAATTCAAGTAAGAAATTTTTACTTATGATTGTAAATGAAAAGGATATTGATAAATCCGATGCATTCCAAGGCTATAATCCTAAACAGATGGTGAGCTCCAGTATTGTAGCAATAATGCTCCAACTCCTGGAGCTTCCTTCTTTAATTTTATCAACCCAGTAGTTCGTAACAAACTTGGAAGCGACGGTGCTGTATGCACAAGTACTAGCTCTTGTCGCAGCTGTCACTTGGTCAGCTGGCACAAGTCCGCTAGGGGCTTAAGCCAACTTCTATGAGTTCTTAGAAGAATCTTTTTAACTGATGGATGAAAGCTAACTCAAAGGAAGCTAATCTACTTGCAGAAAGGAACTGAAAGCCAACAAGAAATGCAAACCCTAGCAAACCCTAATTCTACCAGCTAGTCCTACTGATGCAAAGATGGGAATGCAAACTACTGAAAGAGATGCCATTACTTCTATGAAGGTAAGATGCATGTGTCTAGACTACTTCTACATGAAGAAAGCATCTTTTTGTCTTTTTGAATAAGTTATGTATAATTATCATGCATGTGCTTTTAACTGGCTTCTTACTGTGCAGAGGCGGATCATGGAGGAGAAATGCTTGGAAGAAGTCGGGAAGGCTCAGAGAGGGTCTAAGGAGTCCCTAACATCCTCCCAGAGAGTTTCACAAAGTTTGGCTGCCAAGAGACCACGTTTATGAGCTTCTACAGGAAGTCTGCAGGGGTTCTACAGGATGTTTTAGAATTTCTACAGGATGTTCAGTAATTCCTACAGGATGTTCAGTAATTCCTACAGGATGTTCTACGATTGGATTTTGGATGATGGGTGAGTGGAAGAGGCTGCATGGAGGGATAGGGAGGTAGGAGAGGGGTCTGTAATGACTTAGTGACAGAGAGATGAGGTGATGAGAGGGTGTGTAAAGCTAGTTTGTCTTAAAGAGGGCAAAGGAAATGGAAGGCCGAAAAGGTAGGATGACGTGGGCAGTAGAGTAGTTGTGAGACGAGGGGTCTACTTTGGAGATGAGCAGTTGGCCTGGATGAAGCTTAGGAGGACAAGAGAATGTTGGAGATGCATTGCACAATATGAACTGAACCAAATCATCCACGTCCTGCACATAATCAAAATATTACTAATCTATCCTAATTGTTTAATGAAACCAATGAACAACAACGTTATTTCTAAAGAAAATCATGTATGGTACCGAAGCAAAGAAACATTCCAAGAGGTCTGAGCGCATGGATAACTTCTACAAATGAAAATATTGCACCAAAGATTGCATGAGGGCGTAAACCAATGTTTTTGGTGGGTAGCACTGTCTGCAATTCCAGCCCCTAGAAAGAGGTGAAAATGAGAGTGCAGGCAACCCTTTTCTGGAACTCTTATCAATTCTAATCTCTTTACTCTATTCTAGACATCTGAAGCAACTCTATCTTCTAACAATGACCTACTTAACCATACCACGAAATCTAACTCAACAAACTGCGTTTCAAATGCATGTAAAGAAAACCATAATGCTGAAAGAAAAGATATCAATACAAAAGAAGGAGGCCCTAGGCTCTCAGGTTGGGCCCAACCCCGAGAGCTATGGCTCCTTTAGAAACTCAGAACTGAGATCAAATCTGACTGCTTCCCATTAAAAAATAATAATCATAAGTCAAAAGGTCTGCCAATGATGGCTACAAAAGAGCAAAAACAAAGCTGGCAGCTCGTAGTGCAGATTGTGCAACAGTTTTCCAAAAGTCCTTTTCGAAGGCTGAAGCCTTATCATTTATACATCACGAGGCCCCAAGCTGGCCTCCTAAATCTGTGGGACTCGGCTGACCAAACTGGGAGTGAACAGCTGCTTCCTCAAAATCCGTTTGGCTGCCTTCTAGATCCGGTTGTGGTGGCTGTTGGAGCTCGGAGTTGGGGGTGAAGATCCCGAGGAAGGCCATTTAATGCCATGGACAACCCTCCTACGAATCCTCAACCCCATCTTGGCTGTCTCCTAGCCCTTATCTACTCGGTTTTGCTCCAACATGTGTCAAAAAACCTGAAATGAGCACGTGTTAGCCACCTAGGAATAGTGACTGCCCTTATTCGTACAAATGACATAAACATACTAAAAAATGATGCATAAGTTACGAAAAATGAAGGATTGAGCAAGGGTAGTTAGGCCAAATGAGCCCAAAATGTTACCAAATTTGGGGCTCATCATCACCCCCAGCTAAAATGATTGCTCATCCCTGAGCAACTAATCCAGCTCCTCGTCCTTCATTGCTTTCACCGCCACCCTCACATCCCAGGCTTCTGAAGTAGTATCCTCCTCACTGGCATGGAACCCAGCCTTCCTTTTCACCTCTTCCCACTGCTTATGCTTGTCTTTTTCTGTGCTGCCTTCCATCAATCCTAAAAGCAAAGGTGGGCTTAGCTTGAGGCCAATCCAGCTGGCTTGGAGGTTCTGTATGGACTTCTTGTAGAGGGGCACCCGTGCTAGAGCTTCCCTCATTTGAGTTGGAGTGTGATATTCTCTGATTTTGAGGCTATGGGACAATGTGTTCCATCGGCGGGTGCAAGCATGAACACAGTTGTCCCCTAATAGTCGCTCCATATCCTCGAAATGTGCTATAGCCTGAGCCTGCTGATCCATGTATTTCAATAAAGTTTGAGGGTTGGTGGCTAAGTGTTGGTGGGCCGATATCAATGCAGTGGGATCCCCTGGCTCTGCTCTAATCAGCAGTGGCTCATGTAACTCTCAGTTCATGACCTCTTTGACCTTTGCTGCTCTCTTTTCTTCATGGTTCAACCATGAGGCAAATTCCATCAACTGCATATCTCCTACGACTATGTTGGGATCCCATGAAGTCACATTAGGAAGGGCCAAATTATGGAGATAGAACTCCGATAGTTTGGCCTTGTCCTCTGATGAACTACTATTGCATAACTCTGTGAACTGCTGGGGGTATTGGATTTGGGAGATACCCCTCTGTGCTAATGCATTAATTTGAAATTGCAGCCACTGGTCCCATAGGTATAGGCCATAAGATTTGGCCGGTTGTCTACATTGTAGAGCATCCATGGCCCAACTAGCCATGCAGGCCAGTTGTGCCTCTTTTTGTTGCAACTGCTGTTTGAGAGCTTGTATCTCGATTTGTGCTTGTAGTTCCCTTTCCTGTAGATGCGAGGTTAGCTCCCCAAGACCAACTTCCAATCCTTCTTTGCCTTGATGTTCTGCTGTAGTGTCCCTTGATCATGTGCCCCTTTCTTTCCTCAGTTCCTGTAGCTGCAGTTTGAGTTTCTCATTCTCTTCCTGTAGGAATACCCGCTGGCAATTTCCCACGTGTTTGGCCATAGCTAATTCTCTTTGTGCCTCCTTGAGTTGTTCCTCCAAGGGGCCTATATCTGCCACTCCTTTTGATTTAGCTATTTTCATCCACGTGTGGGTTCTCACTCTTTCTTCCTCCAACGCAAAGAAAAGCGGCACTGTGAATTTCTGTGGAATAATTTTTCCAGCCTCTAAAAAGTTATAATACGAGCTCAAGCTTGGCTGGGGACTAGGTTCCGGAATATGCTCTTCCTCTTCTTCCCTCGGTGGCTCTACTCCGTCTTCCCTCAGTGGTGATGTGGCTGCCTCTCCCTCCATTATCTCGGTCTCCTTGAGCCGGGCCAATGTTTCCTGTAGAATGGCCTTAGCATCCTGTAGCGGGGTTTTTGAAGCCAACCCGTCCATTCTCTCCTTCCAAGCAGTTGTCTTCGGGCTCCCCCGCTCATAAGTGACTGATATTTTTGAGGGGGACCTCTCCCTTGGCGAGGTAGGGGTGTCTTCTATGGTAATTGGGCTGCTGGATGGAGGTTGGGGCTTGCCTGTTTTGATTCTCACACTTCTCCTAGCTTTGAAATACAGAGGGATCTCCCTCTTTCGTTTTTCCTTCGGCTTGGGAGGGGTACTAAGGGTGGCCAGCACGGCTGCTGCCTCCCTTGCAAGGATTTCGGCTGTCTTCTCCTTTGGTTTTCCTTTCTCAGGACTTCTTGTAGAAAGCCCTGTAGCGGATGATTTCTGGCTTCCTGTAGAAGCCGTTTTTGACTTTCCTGTAGAAACAGGTGGCACCGTTTTAGCCTGTTTGGCTGAGGGTGCTTTGTCTTTTGACTTTGCTGAGGCAGCTTTCGAGGTGCCTTTACTGACGTGGACTTGTTCAGTCCTTTCCACCCTACTCTGTAACCTTTTCTCCCTGGGTGTCAATGTGGGTTTGTCATCCTCTGTTTTGGCAACCTGGTGTTTCTCTTGTTTCTTTTGTTCTTTCTTTGGTGCTTTGACCATGGTTCCTTGGCCTTTTTCTTTCTTCTCTGTTTGTATTGGTTCCTTCTCCTCGCTGCTGGAGGAGGTGAGCTCCTCGGTCAACATTTTGATGTCGCCATCCTTAGTTAAATTTCGAAAGGCTTCCCACGAGAGAGGGACAGTGTATGTGTGGAGTGCATCCTCCACGAGGAGCTTAATGAGCCCATGATGGGCTACCTGGTCTGGCGTGCCCTCTCGTAATTTGGTGGCACATTCAATCATGGACTGCAGGAGGAAGTAAGGAATACTTAGCTTGTTTTCTGAAGGTAGGTCCATTTGGTGCCTGAGTTCTGTGAGCAGCCGGAAATGGTACCCATATACGATGCTGAATCGTCCTTCGCACGTGATATATTTCATAATTTGGAGGCTGACCTCACTCCAGAGCGGCTGTAGGCTAGTTTTGCGAACCCCGTTTTTATCCTCTGAGAATTGCTCCTCCGGCAGAAAGAACTCCTTTTTAGCCTTCTGGCCTAGTTTCCTCTCCTCCTTATCCCACGTTACCCCCATTGGGAGATCAGTGACTCTGCTGATGAACTGTGGGGTGAGTCTGAGATTCAAACCCCTGAAATTGACGACGGCCAGCGTTTTTGATTTTGGTTTCAGAGCTCGCAGGAATTCCTCTGCCACCTCGTCATCGTAACCCTGCAGCTTGTCGCAGAACGACATCCATCGTGCACGAGAGAACAGTTCTACCACCTCGGGGTTTTCCCGTAGCTTCTTTGAGTCCGTCGGTTCCTTCCTAATGAACCCACCCGGCATGGTGAAAGCTTGCTGTGTTAGCCAGAGGTGGCTGGCGCGTATCACAAGATGGGCCTTTGGGATTTCTTTAGACAGAGCGCAGAATTGCGCCTCTGTCAAGCACACAGTTCGTGAATTCTTGGCTATCTACAGGTGAGCCTTGACAGGGGCTCAATTACGAACCAAATCCTGTAGAAAACCCCGCATATACTACGACGACAATTCTCATGCAGAAGGAAGACGATGCTTGCAAATTTATGCCCAGACTGTAGTTTTACTTTTTTAGGACGTCGACTTCGCCACCCTTCAAACCAATTGCATGGGAGGAACAGGTTCAGGCTTACCTTTTCCAATTCGCCACCTTTGACGTGAATAGATTGATTTCCTCTGTAGCGGCGAGCTTCCTGTAGCGCAGCTTCCTGTAGAAGTCGCGCACAGGTTCTGGAGAGCACGTCAGTGGTTCTGGGCCTTCTGTGCAACCACCAGACGTTTGAACAAGCCGAGGACTCGGAGTAACAAGCTTCAGGGAATTCCGGACGCTTACTCGACTGCAAAGCGGTTGATGATAAATGAGTGGAGTGACGATCTAGCCGGTGGATTTGAATCCCTGCGGAACTCGTGGCGCGGGGGTGAGCTGTCCTTGCCAGACCATTGGACGACGTCACCTATTCATTTCACTGCAAGTCTGCCTGACCGCCGCATCATTCCCTGCATATCTACCGCCGCCATTTCTGTTAGATCGCCGCTTCTCCCCGACTGGATGCTTCCCACGTGTCCATTTCCTGTTTTGCTTGACACGACCAACACTTTCCGAATCTAACGAGACCATCAGACTGGTCGTGGTGGCCAGTTGAATGGCTACCCGACTGGCTCAACCCATTCATTTTCATACTCGCATACATTTTAGAGCATTGTTCATGTAATTTGACGAAAAAAGGGTGAGGCACTTACCTGTGCGGCCGCGACGTTATTTTCAGGCTTCAGGACGAGGGTGACGGATCCGTTTGCTGCTGCTTCATGCACAGGCACGGTGGTTCCTCCTTGCCGACTGCTGCTGGTTACGAAACTTATTACCTGGCTGCGGATGGTGCATGTGCCCGCTCTATGTGTTGCAGGTGTCTTCATGGTGTACGCTCTAGCCGGATAAACTGCTACGGGATTCCTGTAGGATATCCTGTAGCTGTTTCTCCTCCTCGGGTGCATGCCGAAACGGTGGAGATGGTGGCATCACGGTCACGGTCGCAGGGTCCTCGGATGGCTTTGATAAGTAGCGCATGGGGCCTCTGCATCCTTTATTCCATTTGAGATTTGTTTCCTCTGAGAATTCACCGTTCTGATTTGACTGTGCAGGTATTTCCATTGCATGGCAACAGGGGTGGTAGAAGGAGGCGACAGCAGTGGATGATGGAGAAAAACATTGGCTTGCATGCCTCCGTATTGGACCTCGGGCTTCAAATCCTCCCACACAGTCGGTCTTGGGCCGTCCAAAGATTCTACAGGAAGTTTCCTGTAGAAATACAAAACTTCCTGTAGAAAGTCCTGTAGCTTCCTGTAGAAGGCTAAACTGTGACCAAATCATGCCCAGACCTTGGAGGAGATGAGTGTTTCTGGAGGGAGTGCTGGTGAGGTCACCTGGTAGCATAGTAGGGACCCTTGTCCTTGAGTTGAGGGACCTCTTTTCCTGCATGGAATACCTGCAACCTGCATGAATTGTCAAATCTTGAACCTGTTTTCCCTGTTTCTTTGTTTGTTTTTTTTTTTTTTTTTTTTTTTGAAAGACAACAGGGGTGCCTCCATGAGGTTTTCACCCTTACCATCTGCCTTGAGCGCCTCAGAGAGGTTTTCACCCAAGGGTCTTTTTCAAACATTTTCAGAAGACAACAGGGACGCCTCAATGAGGTTTTCACCCCTACCATCTGCCTTTGGAGCCTCAGAAAGGTTTTCACCCAAGGATCTTTATTTATTTATTTATTTTTGAGATGTTCAGGGTATGCCCAAAATAGAGGCAGAACCCTTCTCTATGACCAGCACTGATTTTTCCACATTTTTGATGAATTCTTGCCTTAAAAGAGGTTTTCTATAGATCTTTAGTCGATGCCCATTGACAAGCATGGGGATGGCCTCCTCATCAATGGTCTGAATAAGAACAGACCCATTGTCATTACATTTTTCCACTACATATGGTCCCAGCCATCTGGTTCTCAGCTTCCCCTTGAAATCCTTATGCCTGGAATCATACAACAGCGCCCAATCTCTCGGCTGAAATTGCTTGTCATTGAGGTGTTGGTCATGCCATACCTTCCTCTTAAGTTGAACCACTTCTGAGTGAAGAAGGGCCTACATTCGGTGCTCGTACAATCCATTCAGCTGCAATAACCTTTCTTGTCGGGCATGGCTGAGATCCAGGTCCAGCTGAGCTGCCATCCTCAAGGTGTTGTACTCGAACTCAATTGACAACAGAGCTCTCTTCCCATAGACCAGCTCATAAGGTGTGAAGCTGGTTGTGGTCTTCCAAGTGGTGTTGTAAGCCCACGTGGCCTTAACCAGGCGATCTGCCCAATCTTTTCTACTGCTGCTCACCACCTTAGTCAAGATCCCTTCCAATGCTCTATTGGTGACTTCCACCTGCCCATTTGCTTGAGGATGATAGGGGGTGGAAGTCCTATGCTTGATTTTGTGATGAGCGAGTAGGTCTTCAATTAAGTTGGAGGTAAACTGGCTTCCTTGATCGGTGACTAGCTCTCTTGGGTAGCCAAATTTGTAGAAGATGTTTTCTCTTAAGAACTCGGCCACCTTTTCTTTTGTCGCTGCTTTGATTGCCTTGGTTTCTGCCCACTTTGTCAGGTAGTCTGTGCACACAATGATGTAAGACCTTTGCCTCGAAGGAGGATTGATTGGACCCACAAAATCCATACCCCACTTCTCAAATGGCTCAAGAGTCACTTGAGGTTGGAGAGGCATTTCATCCCTTGGAGTCGGTCTCCCCATCCTTTGGCATCAGTCACATTGGCTGATATACCTTCTGACATCTTGATGAAGCGTGGGCCAATAGTAGCCTGCCTGTAGGATTTTGAAGGCAGTCCTTTTGGCTGCAAAATGTCCTCCACAAGGCCCGTCATGACAGGTTAGGAGGATATCAAAGACTTCCTCCTCCCTTACACAACGCCTTAAGATCTGATCGGGGCCAAGCTTGAACAGGTTGCCCCCGATCCAAGTGAATGAGGCACTCTTCCTTACGATCCTGCTCTTCTCCTTTGAGGATAGGTGCGGAGGGAACTGTGCTGAGACAAGGTAGTTTGCTATATCAGCAAACCATGGAGAGAGTACTGAGATAGCAAACAGATGTTCATCTGGCATCTGGTCATCCACTGTTCCATCCTCACCTGCAGGTAAATCCAATCTAGACAAAAAGTCAGCAACAACATTTTCTTTACCTGGTTTGTCAACGATAGTCAAATCAAACTGCTGCAACAAAAGTAACCATCTAATAATACGAGCATTCACATCTGGTTTATTCATTAAATATCTAATTGCAGCATGATCAGTATGTACAAATGTTTGATAGCCAGTGATATAATGTCAGAACTTGTTCAGTGCATGGACCACGGCCAAGAATTCTTTCTCAGTTACAGTGTAATTCAGTTCTGCCTTGGATAAGTTTTTGCTGACAAAGTATATGGCGTATGGAAGTTTTTGTTCAACTTGTCCTAAGGCTGCCCCTACGGCTTTGTTCGAGGCATCAGTGTGGATGTGGAAAGGTAGGGCCCAATTTGGACCTCTCAAGATTGGGGTAGACACCAACTTATCCTTTAGTTCATTCAGAGCCTTCTGACAATCGTCAGTCCAATTAAACTCAACATCTTTTGCCAAGAGGCCAAACAACGGCGAGGCTAGCTTGCTGAAGTCTTTAATGAATCTCCTATAATACCCTGCTAAACCTAAGAAACTTCGAACAACTCTTACGTTCTGAGGAGGTGGAACCTTCTTGATGAGAGCAATTTTGTTAGGATCCACCTGTAACCCTTGGCGAGAAATGGTATGTCCTAGCATGGTCCCTTCAGTCATCAAGAATTCACACTTTTCAGGACTAAGGGACAGGTTCATCTCAATGCACTTGGTTAGGACTTTTCCCAGATTGGACAATGCTTCCTGGAAGTTGGACCCATAAGGAGTGAAGTCATCCATATAGATTTCCACCGAATCATGGACCAGCTCAGAAAATATGCTCAAGACGGCTCTCTGGAAGGTGGCAGGAGCATTGCATAGTCCAAAGGGAAGAACTTGGTAAGCAAAGGTACCCCAAGAACAAGTGAAGGTGGTCTTATCTTGGTCTTCCGGGCTGATTTGGATTTGGTTATACCCGCTAAGCCCATCTAGGAAAGAGAAAAACTTCTTTCCAGCCAGTCCATCCAACACTTGATCTATGAAGGGTAGAGGAAAGTGGTCTTTCTTGGTGGATTTGTTCAGTTCTCGGTAGTCCACACAGATTCTCCACTTCCCGTTTTTCTTGGGAACCAACACCAGAGGGGACACCCATTCGCTATCCGAGATGGGGTAAATGAATCCGGCATCCAACAGTTTTTGCAATTCTTCCTTGACGATGTCCTTAATGGCTGGATTCATTCTCCTTTGGGGTTGCCTAACTGGTTTACAATCTTCTTTGATGTAGATGTCATGGGTACAGACCGAAGGATGGACTCCTTTCATCTCCTTATAGCTCCAACCAAAAGCATCTAGATGACTGGCCAACAGACTACACAGCTCCTTTTCCTGGGAAGGAGATAGGGAGGAGCTGATCTTTAACGTTCTTTCGGGGCCAAACTCCACATTTTTGACTCTGGGAGCGACCGGGTTGGTCACACAAAGGTCCACTAAGGTGCTGGCTTGGGCATCCTCCACCAATTCCTCTAAGGACAATGCACTGGGAGGTGGATTTTGAATCAAGGTCTCAATCAAATCATCCTCGGTTGGGGGGCCTCCCCTAGTGGTGTCTAGGGTGCACAAAGGTGCTGAGTACACCTCATCCTCTTCTCCTTCCTCCAACCAAAGTGGTAAGTCATGCTCTAATAAGGGTTGGGCAGGAGGGTACAGGACTAGCTGCTTGGACATAGGACCATTTTTGATGGTCATGTTTCCTGCACGATAGCTTATGTAAGCATCTGTAGTGGCTAACCAAGGCCTTCCCAAAATAAGGGGGTATCCAGTAAGTTTTGCCTTTGGTTGCAGAACCAAGAAGTCTGCAGGGTACTCCCAAGAGTCAACAGAGACCAAGACATCCTCTACAATCCCTTCGGGAGTCACGGTGGAGCGATCTGCTAGTTGCAGGACTGTCGAGGTCTTTCTCAGGGAACCATAAAGGTTGAGTTTGAGCATGGTGTCTCTGGTCATCACATTAATGGCAGCCCCCAGATCAATCAATGTGTGTGGTATGATGGTGCCATTGATGTGCACATCAACTACAGGACTCCCAGGATCCAAATACTTTGGGCAGATTACTTGCCCCAACATAAGATCAGACAGTTGTCCTATGACATTGATGGTTGAAGCGTCTCTTTTTCGCCTACTTGGGTGTCTGAAACACTTTTCCTTAACCAATTTGTTGTATATCGGTACATCTTTGATGGCTTGGAGAAGTGGTATTCTCACACACAACTGTTTGAGTTCTCCCAGAAGCTCATCCTCCTCTGGGTTGGGTTGTGTGGTGGCCGTTAGTCTCTCAGGAAAGGGTGGAATGGCTTTTGGTTCACTTTCTTGTTTATCTTCCTTGTCCTTTGGGGGAGGAGGTTGGCGATCCGGAAGAGTCTTGCCAGATCGCAGGTTGATCTCCTGGATCTCCACAGCATAGGTAGGGCATGATGTTTCCCCAGTATATACCTGCTGGGCCTGTCGGTTGTTGGGGTTCGGGTTCGGTTGAGCAGGCATTTGGGGTTGCCTTGGAGGAGCAGGAGGTAATGGTTGTGGTTGAGCTGGTGGTGGAGGAAAAATGGCAGGAGGAGTATTGTACTAGGGCCTCCACCCCGGTTGAGGTGCATTCCATTGAGGCTGTGGCTAGGCATGTGAGTGAAACGAATGAGTAGTGGGCTGAGTATGGTACTGAGGTGGGTAAGACCATGGAGGAGGCACAGACCAGGAAGGATGAGCAGGGGGACCCCAGGAAGGAATAGGAGCAGATTGGTTGGGGCTATAATAAGCTTGGGGTGTCCCTTGCATCCCCTGTTGGTAAGGTCTAGGTCCATGTGGCCTCCTTTGGTTGAGGAAATAGAGAGGTTCAGTGGGCGCTTTTGTCCCTTGATACATGGCTTTAAGCCCAGGTAAGGTTGGACATTGGTTTGTGGGGTGGTCCTCCTCACAAACAAAACATACCTCAACCGAATGTAATGGGCACTCGTTCTTAAGGTGTTTCCTTGTACACCTAGGGCAGAAGATAGCCAAAGCCCTCTCAGCTTCCTCTTTCTTTTGCTAGATTCAGAATGTATCAAGTTGCATGGTGATGGCCTGTCTCACCTCACTCTTGAGGTCCTCTAATTGATTTGCAAACTCATGTTTGGAGAAAGGAATACTAGCTGAGAGGAGGTTTCCTCTACCTCTTTTCCGGGCTGCCCTAGAGTGGTTTCTAAACACAGTCTTTATATCCTCATAAGGTAGTTGGTAAATATCTCCTCCAGCTAGCATGTGAAGGGTATCTAAGAGGTCTTCAGGGACTCCTCGGAGCAGGACCAACTTGAGAGATTCAGGGTCAAGTGTACACCTGGCCCGTTTATAGCTAAGTTGGAGCCTTTCCTCGTAATCTTCTAAGGACTCATCATTCCCCATGGTCATCCGAAAGATTTCTCCCTTGGCTTCCTTGGACCTACAGTAGTCCCGGTATTTGGTATTGAAAGCTTGCTGCATCTGGGCCCAAGTGGTGATACTGTTCCCAGGTAAGCCCATGAACAAGCGCAATGCTGCATCCTTAAGGGTAGAGGGGAAGAGTTTCAGTTTTTGCTCATCTTCGTTATAATCATAGGTTCGACAAAGGACGAAAAACTCAAACAGGAAGGTATCAAGGTCTTCAGTAGTCAGTCCATGGAAGTGAGGTAAAGCGGAGGGGCTTATGTTCTTCATTTTCATGTCTCCATTGGTCTCTCGGATGGGGAAGGCACCTTCAATTCTCTCATTTTCTCCCCTATTGTCAGCCATAGCTTCAGATGGAGTGTTCTCTAACTCTTCTCCTGCTATAGGATCTTTGTATATCTCAGGAGGTTCGCCTATAGGTTCTTCTAGATCACTGTCACCAAAGAAGAGAGAAGGGTGAATTAGTGATGTGGTGGGGGTGTTGGGTAAGAATTTGCCTGTTTTATCTCGGTTTCTATGAGGCATGAAATGGAAAGACTTTTGATTGCTTTTGTTCTTTTTCTGGTACCTTCAAAACTAAAACATATTGAACTACAACTAACTATCTTGCTGAAATGGAAATGCGGAATTGAAATGAAAGCATAAAATAACTAATCTATTTTTCTCAAATGAAATTGCAGGAATGAAATGCTAGGCTACGCTTGCGGAATTGAAATGCTAATCTACGCTTGCAGAAATGAAATTGCGGAATTGAAATGTTAATCTAGGAAAGCAGGAAATGTCTATGCTACTTTTGCAGAATGGAAATGAAATAAACTACTTAGCAGAAGGCGAGAGTAGGAAAATAGAAGAAAAGAAACAATCACCAATACTCTGACGCTTCCCCGGCAATGGCGCCAAAAAGATGGTGAGCTCCAGTATTGTAGCAATAATTCTCCAACTCCTGGAGCTTCCTTCTTTAATTTTATCAACCCGGTAGTTCGTAACAAACTTGGAAGCGACGGTGCTGTATGCACAAGTACTAGCTCTTACCGCAGCTGCCATTTCGTCAGCTGGCACAAGTCCGCTAGGGGCTTAAGCCAACTTCTATGAGTTCTTAGAAGAAGCTTTTTAACTGATGGATGAAAGCTAACTCAAAGGAAGCTAATCTACTTGCAGAAAGGAACTGAAAGCCAACAAGAAACGCAAACCCTAGCAAACCCTAATTCTACCAGCTAGTCCTACTGATGCAAAGATGGGAATGCAAACTACTGAAAGAGATGCCATTACTTCTATGAAGGTAAGATGCATGTGTCTAGACTACTTCTACCTGAAGAAAACATCTTTTTGTCTTTTTGAATAAGTTATGTATAATTATCATGCATGTGCTTTTAACTGGCTTCTTACTGTGCAGAGGCGGATCATGGAGGAGAAATGCTTGGAAGAAGTCGGGAAGGCTCAGAGAGGGTCTAAGGAGTCCCTAACATCCTCCCAGAGAGTTTCACAAAGTTTGGCTACCAAGAGACCGCGTTTATGAGCTTCTACAGGAAGTCTGCAGGGGTTCTACAGGATGTTTCAGAATTTCTACAGGATGTTCAGTAATTCCTACAGGATGTTCTACGATTGGATTTTGGATGATGGGTGAGTGGAAGAGGCTGCATGGAGGGATAGGGAGGTAGGAGAGGGGTCTGTAATGACTTAGTGACAGAGAGATGAGGTGATGAGAGGGTGTGTAAAGCTAGTTTGTCTTAAAGAGGGCAGAGGAAATGGAAGGCCAAAAAGGTAGGATGACGTGGGCAGTAGAGTAGTTGTGAGACGAGGGGTCTACTTTGGAGATGAGCAGTTGGCCTGGACGAAGCTTAGGAGGACAAGAGAATGCTGGAGATGCACTGCACAATATGAACTGAACCAAATCATCCACGTCCTGCACATAATCAAAATATTACTAATCTATCCTAACTGTTTAATGAAACCAATGAACAACAACGTTATTTCTAAAGAAAATCATGTATGGTACCGAAGCAAAGAAACATTCCAAGAGGTCTGAGCGCATGGATAGCTTCTACAAATGAAAATATTGCACCAAAGATTGCATGAGGGCGTAAACCAATGTTTTTGGTGGGTAGCACTGTCTGCAATTCCAGCCCCTAGAAAGAGGTGAAAATGAGAGTGCAGGCAACCCTTTTCTGGAACTCTTATCAATTCTAATCTCTTTACTCTATTCTAGACATCTGAAGCAACTCTATCTTCTAACAATGACCTATTTAACCATACCACGAAATCTAACTCAACAAACTGTGTTTTAAATGCATGTAAAGAAAACCATAATGCTGAAAGAAAAGATATCAATACAAAAGAAGGAGGCCCTAGGCTCTCAGGTTGGGCCCAACCCCGAGAGCTATGGCTCCTTTAGAAACTCAGAACTGAGATCAAATCTGACTACTTCCCATTAAAAAATAATAATCATAAGTCAAAAGGTCTGCCAATGATGGCTACAAAGGAGAAAAAACAGAGCTGGCAGCTCGTAGTGCAGATTATGCAATAGTTTTCCAAAAGTCCTTTTCGAAGGCTGAAGCCTTATCATTTATACATCACGAGGCCCCAAGCTAGCCTCCTAAATCTGTGGGACTCGGCTGACCAAACTGGGAGTGAACAACTGCTTCCTCAAAATCCATTTGGCTGCCTTCTAGATCCGGTTGTGGTGGCTGTTGGAGCTCGGAGTTGGGAGTGAAGATCCCGAGGAAGGCCATTTAATGTCGTGGACAACCCTCCTACGAATCCTCAACCCCATCTTGGCTGTCTCCTAGCCCTTATCTGCTCGGTTTTGCTCCAACATGTGTCAAAAAACCTGAAATGAGCACGTGTTAGCCACCTAGGAATAGTGACTACCCTTATTCGTACAAATGACATAAACATACTAAAAAATGATGCATAAGTTACGAAAAATGAAGGATTGAGCAAGGGTAGTTAGGCCAAATGAGCCCAAAATGTTACCAAATTTGGGGCTCATCAACAGAAAGCACATCTAGTTAAAGTTGTTTTTGATTATGATATTCTGTTTCAAGAGCCTAAAGGTCTTCCACCCAAGCGAGAGATAGCACATGAAATTTATTTGCAGCAAGATGCTCCACTACCTAACATTAGAATTTACAAGTTATTAGCTCTACAGAATGCAGAGATAAAGAAGCAAGTACAGGAGTTTCTCGATAAAGGGTTTATTATACCAAGCACATCACCGTGCGGATCACCTATTGTGTTAGTGCGAAAGAAATACGGTTCGTGGAGAATGTGCATTGATTTTAGAGCACTAAATAAAATCACAATAAGGAATCGTTATCCTCTTCCTCATATTGATGATTTATTAGATCAATTAAAAGATGTAGTTTACTTATCTAAATTAGACTTGTGAAGCGCTACCATCAGATCAGAGTTGCAGAACAGGATGTATGGAAAACTACTTTCAAGATGAAGCAAGGACTACATGAATGGTTGGTTATGCCTTTTGTCTTAACTAACACTCCTACTACGTTTATGCGAGTCATGAATGATGTATTTAGACCATTTATTGATGATTTTGTAATATTATATTTAGATGATATTCTTGTTTTTAGTAGAACATGGGATGAACATGTAAAGCATGTAAAGCAGATTTTAGATGTTTTGAAAAGAGAAAATCTCTATGTAAAACTGTTAAAATGTGAATTTGGTAGAACATCTTTGAATTATTTGGGTTATATTGTAGGGGGTGGTGAATTGAAGATAGATCCCTCTAAGGTCGAAGTTATTGTAAATTGGCCTAAGCCCAATACTGTTATAGAAGTTAGAAGTTTCTTAGGGGCAACACAATATTGGAGAAAGTTTATTGCTAACTTTTCTTTGATTTCAACTCCTTTACATGCTTTGACAAGTGTGAAATAGGTGTTTCAGTGGGGAGGCAAACGACAGAAAGCCTTCTGATCCGGATTTAAACAGGAACGCAATAGATTATAGAGATAACCATAAATACAAAGATGCGATAACCATAAAAACAGAGATGCCGCGGAAATAATACTTCATTTCATTAATGGAGAATACTGAAATATGCTTACAAATAGAAATAACCCAGCTAGGGCGATGGTAGCTTATCTCTGAGAAGAGATGTGTCGGCTACATGCCTCTGAACTATTTCGAACTGTGTTTACAATGAGGCTCGAAGGCCTATTTATTATTGAGAAACAATGGAAAACCCTTCACATTCCAAAACCTAACCCTAGAAGATGAAACGCCAAATTGTGGGCCCTGTTTTGGGGTGAGTTGGACAGCCAACTTCCCGGGGTTGCGAATTAGTCGTATTATCTCCGTTTGACGCGCATGATAGCCCGTTGGAAAGATCTCTCCGAGGACTACGATAGAAAAGACAATTTTTATCAGAAAAATCGCTGAGCGTGGATTTCCCAAAAAACGTCGTTTAGGGCCTCAAAACGGCTCCGGAAGTTTAAGACCCGAAAAACTGCTAAAAATAGTAACCTGTGCTATAATTAAGGAAACTGAAAAACTGAAAGAGACATTAGTGGGGGTCCAAATGGGATAGGTGGGTGGCCACCAACATCCACCTGGATCATTCCTCCCCCCTTAGAAAGCAATGGTCCCCATTGCGTTGAGTTCCTCCCTGAGATGAGGAAGCTTCTGCTGAGCTGGGTCTCTGGTGAGCTGTTCTGCATTCTCTGAGGTGTCTAGAAATGGTGGGGAGCATGGTCGGTGACGATCCACATTGAACACTCAGTGCAAGCAAAGGAATGGAGGAATGCTGTGCTTCAAAGCATTGTTGCCCGTAGCCTAGTTACTGGTGTAAGAACCATGTCGGAGTGGTCTGAGTTTCTGATGGGTTCTGGTAAGGTGTTCTTTCTGCAGATGTAACCAAACTTTGTTGCCCACCTGAAACTTGTGTGGTACCCCTGTGGGTGAGGAGAAGTTGTTCCTGTGTTCTTTCATGACCGTATCCCTTTGCTGCTGCTGCTGTGTGGAGGAACCCTTTGCGGGGGTCATGGATGTGGCAACGATCTTCCCCTTACTTTGGGAGCGAACCAAACAGAAAATGAATTTCCTAGTCTGGGAGATGAGCTTGCTTCCTTTCTTGGCAGTGATTAAAGAGGTGGCGGTAGGTGGGGCTACCTTCGGTATCCTGTATAATGAATTATCCAAAGAAATAATGACAGCACGAGGCCTTGACTCATACACAGCATGTCGCCTCCACAAGTATGGCTGGCCTAATAGTACATCGCAAACATCCAGAGGTGTAACATCACACAATACCTCGTCTGTGAAGGGCTTGATGCTGTAGGGAAGGCGGCACTGCTGGCGAACTTTGAGATCTCGTCCTTCGTGAAGCCAACCGATACTGTACGGCTGTGGGTGTGGTGTAGTTGATAGGCCCAACCGCTTCACGACCTCTACTGAAATGAGGTTCTTTTGGATGCCACTGTCGACAATGAATTGCAGCGGCGAACCCTTCACCCACATCTGTGAGTGGAAAATACGTTCCCCCTCCTCTGGATCTTCGGGCTCATTTTTCTAGATCTTGGCAATAGCAACAGTGGTGCTGGGATCCGCATCAATGATATGCTTCCCTTTGTCATTCCCCTTGTCGGGTTCTGACTCAGAGTTGGAACATGCATCTAATTCGGAAGCCTTCAACTCGGCCACTAGCGACTGCTTGGTCCAACACTCACTTGTGTTATGAGTGGGACTCTTGTGGAACTCACACCACTTTCCTGTGTCTTTCCTCGGCTTCGTGGTGGTGTTCTTTTCTTGCAGCTTCGACGAGTTTTCTTGGGTCACCCCGCCTTGGCTTTGTCCTTTGGGCTTTGGATTTGCAGATCCAAAATCTCGCTTCTTCTGTTTGAACTTTTGCTCGATTTTAACAGCGTATCGGTATGCTGTGCCGAGTGAGGAGATGTTCAAGAACTCCATCTCTTCCTGGATGTATCTATGTAGGCAGCCGCGGTATTTGAGTACCAGATGCAGCTCAGAATCTTTGATACCCAACTGTGTGCGAAGGGTATGGAAAATGTTTGTGAACTCTGGCACATCTTGGTCTCGTCCCTGCCGCAGTGTGGTCCATTTGATGTATTTGTCCTCATAGCTTCCGACAGGGTAGTACTGCTCCTTGATGGCATCCTGGAAGTCATTCCAAGTGGGTGCGGCTGAAAACAATGAGCCTGTACTTTCATCCTTCTACTCGCAGTATGTTTCCCACCAGTCCTTGACGTGGGGGGATGCTTTGAGAAGAGCAAAAACAATCTTTTCCTGACTTGAAAATTCATGAACAGAAAAATACCCATCTAGCAGATTTAACCATTTATCTACGGCATCTGCGTCTATTTGACCCTCGAATATGGGGATTTCAAAATTAACTTGTACCTTAAACGGTGTGGCGTTTCCAGAGTAGCTGTTGGAAGCCGATGCATCGCCTCTGGGTAGCCGTTGAAGGATCTGCGCAAAGCTATCCATCATCGCGTTCCTTTGCCGCTCGAGGGCTTCTTCAAGCAAGATTCTGATAGGATCTCCTGCCCCCTCGTCTTTCTTCTCATCCGCCATGGGAGGTTGTCGAGATTTGCGAGGCTGGTCTTGCAAAAGTTCGACCAATTCAAGCCCTAACTCCTTATATCCCGACCTCGTTGGGGACATGCAAAGAAAAACAGAGAAAAAGCAGACCGCTCTGATACCACTGATCTGGATTTAAACAGGAACGCAATAGATTACAGAGATAACCATAAATACAAAGATGCGATAACCATAAAAACAGAGATGCCGCAGAAATAATACTTCATTTCATTAATGGAGAATACTGAAATATGCTTACAAATAGAAATAACCCAGCTAGGGTGATGGTAGCTTATCTCTGAGAAGAGATGTGTCGGCTACATGCCTCTGAACTGTTTCGAACTGTGTTTACAATGAGGCTCGAAGGCCTATTTATTATTGAGAAACAATGGAAAACCCTTCACATTCCAAAACCTAACCCTAGAAGATGAAACGCCAAATTGTGGGCCCCGTTTTGGGGTGAGTTGGACAGCCAACTTCCCGGGGTCGCGAATTAGTCGTATTATCTCTGTTTGACACGCATGATAGCCCGTTGGAAAGATCTCTCCGAGGACTATGACGGAAAAGATGATTTTTATTAGAAAAATCGTTGGCAGTGGATTTCCCAAAAAACGTCGTTTAGGGCCTCAAAACGGCTCCGGAAGTTTAGGACCCGAAAAACTGCTAAAAATAGTAAACTTTGCTATAATTAAGGAAACTGAAAAACTAAAAGAGACATTAGTGGGGGTCCAAATGGGATAGGTGGGTGGCCACCAACATCCACCTGGATCACCTTAGACACACTAAAATAAAGGATTAGTACAATGCCAGTACTAGCACTGCCAGGTCTCAACATCCATTTGAGATCGAGACAGATGCAAGTGAATATGCCATGGGGGCAATGTTGATGTAGCATAGGAAGCCTATATGCTTTCATTCCGAGACATTCACATCAGCAGTAGTTAACTATCCTACATATGATAAAGAACTGTATGCATTAGTTCAGAGTGTTAAAAAGTGGAAACATTATATAATGGGTAAAGAAACAATCATACATACAGATCACCAAACACTTCAATATTTACACTCACAAACTAAATTGCAACAGTCACGACATTACAGGTGGATGGGCTTTCTACAACAATTTCATCTTGTTATCAGATATAATAAGGGCATACATAATAAGGTTGCAGACATGTTATCAAGACCAATTATAAATGCATCCACAATACTTAAGAATAATTCAGTAATTCATGAAAGTTACATTGAACAATATGCTCAAGACACAGATTTTAAGGATGTATATGAAACTTTAAGTCATGGCAAGCAGGTAGAAGAATTGGATTATTATATAAAGGACAAACTCTTATATCATTTGGGAAAGTTATGCATTCCACAAACTGAAAGAGTTAACATAATTCGAGAAGCACATACTTCTCTCATATGGAGTCATTTTGGTGTAAGTAAATCAGTTGCACAACTACAAAGGTTCTGTTATTGGCCACGAATGAATGAGACAGTTTCTAGATATATCAAGGGATGTACTATGTGTGCTACAAGCAAGCCAAGCAATAGTAAATTAGGCTTGTATACTCCACTTCCAATTCCTCCTCATCCTTGGTAAAGTGTTTCCATGGATTTTGTTGGGGGATTGCCAAAGTATAGAAAGGGTCATAATTATTTGTATGTAGTTGTGCATAGGTTCAGTAAGATGTGTATTTTGATACCATGTAATAAACATGTCACAACTAAACAAACTGCAAAGTTGTTCTTTCAAAATGCATGGGTTCATTTTGGGTTACCCACTTCTATTGTATTTGATTGAGATTCTCGATTTGTTGGGAAATTTTGGTCAAGTCTATGGGAGTTAATGGACACAAGGTTAAAGAAGAGCATGACATTTCATCCACAAACAGATGGTCAGATAGAAGTGGTCAACAGGACAGTGATACAATTTCTTCGAGGATATTGCAACAAGCATCCCAAACTCTGGGATGAGCATTTGTGTTATGTGCAGCATGCTTACAACTGTGCAAAACATTCTTCTACTCAGAGATCTCCTTTTGAGACTTGTTTTGGTTTTATACCAAAGTCGCCCTTGGATTTTGTCTTTGGTAAAGACATAACAGTTGATGGACACAGTGATGTGGAAAAAGCAACCAAGTTCATTGAAAAAATCTAGGAAATTCACCAGGAAGTACAGGAACAACTGGAAAGAAGCCAAGCAAAGTATAAGGTGCGACATGACAAGCATCGAGTTGAGCATAGTTTTCAAGTTGGTGATCAAGTCTAGTTGTATATCAGCAAAGAAAATCTACAAGGGGAAGGTAAAAATTTAAAACCAATTAGATATGGTCCTTTCAAAATACTTGATAAAATTGGTGAAAATGATTTCCGCCTAGATATACCGGCTTATATGAAAATCTATTCAGTCGTTAATGTTGAAAACTTGACGTTGTATGAACCTTAATTGATTGAATATCCCGAAGAGCAAGGTCAACTATCTTACATTAAGGATCTGTTGCCCAAGTATCTTAATGAGTTAGAGGAGTACACAGTTCTTGACAGGAGGATAAGAACTTCGCGACGAGGGAATGTTGAGTATATGCGAATTGGACTCAAAGGTACAAATCCAAGTAAGGCACAATGGATAGAGATTGGAAAAGTGAAGGAAATTTGTCCTCACTTACTCGATAGCTAAAACCAACTTTTAATGGACCAAAAGCTTCTAGTGGGGAGGAGTGATCCAAAATGGATTCAGCATAGCCTCCAGATCAAAAGTCTTCAAATATAGGTGCAAATAGAATAATGTTGAAGTTCTCGTGAATACGAAACCAACAGTGCAAACAACATGCAAATTCGAGTTCGGATAAGGAAAATAGAGCCAATTAAAGATTCAGGTCAAAAGTCAATGCCTACGTTAGCAGGACATGTGGCAACCCAAGAAAGAGTCACAGGTTCTTGATGATGTCAGCGTAGAAGATGATGTGGCAGTCTGCGATTGGTTCATACCACAGGCGATGGGGATTAGCGATCAAGAGCGAAGATCGTCCGATCAAAGGAGATCGACACATATCACATCGAAACATGTAGGCAGGTTATCCTGGAAAACAGATGCGATAAAGTTATGAAAAAGAAGCTAAAATATTTGAGTTCTGATAGGAGAGAGGTAAATGGTTTATCGCGTGCCTTCAAGGCAAGAAGCGGTTTTCGACAAAGAGCACGTGATTCCACTCAGCGCTTGACACGTAGCCTTATGAAAACCACTTTATCGCTTGCCTTCGGAGAATTAGTAAATGTGCTAATTGGAGCATGAGATCGTGTGACAGCCGTCAGTTCGAGCAATATAGATCGATGATGTAGGTTGTCTGGATTAGTTGACGAGCGAGACGCGATAGCTGTCAGATCGTATGGTATCAGGATCTGCGCCGGGAAAAGGCTAGATGGTCAGGGTCAACTCCACGCCCGCTGGTCCTTTGGTTTATCCTCTGTTTTTAGTGTAATCGTATTATTTCACGATTATCAAAGTTTGTAACTATATGTGGTATATTAATACCATAATACAGAAAAAGTTGACGAAGTGTAGTTTTGAACCATTCCAAGGGGTGTGGAGGTCATAGTGGCCAAGTACGGTCAAGTGTATACTCGTTTTGACTCGAGGATTCGAGCTGAACACAACGGTGAGATCCATTTTCATGGTTGAGACTCTGTTTTTGAGCTCACACCTGTAATAACTATTTGAAGAACATAATAAAGGACCAGGAGACGTAGCCAGGAAGTCTGGTGAAATCCTTTATCAATTTTTGTTGTGTTGATGTGTTTGATTGTGCTTTATATTTGTTTAAGTGTTTACGTTATTTGCAATCTTATCGATCCATTGCACTAAGTAACAGAGGCAACTTCACACATAGTCTGTAATACCTTTTTCAATATCAGATCAGAGAGATAGTGACTCAGTTGGATATATTTCATATGAAAGTCAGATTCACAATATTATATTAAAATGACCACTACAGTCATATATTCAACACTAATAAGTCATTTTATTAACTTCAAAACATGAGTAACAGTGGTTAAATAAATCAAAACCTATAATTTATTGTCCGGCAGTATGAACCTCAATACTTTAGTCTCTTTTGATGGTAGCTTCAGCAGTAAGTTTTGTTATGATAACAACTTTAGTATACCAGGGATTCAACCATTCTTCTCCTTGGTGGGTAATCCGTCCAGCAAGAGGCACATCGACTTGAACCAATTAACTCACTGTTAAATTGGTCCACACAGAACTGGAGATGTTAGACACCATTGCACACAAGCTCATGCCTTTGTTGTTGTGTCCCTTCCTCTAACAATGTTGATATATCAGCCTGGGATTTTTCTGGCCAGAGAATGACACTGATTATTTCCAACAATGTCCACCTTCTTAACTTATCTTTAGTAAAACTAACAACTATCTTTGGCAACCCAAATAAACACAAAAAAATAAGGGCTCATCCTCCTCTACATCAGCAACACACTCTCATCAAATGAAAGCATTCAACCACTATAAAAGACATCAAAACTCATCTAGGATATCGTCTCTGATTCCTAAGTGTATTAGTCGCTTACATGAATGTTGTAGGTGGTGCCTCAGCCACACGAAATGTTGTGACCCAATAGAACTCGGCCAACAATGAAATGATGCCCTCGACCCTCTTAAAGAATGTAAACTTGGACCTTTTTACAACAGACTCAACCTCTTTAGATGGCTGCTTACATCCCATAGAAATATAAGAGTTCTCAAGCCCTTTAAGTGACTCAACTTAGAACAAATCAGAGATTCCTCTCCAAAACAAACTCAGCTAGTAAAGGAACTTGACCTCTTCAAAAGACTGATATTGACCCTCTTTAAAGCTATAGACTTGGCCAACCATACATATATGAACTCGGTTGTATATGAATAATTCATCTCCCACTTTAAATAATAGGCCATGAATGTTATGAAACCAGCTCACAAAAAGATAGAAAAGATAGATCAATGCCTTAGAATTCAGCATCTTCGAAGGGGAAACCTCCTTTACAACATACAAATAAACAATTATTTGATGATACAAATGACAAGACCTCCTTTCTATATATAGGATTCTAAGGGGTCATAATATAATCAAAGCCGACATAACAATAATAATGTAAGGGAACAATAATAACAATAGTGGGCTTCTATGGGGCACAATAATAACAATATGGAGACTACATGGGCACAACAATATAATAAGGGGGTTGTACTAATAACAATAAGGGGTAACACTAGTAGTATAAGTACCTAACATGCCCCTCACCTTCAAAAAGTGTTGTCCTCAATGATTGAGTAGTTCTTGATGCTTCTGTATAAAATTCTTGTCCTCCCATGTGGAAGCTTCAATGGGTAAGTTCTTCCACTTGATGAGATGCTCTGAAATTGATCGATTTCGTAGATGTCAGGTTCTTGTTTCTTTGACTACTCCAGGTTCCAATATGATTTTTCCTTCCTCGTCAAGTTCTGGCAATATTGTTTGAACTCGGATCTTCTGCAACTTTTGAATGAGTGGCCACACTTCTTCGTCCTTCTTCCATTCATCCCTTGCTTCGTTTATTCAATCTCGTTGGATAATAGAAATATCACAAAACAATGCTTCCACATTCTCATCCTTTCTTAAGAGTGCATCTGCAACAACATTTTTGTTCCATTTTTTGTAGATGATTTCAAAGTCATGACCCAACATATTTGTGACCCATTTTGTTGCTCTTTAGAGGATAATAATTTATCTAAAAAATATTTAAGACTATCATGACCTGTTTTACCTTGAAGTGTCTTCCCATTAGGGAGGGTTTCCATTTATTAAGTGCATGTAGTATTGCCAACATTTCCTTCTCATAAATAGCTTTGTGTAAATAATTTCCTTTGATTGGATGACTTTCGAAAGAAATGGGTCTTTCATCTTGCATTAAAACAACACCAATTCCATTTCTTGAAGCATCACATCCCACAATAAAGGTTTTTGTGAAGTCCGATGTAGCTAAGACCAGTGCTTGGCACATTTCCTCTTTAAGATGTTCGAAGGCCTTTATTTCTTTTGGAGTCCATGAAAATGCATCTTTCTTCAGTAATGTTATTAGAGGTGCTGCTATTCTCCCATAATTCTTAACAAACTTGCGGTAATACCCTGTCAACCTAAGAAATCCTCGCAGATACTTTATGGATGTGGGGATTTTCTGTTCCTTAATGGATTTAATTTTGCTAGGGACTACCTTAACACCTTCATGAGATACAATATGACCCAGATATTCCACCTCTTGTACTCCAAAGAAACATTTAGAGCTTTTTGCATATAATTGTTTCTCCTCCAATAGTTTGAGCACCCCATGAACATGTTGAACATGATCCTTCCAAGACTTGCTCTAGATTAGTATTTCATCAAAAAATACTAACACAAATTTTCTAAGGAAGGGTTTGAAAATGGAATTCATCAAACCTTAAAATGTAGAAGATCCATTGGTAAGGCCAAAAGGCATGACAAAAAATTCATAATGACCCTCATGAGTTCTAAATGCTATTTTCAGAATGTCTTCAGTCTTCATTCTGATTTGATGATATCCTCAACAAAGATCCAACTTGGTGAAGCAAATTGATCCATGCAATTCATCCAATAATTCATTAATGACAGAAATGGGAAATTTATCTTTAATAGTGAGCTTGTTGAGCTCCCTATAATCTAGACACATGCACCATGCTCCATCCTTCTTGTGCACCAATACTACTGGAACAGAGAAAGAGCTTTGACTAGGTTGAATTATACCAACCTCTAGCATTTCTACAACCATATGTTCAATTTCACTCTTTTGGGCATAGGGATATCTGTACGGCCTGATGTTTGGAGGAACACTTCCTGGAATCAAATGAATAGCATGATCATGATAATGAATAGGTGGGAGGCCTTTGGGAGTCTCAAATACCTTGGAATGATTGTCCAAGACTCTTTGGAGATCTGGAGAAATAGATGATTTCGATGTGGGAACCTCTAGCGAACATAATTGTGAAATTACGCCTTGTTGTTCCTTCTTTAAAAACTTTGTCATACCATTAGAGCTGATTATATTTCCCGATTTCCCTGCAATACCTCTTAATTCAACTTCCTTTCCATCTGCACAAAATTTCATGAAAAGTTCTTGAAAATTAAAAGCTATTGTACCCAAGTATTCTAGCCATTGGACTCCTAGTACAACATCAACACCACCGATTGGAATGGAAAGCATTGGGATATTCAATACATATTCTCTCATTGATAGCTTGATATTATGGCACTTTACAGAGAAATTTATGGTTCCTCCACTTGCAACCATCACTTGACACTCTGGTGCTGGATATAGGAAGCAATTCAATTCCTTGGCTATCTTACAATGAATAAAATTATGGGTACTTCCCGAATCAATCAACACTATTACCCTTTTCTTCTTGATATGTCCTTCTATCTTGATAGTTTGAGGAGTGGTAATTTGATGGGGAGAAAAATCACACTCAGGTGATAAACCCCTCCATATAAGAAACACTTGTCAATATCTATGGTTTATGGCCCACAACTTCTATCAGAAGCATTCTCATTGGCGGATTTCACAAAGAACCCAACCAATCAGCAAACAACAGAATAGAATGAAACTCGACCAATGGGCGCCAGTCCCACTCAAACGCAAAAAACCGGACCTCAAAAGGAATAAACTCCATTCCATAAACTATCGGGTCCGCTCGAACTGTTAAACCATGCACACATTCGAGCACGATCCCCATTCAATCAGTTAATCGACAGATAATCCTGATCGCCAGAACTCAACGAGGATTTAACCCCGCTATATAAAACCCCATCGGGTCCGAAATCTGAATTAACCTCCATGCTTGTTCGTACCCAATATCCGTCTGATCAGTCTTTTAACAGACGGTTCGATCACCTCTGGATTTCAACTAGATTAAATCTCAGCTCATAACATCATCGTGTCCATCTTTGGGAATACCACTTATGGTTTTGAGGCTGCCCGATAATCCGTTTACCACCTTATGAAGATCACCTTCGCTACTTAATGCCCTCACGTCTATGCCATCCGATGACTGTCGATCTATTTCTGATCCGACGATTGACGTTCTATCGCATGATCGCCATCGCTAAGTCTCCTCGGCCAGTTCCAATAACACAGCTCTCCTCCGATGCAATATCACTTGGTCTATTCTCCATGATTTGATATGGTCTGTTGATTATCCAGATCCAATGGCTCTTACTCCTTGCGCCTACACCACAGATAGCTAATGCTAACTATCGATCTGTGAGATCTGACGGCTTCTGTGCATACTTCGATCAATTCCTCATTAACTTGGTTTCATTCGCATTTGATGGATTCTGTGTTAAAACACGTTCCCCTGCCATGCTAAGTTAAACACACACACTCCATATACATAAAAATCATTCATTTACTCAATGGATTACCATCGATCCTACAGTGATCAATGGTCAATCAACATGTCTACAGATGGAATTTTAGCCATCTACGCAAATAAATATAACAAAACTCGAAAATGCACAATACACAATTCCTTTGTCTCACTCTCCTCTCTGTAAATAAATATATAAACACATAATTACATATTTGAGGCTCTCTGTCCCTCTCTAGCCTGATTCTTCTAATTAGAGGCTCTGGTTCCTCTAATCTGCCCGTAGGCTTACAATTCCATCATGAATCCCCTCAAATCCTCTCGCTCTGTCCTTTTAGAAAAGAAAGGAAATACAATATATCTAAGCTAACAATCTCCTCCATAATTGAAGGGATAGACTATACATTTAGAAATCAAATCCTATCCTAATCTAAACAAACTAAACTACTTGGCTTGATCTCCACGCAGGGAGGATCAACTTGCCACCTATTCTCTCTTTTCCTTAATATTTGGCAACAATATAACTACTTACATACTTTGAAATTTATAGAAATTAAGTAACCAATTCTTCTTCCAAACTCTCATTAGCCACAACATGTGACCACACCATCACATTGCTGGCTAGGCCTAGATGCTCTGGAATCAGACTCCCAAGGTTAAAAATAATCATGATCTCCTAATCATGTGCTTCTGATCTGTGTCCTCCTAGATCCCATACTTTTTTCAGTAGTTTTCCCTTGGTTACTACTGTTGTTGGTTGTCGTTCTCCAGGTCTCCATACTTTATGCTACATTTCCCCATTAGCTATGCTCTCACTATCTGTTTCTGTCTTTTTCATATAACTTACTGCTTTTTTCTCATCATCACAATTTATGCTAGGCTTCCACACTTTAATTTGCAATTTACCATTACCTTCACCTGTACCATTCTTTCCAGCCAATATTCCTTTCTCCTTTTGTCCTCTATTTATTCTATTGGAATGTTGTTGTATGAGTCTCCACAACTCTTCAATTTCTTTTTCCACTTCGCTTCTCAGATTATGAATAGTATTCTTCTGCAATAGGATGTGTTATTGCATAAGAACATCGTAATCCATATGCCAATATTTTCCCATATACATTTCTAAAACGTACAAATTCCTTCTCCATTGATCCCCTACAAATATTCCAGTTCCTTCTTCTGGTTTCTCATTCATGGCTTCATCACTTCTTACTTGAATTCCTAGTATACCTACAATTCCACAAATTTCTTGAAAACTAAGAATTCTTCTTGCTTGCTTAGGTACTTGGAATACCTCTTCTTCTAGTAACTTAATTTTTGCACCCTTAATGATTATGGCATCATATTTGTCTACTTTTGAAATTCCATTTTCAGTCTCTTCTTCATCAATAACTCCCTGTTGCGCAATAGTATTCTTGTTACTATCATCCCTTGAACTCATCTCCAGTTCAACAATTCCATACTGTAATTTCAACATCATTCCATCTTTCTAAGACATTCTAATCTCATCCTTCCTTACTTTGATCTGATCTTTAGAATCAACTCCTTGTTTCAAATTGACTTCACATTGCCTTGTTTCTACATATAAATATTCACCAAAATCAATCAATTCATTAAACACAAATGTTTTACCCTGTTTCCTCATTATGCCAACATTTCTGACAACTTCTTTTCCATATTTTTCATCCACGACAACTTCTTCATTCTCATTCAGTTCTGGTTGTACAGTCTAATCACTTATTCTTTGGTTTTCTTGCCTCTTCTCCAAAAGATTTGACTCATGCCACAAATCTGCCATCTCATTTGGAATTTCTCCTAAGAGCTTTGCATGATCTTTACTAAATTCATTGTTTGCAACATCTGTCTTTAGTCCTTCTCTACTATGGCTTTCTTCAAGGTCAATAATCTTCAATAACTGTTTAACATCTACCAAGTCTTCTATATAAACCTTCAGTAGTTGTTCTCCTTTGGCTTTAGTCCTCAATAGTTGTCCAATATGTACATAATTCGCTATGGCTATGTTTAATAGCTGCTCTTTCCCTTGCATCACAAGATTATGTGAATTTCCTTCCTCTAACTTCTAAAAAATCATATCTTTGCTTTTCCTTTCCCTTAGGACAATATTAACCAGTTGCCTTACTTCATTGTATCCTGCATTTACACACAAAATATTAGTTTCAAAACTATGAGACACCAATGTCTCCTCAAATAATTTCATCATCAATTCTTCCAGTTAACTCCCACTTGCTGAATACACCATAAGATTCTCCATTTGGTTTGTATTAGCTTCATCAGTTTCCTAAGAAAACTCTTTGTTCCATATTCATATGAATGGATCTCTTCCTTTCCAAAAACTTCTTTGAACTTAATAATTCCTTTGCCATCCTCCTTTTGGCTTATCCTTTGGATGTCATCTGACTAGATATCTTCCTTCACTTGACTGTTAATGAGCCCCCAAATTGGGTAACTTATTGGGCTCATTTTGCCTAATCATCCTTGTTCAATCCTCCATTTTTCATAGATTATGCATGTTTTTTAGTATGTTTGTGTTGTTTGAACGAATAAGGGTGGTCACTCTACCTAGGAGGCTAATACGTGGTTATTTCAGGATTTTTGGACAAATTTTGGAGTAAAACCAAGAAATCATGGGTTAGCTGATAGCTAAGCTTGAGGTGAGGATTCGTAGGGAGGTTGTCTCTTGCATTAAAGGGCCTTCCTCAAAATCTCCACCCTCAACTCCGAGCTCCACAAGCCACCAAAACGAGTTTCAAAGGCAGCCAAGCAGTTTTGGGGAGTGACTGTTTACCAGCAGTTGGGACAGCCGAGTCCCTTGAATCTAGGAGGGATGCTAGCCCCCTCATATTGTAAAAATAGGAAGGCCTCAGCCTTCGTAGTTTACTTTTGGAACTGTTGGTCTTTCTGCACTATAGTGCTGTCATTTTGCTCGGCCTATTTTCTTGTAGCTACTGCTGTACAACTTTCATATGATGATTATTTTTGAATAATGAGAAGCAGATTTACTTGGCACCAGATCTGAGTTCTTTATAGGAGCCTGCAGCTCTTGGGGTTGGGCCCAACCCGAGTGCTAAGGCCTCCTTTATGTATTGTTAGTTGTTCTTTATGCATTTGCAAAAACATTTCTGTTAAGTAGATTAAAGTTTGTTGATTAACTAGGTCACTGTTAATGGTTAAAAAGACTTCTGATGCTCAGATTTAGTTGATAGGTTGTTAACAAGGAAAAGCTTCAAAAAAGGGCCATCAAACATCTCTGGTTTCACCTCTCCCTCAGTGGGATCAGGAGCTGGGATCAGGGTGACTTTGCTACCCACAAAAACACTAATTTTTCTTTGCCATGCAATCACTAGTGTTTGATTTTCATGTGTAGAAGTTGGTTACAAGTTCAGACTCTTGCTTGCTTAGTTGTATGAGTTAGAATACATGGTTTCATTGTAGTTCAAACTTCTATTCATTCTCTTTACTAACAGCTAGCACAGATTAGGTCAACGTAACTAGGTCTTTGAATTTACAAGTCTTTGTTGGTTCAGATTGGAAAAATGACTTGCAAAGCACCTGTACCACTCCTTCATCTACTTATTCTCCATCAGCACCATCCACTCCACCCTCTACTTAGAATCCTTGCCTCACGTTGCCATTTGCTCCCATAACCCTAGTTTTGTGTAACATTGCTTCAGTCTTCTTTGAACCAAATCCAGCCATCTACACCTGTCCACAACTCCATCCACCAAATCCTGGGCCATCTCCAACCATCACCCTACCTCCACACTCAATCCTTCACCTTTTCCTCTCCATCCATCCACCAAAATCTCACTTCTGAAAATCCTGTAGAAAATCACAAACATCCTGTAGAAAATCACAGACATCTTGTAGAACCCCTACAGACTTCTTGTAGAGGCTCACGAGTGAGGTTTCTTGATAGCCAACCTCGGTGAAACTCTATGGAAGGGTGTTAGGGACCCCTTAGGCCCTCTCTAAACCTTCTTGACCTCCTCCAAGCATTCCTTCTTGCCCATCCATCTCTGCACAGCCAAAAACAGTAAGATCATATGCATAATAACTCTGGCAACTTATTCAAAAATACAAAAAGATGTTTTTTTTCGAATGTTACTGTAGAAGTAGCTTAGATACATGTATTTACCTTCCTAGAAGTCAATGGAAATTCTTTCAGTAGCTTGCATCCTCTTTCTTGCATCAGTAGGGTTAGCTGGTAGAATTAGGGTTTGCTAGGATTTACGTTTCCTTTTAGCTTTCCAGTTTCTTTCTGCAAGTAGATTAGCCTTCTTTAAGTTAGCTTTTGTCCATCAGTTAAAAAGCTTCTTCTCAGAGCTCGTAGAAGTTGGCTTAAGCCCCTAGCGGACTTGTGCCAGCTGACCAAGTGACAGCTGCGGCAAGAGCTAGTACTTGTGCATACAGCACCGTTTCTTCCAAGTTTGTTACGAACTACCGGGTTGATAAAAGTAAAGAAGGGAGTCCCAGGAGTTGTAGCATTATTGCTACAATACTGGAGCTCACCACTCTTTTTGGCGCCGTTGCTGGGGAAGCGTCAGAGTATTTGTGATTGCTGCTTTTCTTCTATTTTCCTACTCTCGCCTTCTGCTAAGTAGTTTATTTCATTTCCATTCTGCAATTTCATTTCTGCAAAAGTAAATTAGACATTTCCTGCTTTCATAGATTAACCTTTCAATTCTGCAAGCGTAAAATAGAATTTCAATTTTGCAAGCATAGTCTAGTATTTCCTTCTCGCAATTTGATTTCAGCAAAATAGATTAGTCTTTTCCTGCTTTCATTTCAATTCCGCATTCTCATTTCTGCAAGATAGATTTTAGTTAGTTGCAATTCCATCAGTTTCGGTTTTGTAGGTACAAGCAGAGAAAAAAGAAAAAACAACCAAAAATCCTTTCATGCCTCGTAGGAACAGAGATAATACTGGAAAATTCCTATCCAACACCCCCACCACTTCACTGAGTCACCCTTCTCTCTTCTTTGGTGGCAGTGATCCAGAAGAACCTATAGGTGAACCTCCTGAGATATACGAAGATCCTATAACAGAAGAAGAGCAAGAAAACATTCCTTTTGAGACCATGGCTGACAACAGAAATGGTAGAAACAATGATGAGAGAATAGAAGGTACCTTCCCCATCCGAGAGACTAACGGGGACATGAAAATGAAGAACATAAGTCCCTCAGCCTTGCCTCATTTCCATGGATTGACCACTGAAGACCCTGATACCTTCCTGTTTGAGTTTGTTGTCCTTTGTCGAACTTATGACTATATAAAAGACGAGCAAAAGTTGAAACTCTTTCCCTCTACCCTCAAGGATGCAGCATTACGCTGGTTCATGGGGTTACTTGGAAATAGTATCACTACTTTGGCTCAGATGCAGCAAGCGTTTAACAACAAATACCGGGATTACTGTAGGTCAAAGGTAACCAAGGGAGAAATCTTTCGGATGACCATGGGAAATGATGAGTCTTTAGAGGACTACGAGGAAAGGTTCCAACTCAGCTATAAACGTGCCAGGTGCACACTTGAACCTGAATCTCTAAAGTTGGTTCTGCTTCGAGGAGTCCCTAAAGACCATCTAGATACCCTTCACATGCTAGTTGGAGGAGACATTTACCAACTACCTTATGAGGACATAAAGACTGTGTTTAGAAACCACTCTAGGGCAGCTCGGAAAAGAGGTAGGGGGAATCCGCTTTCAGCTAGTACTATCTTCTCCAAGAATGAGTTTTCTAATCAGATGGAAGACCTCAAAAGTGAGATGAGACAGACCATTGCCATGCAACTTGATACTTTCTGAATCCAACAAAAGAAAGAGGAAGCTGAGAGGGCTTTGGACATTTTCTGTCCCAGATGTACGAGGAAGCACCCTAAGAACGAGTGTCCATTGCACTCGGTGGAGGTATGTTTCGTTTGTGAGGAGGACCACCCCACAAACCAATGCCCAACCTTACCCGGATTCAAAGCCATGTACCAAGGGACTGAGGCACCCACTGAACCTCTCTACTTCCTCAACCAAAGGAGACCGCATGGACCCAGACCTTACCAGCAGGGGATGCAAGGGACATCCCAAGCTTATTATAGCCCCAACCAATATGCTCACATGCCTTCTTGGGGTCCCCCTGCTCATCCTTCCTGGTCTGCACCTCCTCCGTGGTCTTATCCACCTCAATACCATACTCAACCCACTGCTCATTTGTTTCACTCACATGTCCAGCCACAGCCTCAGTGGAATGCACCTCAACCGGGGTGGAGGCCCCAATACAACTCTCCTCCCGCCATTCTACCTCCACCACCGGCTCAACCACAACCATTACCTCCTACTCCTCCAAGACAACCCCAGATGCCTGCCTAATCAAACCCGAACCCCAACAACCGACAAGCCCAGCATGTATACACTAGGGAGACAACATGTCCTACCTATGTGTTGAAGCCCCGAAAATCGGGTCGACAACAAGGGGGATACCCACCCGGTCCGGACCTTGGTTGGCAGCTCCTTATCCATTTGGTATAGCGGGTCTGACTGGGGATAATGGGACCAGTTTCCCAATTTAAGGGTGTGTGTGTGTGTAGAGTTGGATGATGTTGATCTAAGAGTACTTAAAGCTAATTTAATTCAGACTTTTAAACTAACTCTATGCTATTGTAATCTAATGAGAAACAACACATCTAATCTACGCTAACCTGGGGTGAATTTCTTCTATTATGCGATCTAAAGAGATTTCAAACAATAACTGGTAATAAAGATCATTCAGCTATCATAAAAATAGAAATCAATAAAGATAAACCACTTTGCATAAAAAGTTATGCAAAACAGTTGTGAACAACATATCGCATAACAAGTTATTCATATATCAGACATAAATAAATGGCTCCACCGTACAAAAGTGCCAAATGGTAACTCACACATTCATGCAGTAACATATAAACAACTAAAAACTGTATATCACTTTAAGAATATAAGCAGAAATGGTCAAGAGATTAAAGTACCATTTATGACTGGTTCCACTCATAAGCTTCAAGCAGCAATGATTTATCTCTCCTTTCTCTAACATCTACTAAGAGTACAGAAGTGCAACATCAGTAGTAGATATCAAATGCAAACATTAATAAACCTTGATCCATCCATTCATCAAAACCCCCTCCGAGGGTGCAAAAGTGCATGTTCTGAGGACAAGTTTTTTGACACATTTCTGGACCCTTCTCCTAATGCCTGAGAAGGGTTTAAATACTGCTAACTAATTAACTTAATTACATAAATTTAGGATACGGTTTTAAATGACCGCCCTTCTGCTAAAGCAAAACTATTTCTAAAAATTGAATCTAATTCCTAACCATTTCTGTATTTGCTCCTTAATGCTGCAAGCATGCAACATTCGCCTGGGAAGAGTCAGCTGGTCGCCTTCTGCTTTCGTTTGAGCTACGAAAATAGAAATAACAAGCGCTAGCACCACTTTCTGGTAAACTAGAAGATATTTTCGAGAATCTTCCTCTGGCTGGGTGTATTCACTGCGTGTATACTTGGTAACAACCCAAATTTCTCTCAAACTGATTCTGCTTTTTCTATTTCGGTTTTCCGGCCTTGCGAATGACTGAACAAGTTAGGGACTTTTCTCTCTGAACAATTTTCTTAGCGATGCACGATTAGTGCTAGGCGCTAATCGCACATCGAAAACTGCCTCTGTTCTTTGTTCCGGGCTTTTTTGGTGCGTTTTCCTTCTTTAGCGCTTTTTTTTTTTTGCTTTACCGGGCATAAGCTTCAGGATCTTTTGTAAACATGCTGCTTTTGTGCGCTTTTGAGTCTGAGCGTTGGATGGCCTATTGACTTCAGCATCTGTTGAGTGATACTCTGGAATCTGTGGTCCTGTTGCATGCAGCATCCGTTTATGAAGGCATCTCTTCTCTGTTCTCCGATCATTGACGCTTTCCCCTTTTCCTTAGATGTTTCCTGCACATTGCTTCATGTTATTTCCTGTCTTACAATTTACACAAAGGAAAAGAGTAATAATAATAAAGATTGACATGAAAGCTTTAAGCTCTTATGAATGCATAATCATGACACCCATAGCGAACTGACTCTTCGAAAAACACAAAACAGTCCTTCTTGAATACTTTGGTGTACATTCATTAATTTCTTTTAAGGCGCGCGCCCAATTTTGGTTTACGGACAACTTTCCTTGAATACTGCGTTGAGGAAAATTTGTGATGAGTGATTTATGCGACTCGCATCGCAGCATCGCGGATTGCATCGTCAAGATGTGTCATCGCAGAAATTCATGATCGCATTCATCGTAGATCACATTCATCACAGCATTGCAGATCGCAGATCGCGCTTAGTCATTCAATCATTGTGTGCTGCTTACGCGATGTTGCGATATGCGACGTCGCATATCAGCCGTCGGAGAGTTCTTAAGATTTTTCATTTAAGAGCGCTTCATAATGTATGCGATGCGATGAATTTCACGTCACTTCTTCGCAGTTTATTATGCTCATAAGAAAACGTTTTATTCTCTTCTTGCGATGCGATACAGCTTTAAGGAGTTGAATACAAAATTTTTCATAAAATGTTTTTTGGATTTTTTATTAAGGGTCCCCATTCGCTTGGTGTTATTGCTAATACCAAACAAAGAGGGGGGTTGTTGGTGGCCACAACAATGGCGATTCACTGGGAAGAACCAGTTATCTCTGTTTTTCTATTGAATTTTAACTTCCAAAGCAGAAAAATTTTCATAAGTCTAAATTTTGTTATGGACAGATAGAGTACATTATGCCTTATCCTATCAATGATATTTTGTTTCAACCTTTTTCTATTCCAATTTCTTGCTTCCTCAGGCTTTGTCCTTGTATTTACATCAGCCACTACTTGGTCTTTTAAAGATAAAATAAGGTCTTCTCTGTGTGTTGGCTTTTAAAATATGCTCATTTGTCGTAGGTAGAGCCTCTGCTGCCAGCAGGCGTCCATAGCCTCGACAGGGTTACCTGTTATCCAACAATGATCCTTTATCCTGCTTAAGGTTATTTACAACTTTTCAGAGAAAAACCCATTTTGATACTTTTTCTTTTTTTATTCTCTAAATAACAATGTCTTGGTTTGGTGGCCAAATTATGACACAGTCATTCACTTGATTTACACTTTTGCTGAACAAGCTAGCTCGTGATGAGACCCCTTGTCTTTTGATTGCAACAATCTTGAGTCGTTGCCTTGTTTTGGTGGACAGTATTGGCAAAGTCAGCAAGTTATAATATCTGTGATCATGATAAGCCGGCTCGTGATGAGACCTCTTATTCTTTGAGATATAGTGTTTTCTCGGATTGTTCCTCTGAATGCTGTGATTTCCTTTAGCAGGGAGGAAGTCATCGTTTTTCCTTAAGAAAGCTCTGGACGACAATCATAGAGTTTGAAAACAGTAGTTTTACAGAGAATATTTATTTTGTTATTAATACCTTTCATTGTGCTGATATAAAACAATTTCTTCGCTAAAGGTTGCTTTCATCAAATTCTTTGAAGTTGAAACTAGATGAAACTAGTATCATATCTAGGCTAAAGTTAACTCTATCTGTCAATAATAAAGATTAGATTTTCAAAAAAAAATTGCTACTTGTACAAGCAAAAAAGCTCAAAATCTGAAAGAGAATTGGTGTTTTTTGTGAATACCTGTAGTAACCATCTACAACTGGTTTTATTATGAAAAAGGAAAAAGAAAACCAAAACTATCTTACAGAATAGAAGAGTAATCTTCTATGGAAAATATATTTTAAGGATTTGTCCATTAACAGGCAAAGAATCCCTTCTACCTGCTAAATCTTGCAACACAAAAGTTGATGGACCTATGACTTCTACAATCTGAAAAGGACCAAGCCACATCTTCTGAAATTTTGTATGTTTGCCCTTTTCTTCATGAGCCTTATCCCATTTCAAAACTAGATCTCCCATCTGAAAAATTTTTCTGGTCATTATGCTTGAATCAAAAGAGGATTTTATTAGCGCTTGGTGATGAGCATGGGTTTTCTTAGCTTGTTCTCGTTGTTCTTCTAATTTAATTATTTCCATTTGTCTTAGTTGTATGGAGGAAGTAGATACTTCATCGATGTATTGTACTAAAGACAAAGAGGGGATGACTAAGTGAGTTGGAAGAACCACTTCTTTCCCATAAACTAAATTAAAGGGAGAAGTGCCGATTGAAGCTTTCTTCGTTATTCTATCTGCCCATAAAGCATTTACCAAAGCTTTGTGCCAATTCTTTTGGTTCTGGTCAACTGTTCTTTTAATAATCCTAATTAGATTTTTATTTGTTGACTCAGCCAATCCATTACCTTGCGGATAGTAGTTGGCTGAATATTTCAGTTTGAACCCTCTTTTAAGTGCAAACTCAGTCATTGCATTCCCAGAAAAGTATGAGGCATTATCAAACATTAAAGTCGTTGGCAATCCAAACCTAGTGATTATAAATTGATCTATGAATTCAATGATGTTTTCAGAATTAGCTATCTTGAGAGGAACTGCTTCTACCCATTTAGTAAAATAATCTGTTGCCGTGAGGATGTATCTATGCTGCTTAGAAGAGTGAGGAACGATCTCACCTATTATGTCCAAGCCCCACTGACTGAATGGTTGCTCGATGTTTACCGACTGTAGTGGCATGGACGGTTTCTTTTGTCTCCCTGCAGTGGTTTGGCAAACTTGGCATTTCCTCACGTAACTGTGTGAGTCTTTGAATAGCGTGGGCCAATAATATCCTGCACGTAAGATTTTATGTGCAGTAGCATCTCCAGCATAGTGTCCGCCTGCTGGCCCATCGTGGAGTTCCTGCAAAACCTTTTCGGCTTCAGTTTTCTCAAGACACCTAAGAAGAACAGAATCGTAATTCCTTTTAAACAGAACATCATTTATGAGCTGATATTGTTTAGCTTTCAATCTCAGAGCTCTTTTCTTGGTGTGATCCAGGTGTGCTGGAGCATACCCGTTCTTAAGATAATAAATGGTGTCAGCATATAATGATTCTGCAGCGTTTAGGCTTACCTCATACATTTGTACCTCTTCAGATGAATTTTCAGGAATTTGCGATGCTCCAACCAATATTTTGCAGAAGCCTTGACCTCTTACAATGCTTGCTGGTTTGATCTCAAGGTCGTATTCTTGTAAATCAGTGATCAAATTTGCTCTTTTTTCACCCACATCCTTCTGTATTAGAAGATTTCTTACTGCTGGAAACGGTACTATGACCTTAGTATGGGTTTTAAGTAAGAAAGGTCTGAAATATTTGTCCGCTTTGAAAACAGCATATGCCTGTTTCTCCACGTCTCAATAGTTGAGTTCAGCACCTTGTAAATTCGAGCTAAAAAATGTGATTGGAGCTTCCGCTTTCTCTTGATTTGCTTGAGTTAGAATCGTGGCATATGATTTCTTTGAGGCAAATGTGTATAAGATAAAAGATTCTGAAAAACTAGGGGTTGCTAAAGATGGAGCGTTAATGATAGCTTGTTTGATCAGGTTGAATGCTTCATGCTCATCTTGACCCCATTTAAAATTTGAATTATTTTTAATCATGGTTTGCAAAGGAGAAACAATTCGTGAAAAATCTGGGACAAATCTCTTCACAAAATTGATTTGACCAAGGAAAGATTGCATGGCTTTTTTATTATGAGGTAGGGATATTTCAGAAATTTCTTTGATTCTGTCAGGCTCAATGTGAATACCAAATTTTGACACTATGAATCCTAGAAGTTTTCCTTCACTTAATGCGAAAAAAGATTTCTTTGGGTTAAGTGAAATTCCATACCTTAAACATCGTTGAAAGATTTGTTTCAAGTCTTTGACATGGTCGCTTTGCTTCTTGGAGTACACTGTTATATCATCCAAATAAATTACTACAGATTTATTGACTAAACCCTTGAATGCGATGTCCATGGCTCTCTAAAATGTAGTGCCGGCATTGATCAAACCAAATGGCATCTTCCGATATGCGTATGTGCCCCATTTAGTTCAGAATGTGGTTTTTAACTGATCATCGGGATGTACCAGCACTTGATTGTATCCTGAAAATCCATCCAAAAAAGACATTAGTTCTGAGCCTGCTACTGCCTGTAATATCTGCTCCATAGGTGGGAGGGGAAAATTGTCTTTTTGACAGGCTTTGTTGAGATTCCGAAAATCGATGCAGATTCTAATATCTCCGTTTTTCTTTCTAACGGGTACCATATTGGAGACCCATTTGGAATGCCTGACGAGGAAAATTATTATGGCTTTTAATAACTTATTTAGCTCAGTTTTTATCTGATTTTCTAAATTGGGGTGGATTTTTCTGAGTTTCTGTTGGACAGGTTTTTCGTTGTCAATCATATGGATAGTATGTTGAATGATAGAAGTGTCGTATGTCTTCAGCTCATCGTAATTCCAGGCAAAAACATTTTTGTATTGTCTCAAAAGATGAATATATGCTAGTTTTTCTTCAGGGGCTAGGCCGTGGCCTAGATTAACGTTTTGTGGTTTATCATCGGTTCCTAGGTTTACTAATTCATAGTTCAGAGTTGAACTGTAGAGCTTAGAATTGGTAGACCTTTTAAACCGACTTTTCAAATCGTATAAGTCTTCCAACTTAACCACCGATTTAGGTATAGCATTATCAGTGCTATCTTGTTGTATTTGTCTATCGTGATGGTATTCATCAATTATTTGATTGGAGTAGGATCCTTCAGAAGTGAGGAAATTCACAATATCAGGATCGTCATTGAATACTCACCAATTTGTAATGTTGTCGGGGATGGACGGTCTAAAGATTAATTCTATTGAGAATCTATCCGGACTAAAATCTTCGGAGGGAATAAGTCTAGAGGCTACGTTAGCTAAAAGGTCTGCGCTCACGTTTTGGAGTCTTGGGATTGATGAAATATTGAATGCTATGAAATGCTCAGTCAGGTCTTGTACTAAAGATTGATAGTGTTTCAAATGACCTGATAGGCAATGTATGGTGTTACGTACCTGTTTGACGACAATCTCAGAGTCTCCGAAGACTTGAAGATACTTGACGTTCAACCCGATTGCTTTGTATAGGCCTTGCACCAAGGCCTCATATTCCGCTGTATTGTTTGTGCAATCGAATTCAAGTCTGCACGTAAGCATGGTCTTATTTCCTTCTGGACTAATCAGAATGCATCTTGCTCCTGCTCCTTCGTTAGATTTAGAGCCATCAAAATATAATTTCCAAAACAAAGATGTATTTACAGGTTTATCTACAAAATTAACACACTTTGAATTATCAGTTTGGGAAAAATTTTTGACTTGGGACAAAACTGAATTTTCTAAGTAAGGTGATGTATGAGCATTGAAATTGTCAAGGAAAGAATCTACCGAGTAATTGCCTATGATACTGCTGTTATATGCTATTGCTTCATTTTCTCCCTCCAATTTCGTTACCATGTACTTCTGGTGTAACTCTTGTTCAACCTTTATTTGATTCAGTTTACCATTGTAGGGTAACCACATGTGCGACCAGTCGGTTGAGAAGTATCCATGGAGTTTTTCGGACCAATCCCTGCTAAGAATCAAGCCATAGAATTCTGGGATATCAGCTACTAGAATGTCAATAACCTGACATACCTTTGGGTTGGACGACAATCTTATGGTTACTTGATTAAGTTCACCAATCACTTTGACTTGAGATCGATCAAGCTGAACTATGCGTACTGCGGATTTTTGTGGTTGAACATTCAACTTGGCACATATTGATCTAGGTAAAATATTCGTTGAAGCACCAGAATCTACCAAACAATTGTGCACATTTTTATTGAAAATTTCATAAGTGAGAAGAAAAGGGGGAGTGTGAGACCTTGATCTTCCTCCAATCAAGGCAATGTCATTTGGATCAATCTTATTGATCGTGTTGGTTGGAGGTCTTCCCATGTTGTGGGAAGCTACATATGTAGGCAAATATGTAGTAGGCACGGCATGTAATTCTTTCATCATTATCTTCTGTTGATGTTTCAATTTGCTCAATTCATAAAGAGTGATATTAGCCCTAGTCTTTTTCATGTCATCAGTAATATTGTATTCCATTTCATCCGACACTATGAGTGTTCTTGATGGAGGTGTTTGATCTGGTTGGACTGGGCTAGATTGAGTCGCTTTAGCGGTCGTTTTGTTTGTTGCGACTTTATCTTTTGCTGCAGGGCTTGTGCCCTTCTGCTTAGGGGTAGTTTGGGGAGGATCAAGTTGATTTTTGCTTCGTGTGCTAACCGGGAATGCTTCTTGATCTTCTTCTTGTGGGAGGATGAAATCCCACATTCCTTGTAGTTCCACAACTTCTTCGTCATCGGTCTGCCCTTCAGTGGTACTCTCTTCTTCTTCCTCTTCTTCGAATTCAACATTTGAGATAGCGTTGGGTGGTTTCACATCCATTGAAGGGCCTCTTTTAAAAGCTCTGTAGGGATTTTTTGAAGAAGTTTCTGCCACTTGTTTTTTTATGTCAATCATCTCATTGGACATGGTCTTTAATACTTTTTGCAATCCTTCCAAATCGAAAGGATCTTTCGTTTGTTTCTTCATGGAGTCTTCCTTGAAGGTGACTTTTTTAGATTTGTGTTCCTCTATTGTAGATCTCTTTTCCAGGGCTACTACGCATTTCTCTACTGCTATCGCCTCTGTCAGGTTTTCAACTAAGGTTGTTTTATTTGCCCTATCCACGAAGATTGCTAAGTTTGATGGTAAGGCCGTAATATACCATTCACATCGTACTTCTTCGCTGGGTTGGGAAGCAGTGGGAATTTTGTTGAGGATCTTATTGAACCGTAAATTGAAATCTTTGATGGGTTCTCTAGCCTCGGCTTCAAGATTGGATAGGTCATTGATTAACGTTGCCGTTGATCTGTCATCACCAAACTTGGTGAGGAATTGACTTTGAAAAATGTCCCAACTTGTGATAGACCCGGAGGGTAATGAAAAGTACCATGACCCAGCTGTTCCTTGCATTGTATAGCGAAAAATCCGGACAACAGCATCCTCGTTGGTAACTCCGTTGAGATTGACAGAAAGCATGAAATTGCTAATGTGCTCTTCAGCTAGCATGCCTGCTTCTGGATTGAATTTGGGTAGCCATTTCTCAGGGTGGGCCGATATTTGGCTCAGGGGTGGAGGCATTAAAACTGCCCCAGGATTGTTCCATGGAGATTGGGCCATCGTTGAGCTGCTAGTTAATGAAAGTGCAGAGGATGTTCCCTAAGGCTGGGAAGATGAAGATATTATGATCTTAGATGATTGAAGAAGAGGGGTTGTGGAAGATGGATGTGTGGTTTGGAATGAAGATGTGGGTGGCTGATTTCACGGTGAGGGAATTGAAATGGATGATGTAGATGAAAGAGTCTCACTATCAGACTCTGGTGGTGTTTTCCTTGCTCTTTTCCTGGTGGGGAGAGGGAATTCAGTTGGCTGGATGCCAAATTTTTCACTCTTTAATCTGGTCAGGGGATGAGCAGGATTGTACTGCGAAGTCACGCTGCTTTGAGATTTATTAGACCTCTGTGTAGAAATGGAAAATCCCTGGAGTTTGCGAATCAGAGTTTGAACTTCAGGGGGTTCAATGGTAGATTGGTCTGAACTATTAGGGTATGTAGCAGCAGTTAATACTCGAGCGACTTCTGACTCTAGATTTAAATGTACTGGGGAAGTTGGGGGAGTTGATGAGGGCGATTTACTCTCAGAATGGTATTTAGATTTTGATTTAGGTGCCATTCATAGTTCAGGCCCTCCTTCTAGCGCCAAATATGTTGAAGCCCCAAAAATCGGGTCGACAACAAGGGGGATACCCACCCGGTCCGGACCTTGGTTGGTAGCTCCTTATCCGTTTGGTATAGCGGGTCCGACTGGGGATAATGGGACCAGTTTCCCAATTTAAGGGTGTGTGTGTGTGTGTAGAGTTGGATGATGCTGATCTAAGAGTACTTAAAGCTAATTTAATTCAGACTTTTAAACTAACTCTATGCTATTGTAATCTAATGAGAAACAACAGATCTAATCTACGCTAACCTGGGGTGAATTTCTTCTATTATGCGATCTAAAGAGATTTCAAATAATAACTGGTAATAAAGATCATTCAGTGATCATAAGAATAGAAATCAATTAAGATAAACCACTTTGCATAAAAAGTTAGGCAAAACAGTTGTGAACAACATATCGCATAACAAGTTATTCATATATCAGACATAAATAAATGGCTCCACCGTACAAAAGTGCCAAATGGTAACTCACACATTCATGCAGTAACATATAAACAACTAAAAATTGTATATCACTTTAAGAATATAAGCAGAAATGGTCAAGAGATAAAAGTACCATTTATGACTTGTTCCACTCATAAGCTTCAAGCAACAATGATTTATCTCTCCTTGCTCCAACATCTACTAAGAGTACAGAAGTGCAACATCAGTAGCAGATGTCAAATGCAAACATTAATAAACCTTGATCCATCCATTCATCAAAACCCCCTCCGAGGGTGCAAAAGTGCATGTTCTGAGGACAAGTTTTGTGACAAATTTCTGGACCCTTCTCCTAATGCCTGAGAAGGGTTTAAATACTGCTAACTAATTAACTTAATTACATAAATTTAGGATACGGTTTTAAATGACCGCCCTTCTGCTAAAGCAAAACTATTTCTAAAAATTGAATCTAATTCCTAACCATTTCTGTATTTGCTCCTTAATGCTGCAAGCATGCAACATTCGCCTGGGAAGAGTCGGCTGGTCACCTTCTACTTTCGTTTGAGCTATGAAAATAGAAATAACAAGCACTGGCACCACTTTCTGGTAAACTAGAAGATATTTTCGAGAATCTTCCTCTGGCTGGGTGTATTCACTGCGTGTATACTTGGTAACAACCCAAATTTCTCTCAAACTGATTCTGATTTTGCTATTTTGGTTTTCCGGCCTTGCGAATGACTGAACAAGTTAGGGACTTTGCTCTCTGAACAATTTTCTTAGCGATGCACGATTAGCGCTAGGCGCTAATCGCGCATCGAAAACTGCCTCCGTTCTTTGTTCCGGGATTTTCTGGTGCATTTTCCTTCTTTAGCGCTTTTTTTTTTTGCTTTACCGGGCATAAGCTTCAGGATCTTTTGTAAACATGCTGCTTTTGTGCGCTTTTGACTCTGAGCGTTGGATGGCCTATTGACATCAGCATCTGTTGAGTGATACTCTGGAATCTGTGGTCCTGTTGCATGCGACATCCGTTTATGAAGGCATCTCTTCTCTGTTCTCCAATCATTGACGCTTTCCCCTTTTCCTTAGATGTTTCCTGCACATTGCTTCATGTTATTTCCTGTCTTACAGTTTACGCAAAGGAAAAGAGTAATAATAATAAAGATTGACATGAAAGCTTTAAGATCTTATGAATGCATAATCATGACACCCATAGCGAACTGACTCTTCGAAAAATACAAAAATGTCCTTCTTGAATACTTTGGTGTACATTCATTAATTTCTTTTAAGGTGCGCGCCCAATTTTGGTTTACGGACAGCTTTCCTTGAATACTGCACCGAGGAAAATTTGCGATGAGTGATTTATGCGACTCGCATTGCAGCATCGCGGATCACGTCGTCAAGATGTGTCATCGCAGAAATTCATGATCACATTCATCGTAGATCGCATTCATCGCAGCATCGCAGATCGCGCTTAGTCATTCAATCATTGTGTGCTACTTACGCGATGTTGCGATATGCGACGTCGCATATCGGCCGTCGGAGAATTCTTAAGATTTTTCATTTAAGAGCGCTTCATAATGTATGCGATGCGATGAATTTCGCATCACTTCTTCGCAGTTTATTATGCTCATAAGAAAACGTTTTATTCTCTTCTCGCGATGCGATACAGCTTTAAGGAGTTGAATACAAAAATTTTCATAAAATGTTTTTTGGATTTTTTATTAAGGGTCCCCATTCGCTTGGTGTTATTGCTAATACCAAACAAAGAGGGGAGTTGTTGGTGGCCACAACACTATGCTGTGGAGATCCAGGAGATCAACCTGTGATCTGGGAAGACCCTTCTAGATCGCCAACCTCCTCCCCCAGAGGACGAGGAAGACAAAAAAGAAAGTGAACCCAAAGCCATTCCACCCTTTCCTGAGCGACTAATAGTAACCACACAACCAAACCCAGAGGAGACTGAACTTCTAGGGGAACTAAAACAGTTATGTGTGAAAATACCACTTCTCCAAGCCATCAAAGATGTACTGATATACAACAAATTGATTAAGGAGAAGTGTTTCAGGCACCCAGGCAGGAGAAAGAGAGATGCCTCGACTATCAATGTCATAGGACAACTGTCTGATCTAATGTTGGGGCAAGTAATCTGTCCAAAGTATTTGGACCCTGGGAGTCCTGTAGTTGATGTCCACATCAATGGAACCATTATCCCCCATACCTTGATTGATCTAGGGGCTACCATTAATGTGATGACTAGGGACACCATGCTTAAACTCAACCTTCAGAGTTCCTTAAGGAAGACCTCGACAGTCCTGCAGTTGGCAGATCGCTCCACCATGACTCCCGAAGGGATTGTGGAGGATGTCTTGGTCTCTGTTGACTCTTGGGAGTATCCTGCGGACTTCTTGGTCCTTCAGCCAAAGGCAAAGCTTACTGGATACCCCCTCATTTTGGGAAGGCCTTGGTTAGCCATTGTAGATGCTTACATCAGTTGCCGAGTTGGAAACATGACCATCAAAAATGGTCCTATGTCCAAGCAGCTAGTCCTATACCCTCCTGCCCAACCTCTGCTAGAACATGACTTACCATTCTAGTTGGAAGAAGAAGAGGAGGATGAGGTCTACTATGCACCATTTTGCACAGTAGAAACCACTAGGGGAGGCCCTCAAACTGAGGATGATCTGATTGAGACTTTGATTCAAAGTCCTCCTCCCAGTGCACTATCCTTAGAGGAATTGGTGGAAGATGCCCAGGCCAGCACCTTAGTGGACCTCTGTGTGACTGATCCAACCTCTCCCAGAATTAAGAATGTGGAGTTTGGTCCCAAAAGAACTTTAAAGATCAGCTCTTCCCTATCTCCTCCCTAGGAGAAGGAGCTGTGTAACTTACTGAACAATCATTTAGATGCTTTCGCTTGGAGCTATAAGGAGATGAAAGGAGTCCATCCTTCGGTCTGTACCCATCACATCTACATCAAAGAAGATTTTAAACCAGTCAGGTAGCCTCAGAGGAGAATGAATCCAGCCCTTAAAGACATTGTCAAAGAAGAACTGCAAAAATTATTGGATGCAGGATTCATCTACCCTATCTGTTACACAGTAATTTGTCACTGCCTTCCTGTCAGTCACCCCGCTGTGCCAATCACTAAGTTCATGCCTTCTGAACTAGCCCAAAAACCCATTTTTCTAAAGTTTTACTCATCAGCGCGTCTGTTTGCAAAATACCCGCGATGACTGGCGCTCCACAGTGTATTTCGCGCGCTGCCAGCTCGGAAGGACATCACTTTTCCGCGCTGGTCGCCAGCGCACCCGTCCAGTGTTCTTCCGCGCTGACATGACTGTCCTAGTTATGTAGACGTGGCGACATCGCGTCAGTTGCCTCACAATCCGCGCTGATCCAGTTTGGGCGAATTTGTTCAAACGACCAGCCTTCCAGATAACTCCAGGCTTGGTTGTTAGCTTTGTGAATGTCGACTCCCTTCTATGGCATGTCTGTTCGACCCTTTGCAACCATTTCCCTCAAAGATAAGCTCATCCTTCCACCCTTTTAGGAGGCTCCTTCTCCTACATATACTTCCACCATTACCATGAGCAGCTAGTTAGACATAGCTTGGATTGGATAGAGCTTATAGTGCTCAGATTGCTGCTACTATAGGTATTTGGTGTGCTAGGTGTGGAAGTGATTGATTGCTTAGGGAAGGTTGTTTTGTGTTGCTTGTGTGAGAGAGAGAGTTGTTTGTCTTGGGAGAATCATCCTCAAAGGTGAATGCTTGAGGTACATGCTGACTGGCCCCTCCTGAGAAGGTTACCGACGTCAGAACATTTGGTTGTACTCTTCTCTATTCTGATTAATAATAGATGACTGCTATTATTGTTCCATTCTCATTTGTACTTGCAATGGTTAAATGTGAATTACATCTTTTCTGACCGATGTATGGTTGCTTTTACTAGATTTCACGCTTGCGTTTGTTTCCTCTTCGTGTGTGCAGGTATCTATTCGCGGAGATCGCGAGAGATCGTGACCAGCTAAAGCGAAGGAGCGAAGGCAGCATCTCTTCGTCAAACAACAGCGCTGGAATCCAAGTAGGTGCTCTTTACCTCTTGTTTAATTGTAATTAGGAACATGCATAGCAGCATTGTTTGATTGTTGCTAGACCCTTCCTGGGCTAGTAGGGATCGCCTCTATCCGTAGAGGGGATTTACCTCTCCAACAATTTGGTGACTCCACTGGGGATCAGCCTTGTTGTCTCTTGAGTCCACTTTTGTGTTTGACTTTGATTGGTCTCTTTTTCCGAGATTCTGGGATTGTCTCTCTGCTTATAAACTTTCTGGGTACATCTGGGAAGTGTCTTGATTATTAGGAGGTTTTTGCTTTTGGTTTGGGAAGTTTTTGCTTTGGCTTTGCTTGTTTTTTATCCTCAGCGCGTTTTAATTCAGAACAGTCGCGCTGACATCGCGCCCCTGTTCCTTTGGTATCCTTCTCATCGCGCCCTTACGTATAACAGTCGCGCTGACCTCGTTTTTAGAGACAACGCGCTTTATTCGTGTTCTTCCGCGTTGGCATCGCGTCCCCGCTTCTTTGTGATCTGTGTCATCGCGTCTGTGTGGTTTCTTTCCGCGTTGACCTCGTTTTTCTGAGACAGCGCGCTTTATCCTTGTCCTTCCGCGCTGACGTCGCAAAGTTGCTACAGGGATCCTCCTGTCAGCGCCGAGTTGCTGAAGGCTACCCGTGCTGGTCCTGTAAAGTTCATTTTTGACCAAATTACCTTCCTGAACCTCTTGCTTTGACTATCCCTTCTTCTCTCCACCTGCTTGTGACTTGGTTTTCACTGTTTGAACTCTGAACTCCTTGATTGCGAAGTCTGGATCCATAGGGTTCCGTTTTTGCTTAGTTTTTGGTTTTGCGAACACCTTCCCTTTTGCTTTCGCTGCTTGGTTTGTGTTTACACCGTCACTTTTTCGATTGCTGAATGGTTTTGAGTCTCTAATTGACTGGTTGTAACTCTCATCCTTCGGGTGTTTGCCCTTTTCTGTTGATTTTGCACTCTAGCCCTAGGGTATCTAGTGGCCGTGTGTGTGTCAAGCCTTCCGTAGGGATCTTGTTTGCTTGTTTGACCAGCCAACTTCAGATTCGTTTGTGCACTTGTTCAGTGATTGTTGGAGTGTCTTTGGTTGTGTTTCCGTGTTTTTCGCTTTCTCCTTGCTTGCAATCCTTGCTTGACTTGCCGAGCTTAGATCACATAGCTCGTGCAGAACTTAGTTTTCTCGTCGATTTGGAAATCTTTGTTGGGTGTTTTGGGAACTTTGTGTGCTTTCATTAGGCAATTACATTTTGCTTGGTGTTCTAGTTCCTCCAAATTATTTTAGATGCTTTGTGTCACTGAAAGAAAATCAAACTAGTGACTTTGCTTTTAAAAAAAAAATTGAAAAGGAAAAGAATGTTTCATTGATTTGCATTTTCAAAAGAAAAGTTTCCTTTCCTCGCTTTTAGTTGCATTAGGTTGTTTGATTGATTGTGTTCGTTTTGTTTGATTGAAATCTCTTTACCCTTCTATAGCTAGAATTCATCGAACAAAATGATTCTCTTTGGCATGTAGTTTGCATCTAGGTAATTGTGAGAGAACATACGATAGGACCTGAAATCAAAACTTAATCTCAAGATCAACTGTAAAATGAACCGAATGAATCTAAAAATGCATTGGAACTAAACGCAAATATCTAGAGGTCTAGGTTAGAGACGTGTTCCGACGTCTTTAAACATAGTCACTGTTGTTTCACATTACGGTTGGGTGATTCCTCCTTCTGTGACTCGATAGTGGTCTAACACGGACTGTGCTCCCACGTACCATCGCGTATATAGGGAGACCCCACTAGGCTTTTATTCTTGATCCATAGGAAGCCGAGTCTGCCGCCTTACGATTTGCAATGCAGTGAACACAGCATTCACGAAGATTGACCACCCGTACCCTAAAAAGTATTCTGTGGTTTTGCGAAAAGTCTGGCACACCTTTTACCTAGAATCTCCAGAGCAGTCACTTTTGATCCTTTTCGGACTCCCTAAATGAAAAGGTGTAAGTGAGCGTCTTGTCACTTCGTGCTCATTAAATATTCGAAGGGGACTGGAGTCATCTTTTTGTCCTTTTCTCGACTCTTGAAACATGAAAAGGTCAAGTCTAATTCCAATGTCTTAAAAAATTTTTTTCGGCTACGATAACATTTCCTGTTAGATCTTGTGTGCGCTAGTTTGAGTAGGGTTGTCTATCGTTAGTTTCCTTTAGGTTTTCTAAGGGGCCTTGTCATCCTGGCTGACCCGTCAACTCCCGGTCCAAGTGATCAAGGTTCTCCATCTTCTGTTGCTCCAGAGGTACCAGTTGTAAGCGGTACTCTTCCCATTGTTCCGAGTATCCAGCCTATCAACGTACGTGCCCCAGGCGACGAAGACTATATAGAAGATTGGAATCCTATCTGGGAGCCCGATTATACCCCTCGTACCCCTCGTACTCCTCTCGGTATGTCGTCTCCAATGTCTACTTCCCCGATGGATGAGACAGCTTCCAGCACAGGCGAGACGCCCGTGGTGACGGACATTGAGACTCCGATCCTGGCTTCCTCCCCGCTCCCTCCACGATATCAATCAGTGAGGGATAGGATAGCCGCTAGGACTACTTCTACGACTATATGGGATCCTAGTCTCATCGCCTCCACCGGGCCCTTCGTTTCGCAACCCCTTAGTACACCCCTTACGTCAGGGCTTAACACGCCCGTTACCTTAGTTCCCACTAGACCCACCGTCTGTGTAGCACGTTCGACTCCGGTCGTCAGTGCTGTGCCGGCGTCCTCATCTACGATCCCTGAAGCTGGTCCCTTTTCTGGTGGCATTCCAGGAGCAGGACCGTATGATGCTTTTGGGCAACCCATTACGGACCCAAATTACGAAGGTCCCCTCTTTTATTATGATGAGAATGGTGAGTACCTCGAGAACATTTCAGTCCTTCCTCATCGTCCTTTCGACGAAAATGAGGAACCTTTGAACATGAGGTACGACCCCACCTCTCATGTTTTTTATGGGAACCGGGATCCTCCCGTACAGCCTCACGGACCACCCAATCAAGGCTAGCCGCCTTATGTGCAGACCCCTCAAGGGCAACCACTTTATGGCCCGCCTTACCCAGGACAATCTGGGGGCCCACAGGGACAACCCTACCCGGGACAACCCTCGGCCATTGGAGGTCCATCGTATTCGTATCAAGGTCAACCTACTGGGTATCCAGGGCAACCTGGTACTCAGCAAGGTTACCCGACTGGACAACCAGGGCAGCCTTACGTTCAGCAAGGCCAATCCGGTTTCCAGCAAGGGTACCCATCTGGACAAACTGGGTCAGCTTATAATCCTCAAAATCAACCAGCAGTCCAGCAGGGATACCCTCTTGGGCAGGGTGGGCAACCCTATGTTCAGCAGGGTCAACCCACTGCTCAATCCATGAATCCTTCTGGGCAAGGGGGGCAACCTGCTATACAGCAAGGCCAACCCTCTGCTCAGCCTATGCACCAAGGAGGGCAGCCTGCTATGCAACAAGCCCAGCCCTCTGCTCAGTCTGGTCACCCTGGGGGGCAAACGGGCCAACCTTCTACGCAGCAAGGTCAACCCGCTGTCCGCCCTAATCGTCCAGCTGGACAAGCTGGTCAACCTCGGCATCAACCAGCTATCCAGCCAGCTCAGTCATCCGTTCCGCAAAGACCACCCTTGGTGGCGCATGGACAACCTGGTGCCCAGCAAGTTTATCCTACTAGCCAACCAGGCCCATCTCAAATCCAACCAAGTCAACCTTCGGGACAGATGGTTCAACCCCAGCCGGTTCAAGGACACTACCCTGGGCCTCAAACTCAAACAGGTTATCAACCTCCTTACCAAACGCAGCCTGCCTATCAGGCTCCGTATGGGGCCCAGCAACCATATGGCTACCAGCAACCCCAGGGGCAGAATCAGTTTGCTCCTTATCAAAATTATCAGCAACCACAGGTCACTCCTTACCAAAACTATCAATATGGTGCACCTGCGGGCCAAGCTGCTAATACATGGGGTGCTGGGGGGCAGTATCAGGGTCAATCGTCTGCATATGGACAAAATCCGTATGGACAGAACCCCTCTGGACAAGGACCCTACGCGCCCGGCCCTTTTGGGCCAGGCCCGTCGGGACAAGGTCCTTATGCGCCTGGCCCTTTTGGGCCAGGCCCGTCGGGACAAAGTTCTTATGCTCCAGGCCCTTTCGGGCCAGGTCCATCTGGACAAGATCCCTAGGGGCAACCACCATCTGGTTGGAACCCTAATACTGCTTCGAACCCTCAGCCTCGGATGTCCTTTAATCCTCAGCTGCCATTTTTAGTGACGTTGGAACTTCCGGATGTGTCCAAGTTAACAAATGATCCCATTTTGCATAATCCATATTGGCCGCCGGTTCCAACTAAAATACCTGGTGATTGTCCAAAGTTTGACGGTAAGGCAGGAGAGGATCCTCAAGCACATGTTATGACTTATCATCTTTGGTGTTCATCGAACTCATGGCTTGATGACTCTATCCGGCTTCGCCTCTTTCAGAGGACTCTCACCGGTGCAGCTGCAAAATGGTATATTGAGCTGAATCGCGGTATGTTTCAAGACTTCAACTCGTTAGCTATGGCATTTTTAACCCATTTTCAGTTGCCCATTCGGTACGAGACTGGGACTAATCTCCTCACGTCTTTGAAACAGGACACGGCTACGCACATCTCTGATCATATACATGAATGGAGAAGGCGTCGTCGTTTGATCAAATTCTGGATTCCTGATCAACTCCTGACCGACTGGTTTACAACCTCCTTTGTGCCCAAAATTGCAAAAGATATTGCCATGGGAGCTTGTGTAACTGAAGAGCAAGCGATCGCGCGAGCTCAGTACCTAGACTTAGTCTATTCTCAGTCAGGTACTCTATATGAGTATTTGCCAGATGCTCCGAGGCCTGGGCAGACCAAGGCTCCGCCGAAACCATCAGTAGATGGAGTCATTGGCTCTGTCAATTCGTCGTCAAAGAAATCCTCCGCAAACCCTGGAAAGCAAAAGCAACATGCTTCCAATGAAAATGCTTCTCAGGGCCCATCAAATTCTGTTAGTACCTCAGAGGTTAACGTCGTTCAATCCACCGCGGCGGACAAATCCTCGAAAGGGAAAGGGAAGGGGAAAGGAAAACCGAAAAATGAGAATAAACAACCCAAGCAGGAACCTCCTAAAAATTCATCTGAAGATGGAGCCAAGCGAAAACCTAAGTATCCTTTCCTCATCTGTGAGGAGGATCACTATACCAAAGACTGCCCTAGGCGGTCCGAAGTTAGTTGGTTATTGAAAGGCGCTCCTGGACCTCCTGCCGTGTTGAAAGAACCTTTCCCTTCCCAACAGACGCATCAGGTGGCTGACCCCTCTCAGTCCTCTTCCTCGTTCGGTTCTCAAGTGTTCATGGCTGGCACCATCCCCATCCATGTTTCGACTCGAGCAAAAGATTATCCTTCTTCAGCCGGGAAAGAGCCGGAGATTCCCTCCAGCGCTCCTCCGTCCAGTTCTGGTCCCCTTCACATCGAACGGCCCAGCGTTGAGACGATCCCCCGACCCCCTCCTAAAGGTGTACTCAGGAAGTCATCCTATAACCCCAATGCTCGTGCCGCCCAGCACTATAGCATTTTCGAGGACTTAGCTCAGGCTCCGTCTGCTATGTCCGCGTTAGAAGTCCTCCAGAGCTGCCCCTCACAGAGGAAGTCCCTGCTATCAGCCATTGGTGGTATCGACCCGGCAGATTCGGATTTGATTACTTTTGATCTCGAGGGTTTTTCCCAGAGACTGCCTCACCAAGTAGCATTCCTTATCCAGGTCATCATTAATAGAAAAACGATTCATCGTACCGTTATTGATGAAGGTGCCTCAACCTGTATCATGTCAGTCGCTTGCTGGAAGGCTATTGGTTCCCCCGCTCTGAGTCAGTCTCCTACGACCCTAGAAGCGTTCGATGGAAGAGAATCTCGCCCTTACGGTATCCTCCAATGTTTACCCATTTCCTTAGAAGGCAAGACAGTCGAAGTAGAGGTAGAGGTCGTTGACGCAAATCTCACGTACAACCTCCTCCTCGGCCGCAGCTGGACATATGCCATGCAGGCCGTAGCGTCCTCCTTATTCCGTGTCATTCGTTTCCCTCACCAAGGAAAGATTGTCACGGTGGACCAGCTCTCTTTCTTCGACTCTTCCTCCGAAGGTAATGTGCCATTTGTGGAGCATACCTCCAAGTCCTTAGAAAGTGTGGGAGCCGGACTTTTCAAAGATCCTGCTTTGATGGGAGTCTTTCCCTTCCCACCTCCCAATCTCGCCTCTGTCAATATGATCTCTGTACGTTCAGATCCATGGGTCCTTCCTCCCCCGAATCAGGAAGACTCTTGGGGCGATATGATGCCATTGAGTCCCGCCGAGCTCAATTACATCGAGATTGTCACTGCATCGGCTCCACCCCCTGAACCTGCTTTTCCAAGCAGTGTTCCCGATTCATATGATCATTTCCCATGGTTAGGGGATGAGCCTACTTCGGACCCTTTGAAAGAGATTTTCCCGTCCGATGAGGCCATTATAGAGATTATGTCTCTAGAAGAGCTCCCTTGGTCAGATCACCACCATCGCTCTTCGTTTCTCCCTCCCCATCCGGAAATGGCCGCATGTCTCGAGCGGTTCGCTTCATGTGTCCCATCTCCGCCTCTCCAAACACCTATCCAGCTATATCAAGTGTCGTCGGAGGGCAATTTGGGAAATATAACGCAAACCCAGCCAATCGACATCTCTGTCAAACCAGGGATTGTCGAGCATATTCATATTGGAGTCACTTGTACTCCAGAGGAAGTTCAGCTTTATACCGCTTTATTTCGTGAATTCCGGGATGTCTTTGCATGGTCTTACGAGGAAATGCCCGGCATCGACCCTAGTATTGTGGTGCACGAAATTCCTACTTATCCAGGCGCTAAGCCTGTTCGTCAGCGCTTACGTCCAGTGCACCCTCGAAAGGCTGCAGCCATCAAGGCCGAAGTTGAAAAGCTTCTTCGAGCTGGTTTCATTTATGCCATTCCCCTCACGGAATGGGTATCCAATATAGTCCCTGTAAATAAAAAGCAGGGTACTATTCGGGTCTGTGTTGACTACCGCGATATCAACCGCGCCTGTCCAAAAGATAATTTTCCTACGCCTTTTATTGATCAGCTTATTGATGACTGCGCGGGAAGCGAGATTTATTCCTTTATGGACGGCTTCTCTGGTTACAACCAGATCAACATAGCCCCCGCAGACCAGCACAAGACAGCTTTCATTTGTCCTTGGGGTACCTTCGCTTATAAGAAGCTCCCTTTCGGTCTCAAAAATGCCGGTGCCACTTTCCAGCGTGCGATGTCGTATGCTTTTCATGATATCCGACACATCGTACAGCCTTACCTGGATGACCTCCCAGCTCATTCAGCTAAACGTCAAGACCATCCATCTCATTTACGCGAAATCTTCCTCCTCTGTCGACACTACCGTATTCGACTTAATCCGCATAAGTGTGTCTTCTGCGTGGAAGCTGGCCGACTACTCGGGTTTATCGTCTCTCGAGAAGGCATTCATTTGGATCCCCTGAAAGTCGAGGCCATTTTGAATCTTCCTCCCCCTGCCTCTTTGCAGCAATTTGCAGAGCTTGCAAGGGAAAGCTAATTTTCTCAGACGATTTATCCCGAATTATGCCGAGGTGGCTAAAGGCTTCACGCGATTATTAAAGCGAGACACACCCTTTCGTTGGGATGCCATCGCCCAGGAGTCTTTTGAGCGCCTTAAAGACCTTCTTGTCTCAGCTCCGCTCTTAAGACCTCCGAACTATCATCGCGAATATATTCTCTATTTAGCTGCCGCTGACACCACCATCGGTATGGTTCTAGTGCAGGACGATGATGCTGGCACCGAGCATGTTATCTATTATCTTAGCCGCAACCTTCTGGATACGGAAACTCGCTACACATACGTCGAAAAGTTGGCATTGGCAGCGGTCTGTGCCGTCCAACGATTCTGGCATTATATCCTATTGCGCACAACGACCGTGATCTCTGATTGCAACCCCATGACCTACATTTTGTCACGTCAGCTGCTGGGGGGAAAATACTCGAAGTGGATTGTAATCCTCCAAGAGTTCGACTTGGAATTCACTGCAGCCAAGTCTAAGAAATCTCTGGTCTTTGCTGAACTGCTCTGTTCCTTACCATCTCACTCTGCACCATCCCGCTCAGAGGAGCATATTCCGGATGAAACTTTGTTTCTCATCAGCACCCTCGACCCGTGGTACGGGGATATTATCGTATATTTACAGACGTCTTCATTCCGTCCCAACGTATCGAAAGATGCTCGACGACGAATTCGTCACCAAGCTCAACCATATCGTATCTTGGGCGATACCCTGTACCGCCTCGGCGTCGATTCTGTTCTTCGCCGATGCTTAACTCTCGAGGAGGCTGAGCGAGTCTTGAATGACTGCCACTCCGGCGCTTGTGGCGGCCATATGTCCGGATATGCTACCGCCCAGAAGATCCTCCGGGCTGGTTATTTCTGGCCTTCCATCTTCAAGGATTGCATCCTTGCTGTACGTGCATGTCACGAATGCCAGGTTTACCACCGGAAGATGCGTGCACCTGTTGCACCACTGCACCCTGTTGTAACCGTAGGTCCATTTTCCAAATGGGGCATCGATTATACATCCTGTAACCCTCGTTCGGCCGGGGGGCATGGGTACATTATCGTTGCTGTGGATTATTTCACCAAGTGGGCCGAAGCGATGCCTACATTGAACGAAGACGGTCACACAGCGGCGCAGTTTTTATTCAATCATGTTATCACTCGTTTCGGAGTCCCTCAGGCTATCGTTACAGATCATGGAAAGCATTTCCGAAATCATATGATGACGGAGCTAACGACCCAACTAGGCTTGCGCCAAGATAGTTCATCACCGTACTATCCACAATCTAACGGTCAAGTTGAAGCCGTGAACAAAGTTTTGATCACTATGCTTCAGCGCACCGTCAATACGCACAAGTCTAACTGGCACCTTATGCTTTTCCCAGCCTTGTGGGCCTACCGGACTTCTGTGAAGGATGCCACCGGTTTCACTCCTTTCCAGTTGGTTTATGGACTGGAGGCTACCCTTCCCGTCGAATGTGAGATTCCTTCATTAAAATCAGCTGTCGAGTTACTTCCCAACACCACTCCAGTGGAGGAACGACTTCTTTACCTAGAACGGTTAGACGAGACTCGTCGTTTGGCTTCTCTGGCTATCGAAGCGCAGAAGAAGAGAGTCAAGGCTCACTTCGACCAGAATATTCATCCTCGTTCCTTTGTTGAGGGAGATTTAGTACTGCTCTACGATCAAGCCAAGGATAAGCTGGGGGCAGGGAAACTTGAATCTATGTGGTTAGGTCCCTACATCGTGAAAAGAGTTTTACAAAAGGGCGCATATGAGTTGATTGATTATGAAGGAAATCCTCTTGATAAGCCCCACAATGGGCTGTATCTGAAGAAATATTATGCATGACTTCGCGCACTCACTTTGTATATACGTGTGTTTTGTGTGTTGTGCATGATTCCATTTTTGCTTTGGTGTGAAGGCGTGTTTTGCCTCTTATTGTGCTCTCTTTTTTCTTGTGCAGATGTCTAGTGCACCCTATGTTGGTTTCGCTAATGGCGCCTGCCGCAGCACTTGCAATTTGTCATCTGCGGTGTGGGTGATCTACGATCCTCACGGAGAATTGTTAGACCTTCAGGGTGTCTGCCTAGGTCGTACCACTAAAAACGTTGCCGAGTACAACGCTGTAATTGAATTACTTGCCGAAGCAGTTGACCTCGGCATCCGAGAATTAGTGGTGAACCTGGACTCCCAGCTGGTCGTCCATCAGCTTAACGGGCGATATTCCGTCAGAGACCAACGCATACTAAGGTTGTACCTACGTGTAAGATTGTTGGAACGAAACTTTGATTACATTACTTATCAACACATTCCAAGACGATTGAATACGTTGACTGATGCATTGGCAAATCGTGTGTTAGATAGACATTTGCGTAACAGATAACATCATGCAAGAAGACATAGAAAGCATAATAGAGTAAAGCATATGTAAATATTTTCTCAAGCATAGTTTGCATGTGTGTGTGTGTTTTTAAGCTTGTTTAAAAATATAAAATACATGGGTCATGTGTCATGCAAATTCATACATAAGATCACAATTGTACTGAATAAATGCATAACATAAACAAGACATCATCACATGTAACAATGATCCATCCAAAAAGCCGGTATGTATATATATCGTGTGGCGCACTAAGGCGCTCAAAAATAAGTGTATATGTCCAAAATATCAGTACATCTGAGTCATGTGTCTCAAAATAACAGTGGAAATAAAACCTAGGTGACTACGGAGCCGGGTGATGCTCTCTGTAGTACACAGCTGCTCGTGCTACCCGCCTCAGAAGGCGGTGCACCCTGGGTTCCACCCCCACTGTATGGATCTGGTGCTCTAAGGGGACCTCCTCGACCCCCTGGTAGTCAGGCACTCCCTCCAGCAACCCCTCAAGGTTGCGAGCTACAGTCTCTGACGTGTCAACCCCTGGAGGGACTAAGGCCAGGGCTCCAGCTCCCTGTCCCTCTCTCCGTGCCTCGGCAGCCAGGCCAATCGGTCTAGTGGGCCCCACATCTGCATACCATGACATTTATTAGGACATGTACATGAAAAATTCAAAAACATTACAAAACTCAAAAAGTCAAGTGTTATACCTGCATCATCCCACTGTTCCCCTGGGGGCAGCACCATATCAGGGTCATTGCGGAAATCCATGCCCGCGTATGGCCAGTCCTCCACGAAGATAACCTGCTGATCTAGCCAGTCCCGGAAGAATGCTCCCCAGGCATGTGGCCGGCCACCACCTCCGCGTGGCATGATGCGAGCCCATCGTGTGGCCCTCGTCTCCCGAGGACCCCTAGGAGCATCAACGGTCAGCGTCTGTAGCCGCATGGCTGGCACTCGCTCCAGAATGAGCGGGACCAGGATTGACCCGTAGCCGAACTGCTTCATCTCTCCGTGACGACAGTTGCTCAGCTGCCTCTTCATGTTGTTGGTCACTGCTGTGGCCCAATCAAACATTCTAGGCTCGAGGCAATCGAGAGCTAGCATGAGGTGGGTCTTCGAAGCCTCATGGTTGGCCATGCTTCCCGCTGCCCGGGTCACCATGAACAGGATGGTGCGAAGGACCATGTTTCCCACCGTGGGGATTCCCACTTTCCCACTCCGCGTCTTCTCCGCCTCCGGACATACTCGGGCCATGAGATCATCTAGAGTACTGCCGCCAGGTCGTTGTCCCTCTATGATGGGCCTCGCACCCCGGCGTGACAACCCAGTCAGGAAAAAGATATCCATGTGGTCAAATTCAATATCTTGGCCCCGGATGGTAAACTTCCCATCCACCGGGTTCCACGCCCTGATCAGCAGCTCAAGGAGATCATGCTGGGCCGGTAGGCGCAGTGTGAGAAAAAACTTCATGAAACCGCAAGCCCGCATGGCGTTGCAGCATTCCGCACTTGCCCAAGCAGCTATATCTTCGACCTCGTGAGCTCTTTCCTGCCATTGGAAAGCCATTGCGTCCTGCACAAGCCATGAAAAGAAATTAGAAGTGCTGGCATGGAATTTTTTACGTTCAAAATTGAAAACAAAATTTTTTCCGCGCCAGCGCGGCTGTTTTAAAAACAGCCGCGCTGGCCATGGCCGCCCTTTGTTATTTTTCAAGGTCAGCGCGGAAGAACATGGGTTTTCCGCGCTGACCCGAAGTTGGGCGCGTTTTGTCCTATTTCGGCCAGCGCGGACCCGCGTGGGAAATCCGCGCTGACCGAGAGCGCATCCATGCGCCAAGAATTTGTCCAATTGGGCAAATTCGACCGTTAAAATCCTAAAAAATATGATCAAAATGCAGGGCAAGGAGAGGAGAACCTACCTGGAAGAAACGGTTCGAAGAATGGTGTCCGTACGAGCTGGAAATCACTCCGTCAACTTTCTGGCTTCTCCACGTCCTTCACGTCCAGAAATGGTAAAATGGTAAAATGATTTTTCACCCCCCCCTATTTATAGTAAAAAGCTCATAAATGTCCATATTTTTGGGTTTCTACCATCTTTTGCCATAAATTTAGCCCTAGATTTATTAAATACATGTTTTAATATGTTTTTTTACACATATCGAATGGATTTATGCGGGTAGTGCTCTTGTGCAGGTTCGAATAAAAGGTGAAAATCATCATGGTCCTGAAATCACTTGGTCCCAACAATGTCGTCTTTGAGCTCTTTTCCGACATAAAACGAGAAAAGATGGCCGAGCCTCCTTTCAGCTCGTTAAAGGGAACGAGAGGCGGTCATTTTAAGCTCTTTTTCCGACCGTATAACTTAAAAAGATTGCCGGGTGTTTGTCGTTTCGCACTTGTTATCGGCCCTAAAACGACGTGTTTTCGACCGCTTTTTTACTTTTTCGGGTCCAGAACACTATTTACGAAAAGTACTCCTCGATCGTAATGGTCGGGCGATTCTTTCGAGCATTGTTTTATACTTTTTCGGGCTCGAGAGACACAACTGTACGAAAAAGGACCCCCCTGGAGTCTTCTTTTCTGCTGTCTTTTCAGGCTCTCTAAACAAGAAAAGACGCCGAGTTTTTCCTTTGTCAGGCTCGTTAAACACTTGATGACATCAGACATTGTCAAAATGACACTCTTCAAGCATATGATATCCCCGTCAGGCTTGTCATCCAAAAATAACCGGGGTACCTGCCAGAAATGGTGGGGAAAATGGAACTGTAATCATAGCCGTGTCGGCAGTATGTCGCTCTTGAACATGGCACTCTTCTGCTTCGTGTCTGGGTGGGACCATCTCATCTTGTTTTTCACTGGCCTCCGTGGGTTTGGGTTATCCTATTCGACCTCTCATCTGCCCATCGCCATCATCACTATACTTTTTGCTCGTTTAATGTCCAATACTACCAAACCCGCTACAGTTCCGCCGATATGTTCGAGAGAAGTTGACCTCTGCAATAGTACAACCTCATCTGCTATCTCACACAAATCTTTTTTCCTCTGTCTCGCGTCGATGATGTGGGAAACATTATGGCCCACCTTCGATCAAAGTCACTTCCTGTCGACTTCAGCTCATTATCCGGGAAGGTGACTTAGAGACTCCCTTCAGGTGCCTTAGAGCCTGCATGCCTCAATGGCAGGTTCTTCGTGTTCGACGCGAGGTTTACATCATTGACCTCCGATCGAATGATTCCGTGGGTGTTCGACACCAGCTCATTGATTCACATGCCGCGGATTGTACCTATAGTACCTTGAGGGCCATTGTCATTATTGGTGGTGCCTCTCGCGTCTGTTAACAGTTTTCATCATTGACTGGTAATCAGACGATGTTCATGCATGTTCGACTTCAACCCATATATTCGCATGCTTGAACTTGTACTTTGTTCGGATCGGGATGGAGCGCAAGACCCTGGATCCCTGTCTGTTATGGTCCAGGTTGCGATTTTGTGGATGATCATTACATGACTCATTGATGGATGGCTGCGCCCATACCTGAGTCGTCATGGATGGCTGTGACCATACCTTATCATTATTATGGTCTCTTTAGCTGGGTGGCTGCGTCCATTCCAACAGACCTTTTCGCATGTCTTTTTGGATGGCTGCGCCCATGCCTAGACTGCATGTACTTGATTATCAGAGATATTTCGGTTCTTCCTGGTGGTGTTCCAGTTCGGCGTGTGTTGTAAAGCATTTCACCCCTCCCACTCTCTCGGTCTTCATGCTTTAGGGGGCATCTGTTACACAGTAATTTGTCACTTCCTTCCTATCAGTCACCCCGCTGTGCCAATCACTAAGTTCATGCCTTCTGAACTGGCCCAAAAACCCATTTTTCTAAAGTTTTACTCATCAGCGCGTCTGTTTGCAAAATACCCGCGATGACTGGCACTCCACAGTGTATTTCGCGCGCTGCCAGCTCGGAAGGACATCACTTTTCCGCGCTGGTCGCCAGCACGCCCGTCCAGTGTTCTTCCGCGCTGACATGACTATCCTAGTTATGTAGACGCGGCGACATCGCGTCAGTTGCCTCACAATCCGCGCTGATCCAGTTTGGGCGAATTTGTTCAAACGACCAGCCTTCCAGATAACTCCAGGCTTGGTTGTTAGTTTTGTGAATGTCGACTCCCTTCTATGGCATGTATGTTCGACCCTTTGCAACCATTTCCCTCAAAGATAAGCTCATCCTTCCACCCTTTTAGGAGGCTCCTTCTCCTACATATACTTCCACCATTACCATGAGCAGCTAGTTAGACATAGCTTGGATTGGATAGAGCTTATAGTGCTCAGATTGCTGCTACTATAGGTATTTGGTGTGCTAGGTGTGGAAGTGATTGATTGCTTAGGGAAGGTTGTTTTGTGTTGCTTGTGTGAGAGAGAGAGTTGTTTGTCTTGGGAGAATCATCCTCAAAGGTGAATGCTTGAGGTACATGCTGACTGGCCCCTCCTGAGAAGGTTACCGACGTCAGAACATTTGGTTGTACTCTTCTCTATTCTGATTAATAATAGATGACTGTTATTATTGTTCCATTCTCATTTGTACTTGCAATGGTTAAATGTGAATTACATCTTTTCTGACCGATGTATGGTTGCTTTTACTAGATTTCACGCTTGCGTTTGTTTCCTCTTCGTGTGTGTAGGTATCTATTCGTGGAGATCGCGAGAGATCGTGACCAGCTAAAGTGAAGGAGCGAAGGCAGCATCTCTTCGTCAAACAACAGCACTGGAATCCAAGTAGGTGCTCTTTACCTCTTGTTTAATTGTAATTAGGAACATGCATAGCAGCATTGTTTGATTGTTGCTAGACCCTTGCTGGGCTAGTAGGGATCGCCTCTATCCGTAGAGGGGATTTACCTCTCCAACACTATCTCTGATAGTGAGTGGGTTTCGCCTCTAGTGCTTGTGCCCAAGAAGAACGGGAAATGGAGAATCTGCATAGATTACCAAGAACTTAACAAAGCCACCAAGAAAGACCATTTCCCTTTGCCTTTCATAGATCAAGTATTGGATGGACTGGCAGGGAAGAAGTTCTTCTCTTTCCTAGATGGGTTCAGTGGGTATAAGCAGATCCAAATCAGCCCGGAAGACCAAGATAAAACCACCTTCACCTGTCCTTGGGGTACCTTTGCCTACCGAGTCCTTCCCTTTGGGCTATGCAATGCTCCTGCCACTTTCCAGAGAGCAGTATTAAGCATCTTTTCTGAGTTGGTCCATGATTTGGTAGAAATCTATATGGATGACTTTACTCCTTATGGGTCCAACTTCCAAGAAGCATTGACTAATCTTAGAAAAGTTCTAACAAAGTGCATTGAGATGAACCTATCCCTCAGTCCCGAAAAATGTGAATTTCTGATGACTGAAGGGACCGTGCTAAGACATACCATTTCTCGCCAAGGGTTACAGGTGGTTCCTAACAAAATTGCTATCATCCATAAGGTTCCACCTCCTCAAAAGGTAAGAGATGTTCAGAGTTTCCTAAGCTTAGTAGGATATTATCGAAGATTCATTAAAGACTTCAGTAAGCTAGCCTCACCTTTGTTTGGACTCTTAGGGAAAGATGTTGAGTTTAAATGGACTGACAACTGTCAAGGGGCACTGGAAGAATTGAAAGATAAGCTGGCGTCCACCCCGATCTTGAGAGGTCCAAACTGGGCCCTACCTTTCCACATCCACACTGATGCCTCGAACAAAGCCATAGGGGCAGCCTTAGGACAAGTTGAGGAGAAACTCCCATATGCCATATACTTCATCAACAAAAACCTGTCCAAGGTAGAAATGAACTATACTATAACCGAGAAAGAGTTCCTGGCTGTAGTCCATTCCCTAAACAAGTTCAGACACTACATCACTGGTTATCAAACATTTGTACACACTGATCATGCTGCGATTAGATATTTAATGAATAAGCTTGATGTCAATGCTCGTATTATTAGATGGTTACTTTTGTTACAGCAATTTGATTTGACGATTGTCGATAAGCCAGGTAAGGAAAATGTTGTTGTTGATTTCTTGTTTAGATTGGACTTGCCTACAGGTGAATAAGGAACAGTGGATGACCAGATGTCGGATGAACATCTGTTTGCTATCTCGGTACTATCTCCATGTTTTTCTGATATAGCAAATTACTTGGTCTCAGCACAGTTCCCTCCGCATCTATCCTCAAAAGAGAAGAGTAGAATTGTAAGGAAGAGTGCCCCGTTCACTTGGATCGAGGGCAACCTATTTAAACTTGGCCCAGATCAGATCTTGAGACGTTGTGTTAGGGAGGAGGAAGTCTTTGACATCCTCCTAACCTATCATGATGGACCTTGTAGAGGCCACTTTGCAGCAAAAAGGACTACCTTCAAAATTCTACAGGCAGGCTACTATTGCCCTACTCTTCATCAAGATGTCAGAAGATACATCAGCCAGTGTGACTGATGTCAGAGGATGGGGAAACCAACTCCAAGAGATGAAATGCCTCTCCAACCTCAAGTGACCTTCAAGCCATTTGAGAAGTGGGGCATGGATTTTGTGGGTCCTATCAACCCTCCTTCAAAGCAACGGTCTTACATTGTGTGCACCGACTATCTGACCAAGTGGGCAGAAATGAAGGCAATCAAAGCAGCAACAGAAGAGAAGGTGGCTGAGTTTCTTAGGGAAAATATCTTCTACAAGTTTGGCTACCCAAGAGAGTTAGTCACAGATCAAGGAAGCTAGTTCACCTCCAACCTGATTGAAGACTTGCTCGCGCATCACAAGATCAAGCACAAGAATTCCACCCCCTATCATCCTCAAGCAAATGGGCAGGTGGAAGTCACTAATCGAGCATTGGAAGGGATTTTGACTAAGGTTGTGAGCAGCAATAGAAAGGATTGGGCAGATCGCTTGGTTGATGCCACCTGGACCTACAACACCACTTGGAAGACTACAATCGGTTTCACACCTTATGAGCTGGTCTACGGGAAGAAAGCTTTGCTCTCCATAGAGTTTGAGTACAATACATTGAGGGTGGCAGCTCAACTGGACCTAGATCTCAACTATGCTCAACGTTAAAGGTTGTTGCAGCTGAATGGATTAGACGAACACAGAATGCAGGCCCTTTTCCACTCAGAGGTAGTTCAACTCCAGAGGAATATATGGCATGACCAACACCTTAATGAAAAGCAATTCCAGCCGGGAGATTGGGCACTGCTGTATGACTCAAGGTACAAGGATTTCAAAGGAAAGCTGAGGATAAGATGGTTAGGACCATATACAGTGGAGAAATGCAATGACAATGGTTCAGTCCTTATCAGGAACATTGATGAGGTATCCATCCCCATGCTTGTCAATGGGCATCGGTTGAAAATCTACAAGAAACCCCTTTCAAGGCAGGAGTTCATTGAAATTAGGGAAAAGTCAATGCTGGTAATAGAGCAGGGTTCTGCCTCTGTTTCGGCCACACCTTGATCATCAAAAAAAAAAAAAGAGGAATAAAAAGATCTGTTGAGCCTCAAACCTGCACCTTCTTATACACCCTCTCAGCCTTCTTTTTCCACTTACTTCATCCATCAAGCTGTTAAATCATTGCATTATAGTCTAAAAACAGCTTCTGACATGGTTTTCTAACTATGCTTATGACTGTTGTTTGGTTTAGATTTTTGTTCAGGCAGCTGCGGAAACTTGTCAGTTTCCGCAGCCAGCACAAGTTTCCGCAGCCAGCACAGGTTTCCGCAGCTATTTTGTTAAAGGCTATGCTACAGGTGTCCTATGAAGAAACGAGCCACATGGGCAAGCTACAGGTGACGTGTACATGGAACGTGTCCCTTCAGATCAGCCAAATCATCCATAAAAGGTCACGGTCAACAAAGGTCAAAGGAAAAGCCAACCAAGGAATTTAGCTGTGGCACGTCTCTGTTTTGAGCACGTGAAGGTTTACGCGGCATAGTTCTCAGCTCACGAAGATATCGGCACACCTAGAGATCAACCCCGTAACCTGAATCCAGCAGCTACCACTCCGAAGATTTAATGGACATGATGACCATTACGCTAGATCTCGAGCTGAGGAGATCTACGTGTCTCTGGCAACGCAGTTGACAGCATAGGATTTAGGAGTTAGTTACAACACTTCTTCATTATAAATAACGCGTTGATAAACGCTGTGTAGAAGCTTTTGGAGATGTAATTTTTGAACTGTTGTTATTATCACCCCACTGCACTCTGTTTTACATATTTTGCTGCTACTTTAATACATGAGAAGACTACTTTCCTGAGCTCGTTTTTGTGACTATTCGTTGACTGGCTGAGGTGGCAGAGGGCCCCTGCGCACTAAAGCCCTGTATAGTTTTCATTTGATTTTATTATGTTTCTGCTTTCATAATCATTAGCTTGTATATAACATGTTGTTTTGATGTTTTTAGTTCACTGTTGTTTACATTTTCATTTATGTTTTCTTATAGCTGTCAGCTGATCAATGCTTTTCTACAGGTTTTCTTAGGCAGCCCAGGAAAATTTTCATCTTTTTGACAACTATTGCATATGAGATCATCTTGTCCTTCCTACTAATTTTCATTTTCTGAAGTTTAATTCCAGCACTGTTATTTTTCAAATTGTGTTTTGCTTATTTATTTTTTTGCTACTTAGACATCATACTACTCATTTGTTTATGGTTTCTTTCTATAGTCAAGTGACTCTATTAGTAAGGAATCAGAATATTAATTATTGTAGTATGATTTAGTTTGCTTTCTTGCAATTTAGATATCATATTGCTTAACTTATTCATGATTGCTTCCCATAAGGTAGATTGAGCTAAAGGGTAAAGGATCAGAAGAGTTGAAGTAGTGTGATTAGTTTCCTTTATGCAATTTAATTTCTTGCAATTTAGATATCATATTGCTTAACTTATTCATGATTGCTTCCCATAAGGTAGATTGAGCTGAAAGGTAAAGGATCATAAGAGTTGAAGTAGTGTGATTAGTTTCCTTTATGCAATTTAATTTCTTGCAATTTAGATATCATATTGCTTAACTTGTTCATGATTGCTTCCCATAAGGTAGATTGAGCTAAAGGGTAAAGGATCAAAAGAGTTGAAGTAGTGTGAATTAGTTGATTTTGCTTTCAGTCTTTGAGTTGCTTTAAGTTCAGTTTTTACTTTCTTTTTCATACAGCAGTAAGGATACTGGGCCATTGTCATTAGTTCACTATTTGATACATTTACTTCCTCTTAAGAATTGATTTCATTATAGTTGTTTTAAAGCTTTCTTTTTGAACACTTTTAAGTTTTGAAAATCACTGTAGAAATCACCATTACCATCCATACTTAACTTTCATTTTCGCCATCACACACTAGGGAATCCATAAAAGATAAATCCAAAAACAAACTAAAAAAAAACTCAAAAACGACAAAAGGCTAAGAAAATGGTTATCTTGTACATATAGTACACTTCACTTCGTCAGTTTACGAATCCCGGATTGACATTTTAAATAGCAATCTAGAACACTAAATTGACCAAACATTTTGGCGCCATTGCCGGGGAAGTGAAATTAGGTAGCCAATTTCTTAAAAAAAAAAAAAACAAGAAAATTTGAAGGAAGAAAAATTGATAACCTCTCAAAGTATGCTCTCCTCTTGCACTTAGTGTGATCTGGAGGATCATAAAAGAGAAAGTTATTAGTTTAATAGTTTCTTGAGTATATTCTCTTCTTGCACCTAGAGTGACCTGGAAGATCAGAAAGAGAATTATTAGCCCGACTTGAAGAAAAATAAAAAAAAATGACATGCATAGAGCAAGAGATTCTAGGGGAAGGTTTTTAGCTAGAGCCAAGAGTTCGATTTTTACAACTCCTTCTACCTAAAGGAATAGACAAGAGACACCTCCATCATCTCCAACCTACACTCCTAACCCTAGGATTCCTGAAATTCAAGAGACAGTAGTTGAGTTAGGAGACTCTTCCTCACCATCCATCGAATCTGAATTAGGAAAATATCCTTTATTTTCTTCTACAGGGAGACACATTGTAATTGAAGAAGTAGAATCATCTGAGGAAGAAGAGGGAGAAATTCCTCCTCGTTCGCCATTAGTAGAGGAACCAGAGGACTCTGAAATCTCTGAGAAAACTACCATGACAGAAGAGGGAGTTAACGGATTTGGTAGAGGTAGAGGTAGAGGAGGGGGAGGAGGAAATAATGGAGGAGGTAGAGGTAACAATGGGGGAAATAGGGATGGAGATAACTCATTTGGATTTCCTATAGTCGATGAGGATTCTTGAGCAACAATGAAAAATATTTCACCATTTGTCCTCCCAAACTTTCATGGGTTAAGAAATGAAGATCCTGAAACATTTCTATTTGAGTTTGAGGTCGTGTGTCGAACCTATGATTATCTGGAAGACTCTCAAAAACTCAAACTGTTTCCTTCAATATTGAAAGGAGTTGTTTTGAAATGGTTCATGGGATTACTCACTCAATCCATTAGGACTTGGAATGATATGAAACAAACATTTCTGGATAGATACATGGATTATTGTATGCCTACCAACCACAAGGATGAAGTATTTAAAATGGTACAAAGAGAAGATGAAAACTTGGAGGATTTACTTGAAAGATTCCAATACAATCTGAAAAGAGCAAAAATGAGTAACTTAGATGAGGAGACTTTGAAAGCCCTTCTATTAAAAGCCATTAGAGATCAATGGATAGATATTTTGAACATGATGGGAAAAGGAGACATATCTCAACTTCCACTTCATGATATAGCAGAACTGTGTGTCCATCTCTCGAGAGGAAAATCTAAAACTAGAAAAGGGCCTAGAGATCCTTCTCTCATCAAAGCAAACAAATCTGCAACTGGATCAGTAAATAGGGCTGAGATTGGCAATATGATTGATGAATTCAAAACTAATATCTTAGGGAGTCTTAGTGAGCAACTAGACACTCTTAAGATCCACAATAAGCAGAAAGTAGAAGCTGAAGCTTTAGCCATCTTTTGCCCAAAATGTAGAAAAAAACATGCTCTCAGGGAATGTCCCTTGGATGCAAAAGTTGTAGAAACATGTGCAATTTGTTCAGAGAATCATGAGACTAAGGATTGTCCTTCAATTCATGGGCTCAAAGCTGTCTTTCAAGAAGATCCAAATACAATTGAGTCTCTCTGTTTTGTTGCAAGGAGACCTTGGCAGGGGCAACAAAATCAAGGGTTTAACAACTCTATGAATTTTCAACCCCCACCAAATTGGAATCCTTGGTAACAACCTTGGTCCCAACCTCAAAATCCTTTTCAATCATGGGTACAAGGTATGCAAAATCCTTATGGGAGATTTGCTCAATTTTATCAATATCCTCCATCTTTTCAAAACCAACAAGCTCCACAACTTCCAAATCAAAACCCACAACTATCATTGCCATTTCAACAACAACAACCCTCTCAACAGAACAAAAACTCTCAACTCTTGCTTCCATTCCAATAGAAGTCAAATCAACTTCCTTCTCAGCCATTGCCAAACCCCAATAATAAAAACCCTCAAAATGCTTACATGGTAGAAGGTCAACAATTTCCTGCCTATATGATTGTTCCTCTCAATGATGTACAACTCGGATCTGGTAGAGTTCTAGATAAACCTTCTATAGATGCCCAAAATCAAAGCATTTCTGAGGAAGAATCTCTTGAAGCCAATAAGGGTTCTGAAGCATCTCTTCAAAACCCAAACACTCAGAAAGAAAAAGAAAAAGAGCTAACCCCCACAACTCCTATAGTTGAGCAACCTGCATCTTCATCCACACCTCCTTTTCCTGAAAGATTACAAATTGACAAAGGGGTGGAAAAACAAATCTTGTTTCCTGACTATGATTTTCTAGATGAATTGAAGAATGTCTGTATCAAGATTCCCTTATTACAAGCCATTAGAGAGATTCCTATTCTAGCAAAAACAATAAAGGAGTTGAGTCTTAAAAGACCAGGAAGGAAACCTAGAGATACAAGAAGAATCCACCTGGTAGGGAAAATTGCAGACATCATGATGAGAAAAATTACTATGCAGAAGTATGTAGATCCCGGTAGTCCAATTGTCAAAACACATATCAATGGGGTAGAAATTCCAAATACTTTGATTGATTTAGGGGCTGCTATCAACATTATGAGTAGACAGATTATGGAACAACTGAAACTTCCTAATCTTCTCTTTACACCTACTTTACTGCAACTTGCAGATCGATCAATTATTAAACCAAATGGTGTATTAGAAGACATTTCAGTCTCCTTAGACTCTTGGGAATATCCAGTAGATTTTATGATTTTAACCCCCAAGAGTAATTTAGGAGGACACCCTCTCATCTTAGGAAGACCTTCGCTAGCCACAGCCGATGCTTTCATCAGTTGTAGGTCTAGGGATATGTATATTTCTGATGGTAATTCGACAAAGAAATTCAATCTGTATCCTCCAGCAAAAGCAATTACAGAAATATGAGATAATGAGTGGATTGATGATGAAGATACTATACAACCTGTCTTTACCATTTCTAAAGTTAGTGAAGATAGTCAAATTCTGAACACATTAGAAAACTTTGAAACATCTTCAAAATATGACCACACACAATTTCAGTTAGATTCTGACATTGAGTATCTATCATCTAGACAAATGTCTCTTTTCTCTATGGAAGAATTTGGTAGTTCCGCCATTGAGATATTTCCAGGAAAAACATTGAATATCAACAAAAATTTGGAAAGATCACAACAGGAAGAACTAAACAAAATCTTGCAAAAACATTCTACTGCATTTGCATGGGAGTATACCGATATGAAAGGTATTGACCCTAAGACTTGCATTCATCACATCTACTTTGAGGAAAACAGTAGACCAATCAGACAACCTCAGAGAAGGATGAATCCAAACCTTAGGGAGATAGTGAAAGAAGAGCTCCAAAAGTTACTTAATGTAAACTTCATTTATCCAATTTCAGATAGCCGATGGGTTTCTCCTTTGGTTATAGTACTTAAAAAGAATGGTAAATGGAGGGTATGCATTGATTACAGAGAATTGAACAAAGCAACTTCGAAGGATCACTTTCCTTTACCCTTTATCGATCAGGTATTAGATACTTTAGCAGGCAAAAAGTATTTTTCATTTTTGGATGGTTTTAGGGGTTACAATCAGATTCAGGTAGCACTTGAAGATCAGGACAAGACCACATTTACCTGTCCATGGGGAACTTTTTCTTACCGAGTACTTCCTTTTGGATTATGTAATGCACCCGCAACATTTCAAAGGGCAGTACTAGGAATCTTTTTCGATCTAATCCATGATTGTGTAGAGGTTTATATGGATGATTTTACAGTTTATGGTAATTCGTTTGAAGAGGCATTAGAGAATTTGGAAGAAGTCCTTATAAGATGTAAAGAAACAAACCTATCATTAAGTCATGAAAAATGCTTTATGATGTTTACTGAAGGGATTGTTTTAGGGCATCATATTTCAGGAGATGGGATTAAAGTTCATAGATCCAAAGTTGAAGTCATCTCCAAGTTGTCTATTCCAAATTGTCAAAAAGATGTTAGAAGTTTTCTTGGATTTACTGGATACTACAGAAGATTTATTGAAAACTTCACCAAAATAGCATCTCCACTCTTCAAATTACTTACAAAAGACTGTGAATTCAAATGGGATCCTAATTGTCAATCTGCATTTGAAACTTTGAAAACAAGAATATCTGAAGCACCCATTTTGAGAGGTCCGAATTGGAAACTTCCTTTCCATATTTCCACAGATGCTTCAGATACAGCTCTAGGAGCTGTGTTGGGACAAAAGGATTTAGTTCCTTATGCCATTTACTACACCAGTAAAAATTTGACTCCCACTGAGTTAAACTATACTGTGACTGAGAAAGAGTTCTTAGCTGTTGTTCATGCAATCAATAAGTTTAGACACTATATAACTGGCTATGAAACTTTTGTCCATACTGATCATTCTGCAATTAGATATCTCATGAATAAACCTGTTACTAACGGCAGAGTTACAAGATGGCTCTTACTTTTACAAGAATTCAATATTACTGTGTTAGATAGACCAGGGAAACAAAATACAGTAGCTGATTTCTTGTCTAGAATCCAAAATACTAACGAAGATTCTCCTGTAGAGGATAAGTTTCCAGATGAATATTTGTTTGCAGTAACTACTAAAACTCCTTGGTATGCAGATATTGCTAACTATTTGGCTACAGGGAAGCTACCTCCACATCTATTTCCTGGTGAAAAAAGAAAAATTATTCAGGAGAGTTCAAGTTATTCATGGATTTCTAATGAATTGTTTAAAACAGGGCTAGATTGTGTGATCAGAAGATGTGTTCGGGAAGATGAAATGCGTGACATCCTCAAGGCATGTCATGATGAACCATGCGGTGGACACTTTGCTGACAAAAGGACGGCCTATAAAATCATTTATTTAGGATATTATTGGCCTTCCCTTTTCAAAGATGCAAAACAATATGTCAGAAGGTGTGACAGCTGCCAAAGAGTTGGGAGACCGACTCTTTAGATTTCATTGGACCCATTAATCCACCATCTAGACAAAAGAAGTATATATTGGTATGCACTGATTATGTCGCTAAATGGGTAGAAGCCAAAGCATTGCCTTCTGCCACTGAAAATTCAATTGTTCAATTTCTTTTTGAGGATATTTTTACTCGTTTTGGTGTCCCAAGAGAAATTGTGACAGATCAGGGAAGTCAATTTACATCTAACTTGATGGAGAAGCTGATGGAAGAATACAAAATCAAGCACAGAAAATCTACTCCTTACCATCCGCAAGCAAATGGCCAAGTGGAATCTACAAACAAAGTTCTTGAGAGCATCATCACCAAAACTATTCATCTACACAGAAGAGATTGGGCAGAAAGGCTTCTTGAAGCCTTATGGGCCTACAGAACTACATGGAGGAACACAACTGGACATTCTCCCTATGAACTTGTTTATGGGAAAGAAGTCCTGCTCCCCATTAAGTTTCAACTCAAGACTTTCAAGATGGCAGTCCAGTTGGGGATGAATCTATCAGAAGCCCAAAAGCATAGAATGGAGCAGCTGAATGAACTAGATGAGATCAGACAAGATGCAATTTTAAGGACTGATCTAGTTCAACATCAAAGAGCTATGTGGCATGCCAGATACATCAAAGAGAGAAAGTTTCAAGAGGGAGATTGGGCGTTACTATTTGATTCCAAGTTTAAAGACTTCAAAGGAAAATTTTAGACTCATTGGCTTGGGCCATATGAGATTGACAAAGTCTTTAACAATGGAGCGGTAAGAATCAAGACCATTGATGAATTTCGAACTCCTCTCATTGTGAATGGCCACCGATTGAAAATTTATCATAAGCCGCTCTCAAAAGAGGAATTTGTCAAAATGTTCCAAGAGTATTCTGCAATAAGGCTGGTGGAGAAGAATCCTTCTCCCCCATCAGCCTAGCCTTTGTTTCTTTCCTGAAAAAAAATAAAAATTAAAAAAAATAAAATAAAAAAAAAATAAAAAAAAAATCGTATAAGCCTGAAAACCAATCATAGATTGGCGGTCTTATACAGAAAATATGGAGTGAAAATCAAGGACACTTGACACTCTATATTTTCTAAAAAAAAAAAAAAAATCTCCTCTCCTTCTCTTTCCATCTTCACTCTATCTCATTTGCCATTTCACTTCACCTCCATCTCATTCTCATTTCCATTTCACTTCACTCCACTTCATTTTCATTTCATTCCACTCATTCCATTTCATTTCATCAATAAAAGTCTCTTTCAGGACTATTTTCATTCAGTTAGTTCTTTTCTAACTATCTTTGTTCAGTTAAGTGGGTGCTGTCTCAGTTTCCGCAGCTGGAAGCCGTTTCCGCAGCCAGAAGCAGTTTCCGCAGCCAGAAACGATTTCCGCAACTAGCATCACTCTGTTTTCAAATTTACAGTCAACTGTTAGTGCAATAATCATGAAATGCAGGTGTAATTGAGCTAAAGACATGGAGCATCTCCAAGACATCAAGGAAGAGCAATTGGTTAGAAGCCTTGAGCAAGAAATAACAAAGTTTCTAAAGGTATGATCAAATTTTTTTATCAAATAACAATTCAAGTCATAATTACGCATAGTTATCAAACCATAACAAGTTCTACTATGTGCAATGATTTGATATGATAGCTCCACTACCACTCTTATTCCACGATATCACTCCACACACCTGCATTCATTTCTCCAACGGTCTCATGATTATTCCGAGTTTAAACTCAAGACTGACTGCACTTCCATTTATTACCCGTACTCTTGAGACGTGACCTATTTTGTTACGGTTCTTCTTAGCCGTAATTTCCGCAGCCGTCTGTTGAGATGTGTAAAAATTTCATACACAGTGATCCGATTCAAAAGAATCCCGACGTTACTCCATTCGTTTACCACTCCACTAATACCATACTCTTCGCATGCATCCGCATTTTATTTTGAACTTGTTTACTTCTGCTCACTCTCTATTCCTCTGGTAATTCAGGTATTTCCATTCCCTGTTCTCCATTTTCGACTGCAGCCACTACAGTTATCCTAAACCCCAATTGCAGCCACTACAGTTTATTCCAAACCCCGATTGCAGCCACTACAGTCTATCCTAAACCCTGTAACCGAGCCATTTCTTTCTCTGAACCCTCACACGCAGAAGAGCTCTCAGTTGAAATTTAAACAGAGGATGGGAAAATTACTGAGAGCAGAGCCAGAAGGACCGAAATACTTGGAAGGTTATCCTCAAACTAAAGAATTGCTGAAGAAAGCCAGATGGTTACGATTTATCCAAAAGTTTAAAGGCCATAACAAGGAGGTGACCAAAGCTTTTGCACGGTCTTTTGATGGTCAAACAGTGGAGATTGGAGACTTGAAGTTCACGGTGACTGAGGCCACAGTAGCAGCTGCCACGGGCCTACCTCAGGAAGGTGAAAGGTGGTTTAAAAATAGAAGTGTGGACGATCAGATATGGAGAATTATGCTACAAAACCAAGGTATGGATACCACCGTATTTACAAGAGGCATCCCTATTCATGCACTAAAAGAGGAATGATCTAGTCTACTGTTAGTTATCTAGAAATTTATCACGTGTGAAGGAGGTTTTGGTTCTATGTACATGTATCATGCTAGACTGATGATGAATTTCTTAGAGGGTCACACTCTTAATTTGCCTCATTTTCTGCTATTGAGTTTGAAAAAGATGAGTTTTACAGTTCAAAAACACATAGGCAACATTGAATCTCATCTCTACCATCATGGATTCATAAAAATTCTTATTGAGGATCAGCTGAAGAAAACTAAAGATACTTGGGAGCAATTCTTGATAAGAAACTACTTCCAAGAGCCATCTGAGGCCTCTGGAAGTAGTCCACCGAAGATTCCAAGAAAAAGTAGGAGGAGAGAAAAGAACACTACAGTCCAAGACTCCCCTACTATAGAAACTCAAGAAACTGACCAAAAAGAAGAAGAAGATAGAGCTAAAGACAAGAAATAGAAGAAAGAAAAAGGCAAAAGAACCATCCAAGAAGTCTATCCATCCCCTGAGCAATCCATAGAGGAGGATTATCAACCACTGTTAGAAAGATTAGTACATCTTCAGGCTGCTGCTATAGCAAAGAAAAAGCAAAAAGGAAAACAGAGTGCACAAGAAAAGAGTACTAGTCCATACTTAAGAAGGAGCACTAGGCTAAGAGGAAAGGTGAGTAAAACCCAAGAAAAACAGCCTCACTTTATCGATTTAGGTGAAGAGACACTTGGGAAATCTCCAGCTCAGCCAAGCATTGAACCAAGTCCTCCACATGATGAAAGCCCTTTTCGGCCGGAAAGAGAGAGCAGTCCTCCTCCTCCACCAGATTTTGAGCTTAGTCTGAGAAAGACACCTGAGGTAGATCCTAATCAGCAAGAGGTATATAACTACCTGGAATCCTTAGAACAATCAGCTGCAGGTCTGAGTACCACTCTGCCACTAGATGCACAAGTTCAGTCCTTGAAACAAGAGGTATTTGAATTAGAAGTCCTAAATAGGCATATCAAGCAGGAAAATGAAGCACTCAAAGAGCAGAGCAAGGTAGATAAGATTATCCATGATAACACTATGCTCCATTTAGGACTGTGGCAAAAGAAAAATAGGAAACTGAAGAAAAAGTGCAAAAAGTTAAGCAGAGCATTGATTAATCTCAAGTTCAAATGTCTAGTCAGGAAACCCAGGATGATGTTAGCACCAAAGAAGAAGAAAAGAGGGCTAGATGTCCTAGCAGAAGCCTCAAAACATATGGATTAGAGGGAAATGATTAAATTTTGGTTGCATGAGGACATGCAACACCTTCACAGTGGGGGTATGTTGAGCCTCAAACCTGCACCTTCCTATACACCCTCTCAGCCTTCTTTTTCCACTTACTTCATCCATCAAGCTGTTAAATCATTGCATTATAGTCTAAAAAGAGCTTCTGACATGGTTTTCTAACTATGCTTATGACTGTTGTTTGGTTTAGATTTTTGTTTCCGCAGCTAGCATAGGTTTCCGCAGTCATTTTGTTAAAGGCTATGCTACAGGTGTCCTATGAAGAAACGAACCACATGGGCAAGCTACAGGTGACGTGTACATGGAACGTGTCCCTTCAGATCAGCCAAAACATCCATAAAAGGTCACGGTCAACAAAGGTCAAAGGCAAAGCCAACCAAGGAATTTAGCGGTGGCACGTCTCTGTTTTGAGCACGTGAAGGTTTACGTGGCACAGTTCTCAGCTCACAGAGATATCGGCACACCTGGAGATCAACCCCATAACCTGAATCCAGCAGCTACCACTCCGAAGATTTAATGGACATGATGACCATTACGCTAGATCTCGAGCTGAGGAGATCTATGTGTCTCTGGCAACGCAGTTGACAGCATAGGATTTAGGAGTTAGTTACAGCACTTTTTCATTATAAATAACACGTTGATAAACGTTGTGTAGAAGCTTTTGGAGATGTAATTTTTGAACTGTTGTTATTATCACCCCACTGCACTCTGTTTTACATATTTTGCTGCTTCTTTAATACATGAGAAGACTACTTTCCTGAGCTCGTTTTTTTGACTGTTCGTTGACTGGCTGAGGTGGCAGAGGGCCCCTGCGCACTAAAGCCCTGTATAGTTTTCATTTGATTTTATTATTTTTCTACTTTCATAATCATTAGCTTGTATATAACATGTTGTTTTGATGTTTTTAATTCACTGCTGTTTACATTTTCATTTATGTTTTCTTATAGCTGTCAGCTGATCAATGCTTTTTTACAGGTTTTCTTAGGTAGCCCGGGCAAATTTTCATCTTTTTGACAACTATTGACATATGAGATCATCTTGTCCTTCCTGCTAATTTTCATTTTTTGAAGTTTAATTCCAGCACTGTTATTTTTCAAATTGTGTTTTGCTTATTTATTTTTCTGCTACTTAGACATCATACTACTCATTTGTTTATGGTTTCTTTCTATAGTCAAGTGACTCTATTAGTAAGGAATCAGAATATTACTTATTGTAGTGTGATTTAGTTTGCTTTCTTGCAATTTAGATATCATATTGCTTAACTTATTCATGATTGCTTCCCATAAGGTAGATTGAGTTGAAGGGTAAAGGATCAGAAGAGTTGAAGTAGTGTGATTAGTTTCCTTTATGCAATTTAATTTCTTGCAATTTAGATATCATATTGCTTAACTTATTCATGATTGCTTCCCATAAGGTAGATTGAGCTGAAGGGTAAAGGATCAGAAGAGTTGAAGTAGTGTGATTAGTTTCCTTTATGCAATTTAGATATCATATTGCTTAACTTGTTCATGATTGCTTCCCATAAGGTAGATTGAGCTGAAGGGTAAAGGATCAGAAGAGTTGAAGTAGTGTGAATTAGTTGATTTTGCTTTCAGTCTTTGAGTTGCTTTAAGTTCAGTTTTTACTTTCTTTTTCATACAGCAATAAGGATACTGGGCCATTGTCATTAGTTCACTATTTGATACATTTACTTCCTCTTAAGAATTGATTTCATTACAGTTGTTTTAAAGCTTTCTTTTTGAACACTTTTAAGTTTCAATGAAAAATCACTGTAGAAATCACCATTACCATCCATACTTAACTTTCATTTTCGCCATCACACACTAGGGAATCCATAAAAGATAAATCCAAAAACAAACTAAAAAAAAAAACTCAAAAACGACAAAAGGCTAAGAAAATGGTTATCTTGTACATATAGTACACTTCACTTCGTCAGTTTACGAATCCCGGATTGACATTTTAAATAGCAATTTAGAACACACTAAATTGACCAAACATTTTGGCGCCATTGCCGGGGAAGTGAAATTAGGTAGCCAATTTCTTTAAAAAAAAAAAAAAACAAGAAAATTTCAAGGAAGGAAAATTGATACCCTCTCAAAGTATGCTCTCCTCTTGCACTTAGTGTGATATGGAGGATCAAAAAAGAGCAAGTTATTGGTTTAATAGTTTCTTGAGTATGCTCTCTTCTTACACCTAGAGTGACCTGGAAGATCAGAAAGAGAATTATTAGCCCGACTTGAAGAAAAATAAAAAAAAATGACATGCATAGAGCAAGAGATTCTAGGGGAAGGTTTTTAGCTAGAGCCAAGAGTTCGATTTTTACAACTCCTTCTACCTCAAGGAATAGACCAGAGACACCTCCATCATCTCCAACCTACACTCCTAGCCCTAGGATTCCTGGAATTCAAGAGACAGTAGTTGAGTTAGGAGACTCTTCCTCACCATCCATCGAATCTGAATTAGGAAAAGATCCTTTCTTTTCTTCTACAGGGAGACACATTGTAATTGAAGAAGTAGAATCATCTGAGGAAGAAGAGGGAGAAATTCCTCCTCGTTCGCCATTAGTAGAGGAACCAGAGGACTCTGAAATCTCTGAGAAAACTACCATGACAGAAGAGGGAGTTAACGGATTTGGTAGAGGTAGAAGTAGAGGAGGGGGAGGAGGAAATAATGGAGGAGGTAGAGGTAACAATGGGGGAAATAGGGATGGAGATAACTCATTTGGATTTCCTATAGTCGATGAGGATTCTTGAGCAACAATAAAAAATATTTCACCATTTGTCCTCCCAAACTTTCATGGGTTAAGAAATGAAGATCCTGAAACATTTCTATTTGAGTTTGAGGTCGTGTGTCGAACCTATGATTATCTGGAAGACTCTCAAAAACTCAAACTGTTTCCTTCAACATTGAAAGGAGCTGCTTTGAAATGGTTCATGGGATTACTCACTCAATCCATTAGGACTTGGAATGATATGAAACAAACATTTTTGGATAGATACATGGATTATTTTATGCCTACCAACCACAAGGATGAAGTATTTAAAATGGTACAAAGAGAAGATGAAAACTTGGAGGATTTACTTGAAAGATTCCAATACAATCTGAAAAGAGCAAAAATGAGTAACTTAGATGAGGAGACCTTGAAAGCCCTTCTATTAAAAGCCATTAGAGATGAATGGATAGATATTTTGAACATGATGGGAAAAGGAGACATATCTCAACTTCCACTTCATGATATAGCAGAACTGTGTATCCATCTCTCAAGAGGAAAATCTAAAACTAGAAAAGGGCCTAGAGATCCTTCTCTCATCAGAGCAAACAAATCTGCAACTGGATCAGTAAGTAGGGTTGAGATTGGCAATATGCTTGATGAATTCAAAACTGATATCTTAGGGAGTCTTAGTGAGCAACTAGACACTCTTAAGATCCACAATAAGCAGAAAGTAGAAGCTGATGCTTTAGCCATCTTTTGCCCAAAATGTAGAAAAAAACATGCTCTCAGGGAATGTCCCTTGGATGCAAAAGTTGTAGAAACATGTGCAATTTGTTCAGAGAATCATGAGACCAAGGATTGTCCTTCAATTCCTGGGCTCAAAGCTGTCTTTCAAGAAGATCCAAATACAATTGATTCTCTCTGTTTTGTTGCAAGGAGATCTTGGTCGAGGAAACAAAATCAAGGGTTTAACAACTCTATGAACTTTCAACCCCCACCAAATTGGAATCCTTGACAACAACCTTGGTCCCAACCTCAAAATCCTTTTCAATCATGGGTACAAGGTATGCAAAATCCTTATGGGAGATTTGCTCAATTTTATCAATATCCTCCATCTTTTCAAAACCAACAAGCTCCACAACTTCCAAATCAAAACCCACAACTATCATTGCCATTTCAACAACAACAACCCTCTCAACAGAACCCAAACTCTCAACTCTTGCTTCCATTCCAACAGAAGTTAAATCAACTTCCTTCTCAGCCATTGCCAAACCCCAATAATAAAAACCCTCAAAATGCTTACATGGTAGAAGGTCAACAATTTCCTGCCTATATGATTGTTCCTCTCAATGATGTACAACTCAGATCTGGTAGAGTTCTAGATAAACCTTCTATAGATGCCCAAAATCAAAGCATTTCTGAGGAAGAATCTCTTGAAGCCAATAAGGGTTCTGAAGCATCTCTTCAAAACCCAAACACTCAGAAAGAAAAAGAAAAAGAGCTAACCCCCACAACTCCTATAGTTGAGCAACCTGCATCTTCATCCACACCTCCTTTTCCTGAAAGATTACAAATTGACAAAGGGGTGGAAAAACAAATCTTGTTGCCTGACTATGATTTTCTAGATGAATTGAAGAATGTCTGTATCAAGATTCCCTTGTTACAAGCCATTAGAGAGATTACTATTCTAGGAAAAACAATAAAGGAGTTGAGTCTTAAAAGACCAGGAAGGAAACCTAGAGATACAAGAAGAATCCACCTGGTAGGGAAAATTGCAGACATCATGATGGGAAAAATTACTATGCAGAAGTATGTAGATCCCGGTAGTCCAATTGTCAAAACACATATCAATGGGGTAGAAATTCCAAATACTTTGATTGATTTAGGGGCTGCTATCAACATTATGAGTAGATAGATTAAGGAACAACTGAAACTTCCTAATCTTCTCTTTACACCTACTTTACTGCAACTTGCAGATCGATCAATTATTAAACCAGATGGTGTATTAGAAGACATTTCAGTCTCCTTAGACTCTTGGGAATATCCAGTAGATTTTATGATTTTAACCCCCAAGAGTAATTTAGGAGGACACCCTCTCATCTTAGGAAGACCTTGGCTAGCCACAGCCGATGCTTTCATCAGTTGTAGGTCTGGGGATATGTATATTTCTGATGGTAATTTGACAAAGAAATTCAATCTGTATCCTCCAGCAAAAGCAATTACAGAAATATGAGATAATGAGTGGATTGATGATGAAGATACTATACAACCTGTCTTTACCATTTCTAAAGTTAGTGAAGATAGTCAAATTCTGAACACATTAGAAAACTTTGAAACATCTTCAAAATATGACCACACACAATTTCAGTTAGATTCTGACATTGAGTATCTATCATCTAGACAAATGTCTCTTTTCTTTATGGAAGAATTTGGTAGTTCCGCCATTGAGATCTTTCCAGGAAAAACATTGAATATCAACAAAAATTTGGAAAGATCGCAACAGGAAGAACTAACCAAAATCTTGCAAAAAAATTCTACTGCATTTGCATGGGAGTATACCGATATGAAAGGTATTGACCCTAAGACTTGCATTCATCACATCTACATTGAGGAAAATAGTAGACCAATCAGACAACCTCAGAGAAGGATGAATCCAAACCTTAGGGAGATAGTGAAAGAAGAGCTCCAAAAGTTACTTAATGTAAACTTCATTTATCCAATTTCAGATAGCCGATGGGTTTCTCCTTTGGTTATAGTACCTAAAAAGAATGGTAAATGGAGGGTATGCATTGATTACAGAGAATTGAACAAAGCAACTTTGAAGGATCACTTTCCTTTACCCTTTATCGATCAGGTATTAGATACTTTAGCAGGAAAAAAGTATTTTTCATTTTTGGATGGTTTTAGTGGTTACAATCAGATTCAGGTAGCACCTGAAGATCAGGACAAGACTACATTTACCTGTCCATGGGGAACTTTTGCTTACCGAGTACTTCCTTTTGGATTATGTAATGCACCCGCAACATTTCAAAGGGCAGTACTAGGAATCTTTTTCGATCTAATCCATGATTGTGTAGAGGTTTATATGGATGATTTTACAGTTTATGGTAATTCGTTTGAAGAGGCATTAGAGAATTTGGAAAGATTCCTTATAAGATGTAAAGAAACAAACCTATCATTAAGTCATGAAAAATGATTTATGATGTTTACTGAAGGGATTGTTTTAGGACATCATATTTCAGGAGATGGGATTAAAGTTGATAGATCCAAAGTTGAAGTCATCTCCAAGTTGCCTATTCCAAATTGTCAAAAAGATGTTAGAAGTTTTCTTGGATTTACTCGATACTATAGAAGATTTATTGAAAACTTCACCAAAATAGCATCTCCACTCTTCAAATTACTTACAAAAGACTGTGAATTCAAATGGGATCCTAATTGTCAATCTGCATTTGAAACTTTGAAAACAAGAATATCTGAAGCACCCATTTTGAGAGGTCCGAATTGGAAACTTCCTTTCCATATTTCCACAGATGCTTCAGATACAGCTCTAGGAGCTGTGTTGGGACAAAAGGATTTAGTTCCTTATGCCATTTACTACACCAGTAAAAATTTGACTCCCACTGAGTTAAACTATACTGTGACTGAGAAAGAGTTCTTAGCTGTTTTTCATGCAATCAATAAGTTTAGACACTATATAACTGGCTATGAAACTTTTGTCCATACTGATCATTCTGCAATTAGATATCTCATGAATAAACCTGTTACTAACGGCAGAGTTACAAGATGGCTCTTACTTTTACAAGAATTCAATATTACTGTGTTAGATAAACCAGGGAAACAAAATACAGTAGCTGATTTCTTGTCTAGAATCCAAAATACTAACGAAGATTCTCCTGTAGAGGATAAGTTTCCAGATGAATATTTGTTTGCAGTAACTACTAAGACTCCTTGGTATGCAGATATTGCTAACTATTTGGTTACAAGGAAGCTACCTCCACATCTATTTCCTGGTGAAAAAATAAAAATTATTCAGGAGAGTTCAAGTTATTCATGGATTTCTAATGAATTGTTTAAAACAGGGCTAGATTGTGTGATCAGAAGATGTGTTCGGGAAGATGAAATGCTTGAAATCCTCAAGGCATGTCATGATGAACCATGCGGTGGACACTTTGCTGACAAAAGGACGGCCTATAAAATCCTTTCTTTAGGATATTATTGGCCTTCCCTTTTCAAAGATGCAAAACAATATGTTAGAAGGTGTGACAGCTGCCAAAGAGTTGGGAGACCGACTCTTTCAAATGAAATGCCATTACAACCATAGGTACTCATCGAACCCTTTGAAAAATGGGCTTTAGATTTCATTGGACCCATTAATCCACCATCTAGACAAAAGAAGTATATATTGGTATGCACTGATTATGTCACTAAATGGGTAGAAGCCAAAGCATTGCCTTCTGCCACTGAAAATTCAGTTGTTCAATTTCTTTTTGAGGATATTTTTACTCGTTTTGGTGTCCCAAGAGAAATTGGGACAGATCAGGGAAGTCAATTTACATCTAACTTGATGGAGAAGCTGATGGAAGAATACAAAATGAAGCACAGAAAATCTACTCCTTACCATCCGCAAGCAAATGGCCAAGTGGAATCTACAAACAAAGTTCTTGAGAGCATCATCACCAAAACTGTTCATCTACACAGAAGATATTGGGCAGAAAGGCTTCCTGAAGCCTTATGGGCCTACAGAACTACATGGAGGAACACAACTGGACATTCTCCCTATGAACTTGTTTATGGGAAAGAAGTCCTGCTCCCATTGAGTTTCAAGTCAAGACTTTCAAGATGGCAGTCCAGTTGGGGATGAATCTATCAGAAGCCTAAAAGCACAGAATGGAGCAGCTGAATGAGCTAGATGAGATCAGACAAGATGCAATTTTAAGGACTGATCTAGTTCAACATCAAAGAGCTAAGTGGCATGACAGATACATCAAAGAGAGAAAGTTTCAAGAGGGAGATTGGGCGTTACTGTTTGATTCCAAGTTTAAAGACTTCAAAGGAAAATTTTAGACTCATTGGCTTGGGCCATATGAGATTGACAAAGTCTTTAACAATGGAGCGGTAAGAATCAAGACCATTGATGAATTTCGAACTCCTCTCATTGTGAATGGCCACCGATTGAAAATTTATCATAAGCCACTCTCAGAAGAGGAATTTGTCAAAATGTTCCAAGAGAATTCTGCAATAAGGTTGGTGGAGAAGAATCCTTCTCCCCCATCAGCCTAGCCTTTGTTTCTTTCCTGAAAAAATAAATAAATAAATAAATAAATAAAATAAAAATCGTATAAGCCTGAAAACCAATCATAGATTGGCAGTCTTATACAGAAAATATGGAGTGAAAATCAAGGACACTTGACACTCTATGTTTTCTAAAAAAAAATAAAATCTCCTCTCCTTCTCTTTCCATCTTCACTCCATCTCATTTGCCATTTCACTTCACCTCCATCTCATTCTCATTTCCATTTCACTTCACTCCACTTCATTTTCATTTCATTCCACTCATTCCATTTCATTTCATCAATAAAAGTCCCTTTCAGGACTATTTTCATTCAGTTAGTTCTTCTCTAACTATCTTTGTTCAGTTAAGTGGGTGTTGTCTCAGTTTCCGCAGATGGAAGCCGTTTCCACAGCCAAAAGCAGTTTCCGCAGCTAGAAACGATTTCCGCAGCCAGCATCACTCTGTTTTCAAATTTACAGTCAACTGTTAGTGCAATAATCATGAAATGCAGGTGTTATTGAGCTAAAGACATGGAGCATCTCCAAGACATCAAGGAAGAGCAATTGGTTAGAAGCCTTGAGCAAGAAATGACAAAGTTTCCAAAGGTATGATCAATTTTTTTTATCAAATAACAATTCAAGTCATAATTACGCATAGTTATCAAACCATAACAAGTTATACTATGTGCAATGATTTGATAAGATAGCTCCATTACCACTCCTATTCCACGATATCACTCCACACACCTTGCACTCATTTCTCCAACGGTCTCATGATTATTCCGAGTTTAAACTCAAGATTGACTGCACTTCCATTTATTACCCGTACTCTTGAGACGTGACCTATTTTGTTACGGTTCTTCTTAGCCGTAATTTCCGCAGCCGTCTGTTGAGACGTGTAAAAATTTCATACACAGTCATCCGATTCAAAAGAATCCCGACATTACTCCATTCGTTTACCACTCCACTAATACCATACTCCTCGCATGCATCCGCATTTTATTTTGAACTTGTTTACTGCTGCTCACCCTCTGTTCCTCCGGTAATTCAGGTATTTCCATTCCCTATTCTCCATTTTCGACTGCAGCCACTACAGTTATCCTAAACCCTGATTGCAGCCACTACAGTTTATTCCAAACCCCGATTGCAGCCACTACAGTCTATCCTAAACCCTGTAACCGAGCCATTTCTTTCTCTGAACCCTCACACGCAGAAGAGCTCTCAGTTGAAATTTAAACAGAGGATGGGAAAATTACTGAGGGTAGAGCCAGAAGGACCGAAATACTTGGAAGGTTATCCTCAAACTAAAGAATTGCTGAAGAAAGCCAGATGGTTACGATTTATCCAAAAGTTTAAAGGCCATAACAAGGAGGTGACCAAAGCTTTTGCACGTTCTTTTGATGATCAAACAGTGGAGATTGGAGACTTGAAGTCCACGGTGACTGAGGCCACAGTAGCAGCTGCCACGGGCCTACCTCAGGAAGGTGAAAGGTGGTTTAAAAATAGAAGTGTGGACGATCAGATATGGAGAATTATGCTACAAAACCAAGGTATGGATACCACCGTATTTACAAGAGGCATCCCTATTCATGCACTAAAAGAGGAATGGTCTAGTCTACTGTTAGTTATCTAGAAATTTATCATGTGTGAAGGAGGTTTTGGTTCTATGTATATGTATCATGCTAGACTGATGATGAATTTCTTAGAGGGTCACACTCTTAATTTGCCTCATTTTCTGCTATTGAGTTTGAAAAAGATGAGTTTTATAGTTCAAAAACACATAGGCAACATTGAATCTCATCTCTACCATCATGGATTCATAAAAATTCTTATTGAGGATCAGCTGAAGAAAACTAAAGATACTTGGGAGAAATTCTTGATAAGAAACTACTTCCAAGAGCCATCTGAGGCCTCTTGAAGTAGTCCAACGAAGATTCCAAGAAAAAGTAGGAGGAGAGAAAAGAACACTACAGTCCAAGACTCCCCTACTATAGAAACTCAAGAAACTGACCAAAAAGAAGAAGAAGATAGAGCTAAAGACAAGAAATAAGAGAAAGAAAAAGGAAAAAGAACCATCCAAGAAGTCTATCCATCCCCTGAGCAATCCATAGAGGAGGATTATCAACCACTGTCAGAAAGATTAGTACATCTTCAGGCTGCTGCTATAGCAAAGAAAAAGCAAAAAGGAAAACAGAGTGCACAAGAAAAGAGTACTAGTCCATACTTAAGAAGGAGCACTAGGCTAAGAGGAAAGGTGAGTAAAACCCAAGAAAAACAGCCTCACTTTATCGATTTAAGTGAAGAGACACTTGAGAAATCTCCAGCTCAGCCAAGCATTGAACCAAGTCCTCCACATGATGAAAGCCCTTTTCGGCCGGAAGGAGAGAGCAGTCCTCCTCCTCCACCAGATTTTGAGCTTAGTCCGAGAAAGATACCTGAGGTAGATCCTAATCAGCAAGAGGTATATAACTACCTGGAATCCTTAGAAAAATTAGCTGCAGGTCCGAGTACCACTCTGCCACTAGATGCACAAGTTCAGTCCTTGAAACAGGAGGTATTTGAATTAGAAGTCCTAAATAGGCATATCAAGCAGGAAAATGAAGCACTCAAAGAGCAGAGCAAGGTAGGTAAGATTATCCATGATAACAGTATGCTCCATTTAGGACTGTGGCAAAAGAAAAATAGGAAACTGAAGAAAAAGTGCAAAAAGTTAAGCAGAGCATTGATTAATCTCAAGTTCAAATGTCTAGTTAGGAAACCCAGGATGATGTTAGCACCAAAGAAGAAGAAAAGTGGGCTAGATGTTCTAGCAGAAGCCTCAGAACATATGGATTAGAGGGAAATGATTAAATTTTGGTTGCATGAGGACATGCAACACCTTCACAGTGGGGGTATGTTGAGCCTCAAACCTGCACCTTCCTATACACCCTCTCAGCCTTCTTTTTCCACTTACTTCATCCATCAAGCTGTTAAATCATTGCATTATAGTCTAAAAAGAGCTTCTGACATGGTTTTATAACTATGCTTATGACTGTTGTTTGGTTTAGATTTTTGTTCAGGCAGCTGCGGAAACTTGTCAGTTTCCGCAGCCAGCACAAGTTTCCGCAGCTAGCACAGGTTTCCGCAGCCATTTTGTTAAAGGCTATGCTACAGGTGTCCTATGAAGAAATGATCCACATGGACAAGCTACAGGTGACGTGTACATGGAACGTGTCCCTTCAGATCAGCCGAAACATCCATAAAAGGTCACGGTCAACAAAGGTCAAAGGCAAAGCCAACCAAGGAATTTAGCGGTGGCACGTCTCTGTTTTGAGCACGTGAAGGTTTACGTGGCATAGTTCTCAGCTCATGGAGATATCGGCACACCTGGAGATCAACCCCGTAACCTGAATCCAGCAGCTACCACTCCGAAGATTTAATGGACATGATGACCATTACGCTAGATCTCGGGCTGAGGAGATCTACGTGTCTCTGGCAACGCAGTTGACAGCATAGGATTTAGGAATTAGTTACAACACTTCTTCATTATAAATAACACGTTGATAAATGCTGTGTAGAAGCTTTTGGAGATGTAATTTTTGAACTGTTGTTATTATCACCCCACTGCACTCTGTTTTACATATTTTGCTGCTGCTTTAATACATGAGAATACTACTTTCCTGAGCTCATTTTTGTGACTGTTCGTTGGCTGGCTGAGGTGGCAGAGGGGCCCTGTGCACTAAAGCCCTGTATAGTTTTCATTTGATTTTATTATGTTTCTGCTTTCATAATCATTAGCTTGTATATAACATGCTGTTTTGATGTTTTTAATTCACTGTTGTTTACATTTTCATTTATGTTTTCTTATAGTTGTCAGCTGATCAATGCTTTTCTACAGGTTTTCTTAGGCGGCCCGGGCAAATTTTCATCTTTTTGACAACTATTGACATATGAGATCATCTTGTCCTTCCTGCTAATTTTCATTTTTTGAAGTTTAAATCCAGCACTGTTATTTTTCAAATTGTGTTTTGCTTATTTATTTTTCTGCTACTTAGACATCATACTACTCATTTGTTTATGGTTTCTTTCTATAGTCAAGTGACTCTATTAGTAAGGAATCAGAATATTACTTATTGTAGTGTGATTTAGTTTGCTTTCTTGCAATTTAAATATCATATTGCTTAATTTATTCATGATTGCTTCCCATAAGGTAGATTGAGCTGAAGGGTAAAGGATCAGAAGAGTTGAAGTAGTGTGATCAGTTTCCTTTATGCAATTTAATTTCTTGTAATTTAGATATCATATTGCTTAACTTATTCATGATTGCTTCCCATAAGGTAGATTGAGCTGAAGGGTAAAGGATCAGAAGAGTTGTAGTGTGATTAGTTTCCTTTATGCAATTTAATTTCTTGCAATTTAGATATCATATTGCTTAACTTGTTCATGATTTCTTCCCATAAGGTAGATTGATCTGAAGGGTAAAGGATCAGAAGAGTTGAAGTAGTGTGAATTAGTTGATTTTTCTTTCAGTCTTTGAGTTGCTTTAAGTTCAGTTTTTACTTTCTTTTTCATACAGCAGTAAGGATACTAGGCCATTGTCATTAGTTCACTGTTTGATACATTTACTTCCTCTTAAGAATTGATTTCATTACAGTTGTTTTAAAGCTTTCTTTTTGAACACTTTTAAGTTTGGAAAATCATTGTAGAAATCACCATTACCATCCATACTTAACTTTCATTTTCGCCATCACACACTAGGGAATCCATAAAAGATAAATCCAAAAACAAACTAAAAAAAAACTCAAAAACGACAAAAGGCTAAGAAAATGGTTATCTTGTACATATAGTACACTTCACTTCGTCAGTTTACGAATCCCGGATTGACATTTTAAATAGCAATTTAGAACACACTAAATTGACCAAACAAGATCCCTGGACGAAAACCTCTTTGAGGTGGCCAGGGCAAGCAGTGAGGGTGAAAACCTCATGAAGGCGCCCCAGTTGTCTCTCAAAATATAAAAAATGGAATAGAAAAAAAAAAGGATCCTTGGGCGAAAACCTCTCTGAGGCGCCCAGGGCAGATAGTGGGGGTGAAAACCTCATAAAGGTGCCCCTGCTGTCTTTCAAAAAAAAAAAAAAAAAAAAGAAAAAGAAGAAAAAAACAGGTCTGATCTTTGAAATTATTGCAGGTTGCAGGGATTATAGTGTAGATGAAGAAGGTCGCGAAAAACAAGGACAGGGGTCCATCCCAAGCTAACAGAAATCCTCACAGACACTCCCTCCATGGCCACTCACTTTTTCCAGGATTTGGACACATTTAGGTCAAGATTCAACCTCCTACAGGAAGTTTCAGGGCTTTCTACAGGAAGTTCTGCATTTCTACAAGAAACATCCTGTAGAACCTTTGGGTAGGCCAAAATCAATTCTGGAGAAGGATTTAAAGCTTAGAGTTTGTTGGTGAGGCTTGCAGCCATCCCTCTTTCCCATCCATCACCTGTTTCATCTCTTTCCACCGCCATTACCACAATTTGGTCCCGTATTCCTGCACGATCATTTTAAAAGTCCTGTTTTCCTCAGAGTGAATTTATTTTTCCTAAGGGACAAATCAAGTGTTCAAAAGCTCACACACTCTACCTGTCAAAAGCTTCAATAGGACCCTTCATCCATGACTATAGCCTTGCCCGTTTCAGCATGCATCCCAGGAGGAGAAGCAGCTACAGGATCTCCTACAGGAATCCTGTAGCAGCTGATCCATCTGGAGCGCACAGTCAAGAGCAGTTGAAATCGACACAGGAGGCATGCAACCAGCTCTGCGTGAATGTGAACACCTCCTCGACAGCTAAGAAAAGATGGGGCCGTGCATGCAACATTCACCACCAGAGGACCAGGTCCTGAAAGCCTTGCATCCAACATTAGCCAATGAACGAAGGAATTCCAACGCGTATGCACGAAGCAGCAGTGAGCAAAGCCACCGTTTCACATCCAGAAACCTGCGAAACACGTCCACGACCACACAAGTAAGTTCCTAACCTTATTTCGTCAAATTGCATAAGCTATACTATGAACACTGCATATCTGTGAATGGTGCGGATTGAACGAATGCAATGGCCAGTCAACTGGCCACCCACAGCCAGTAGAATTGCCTCGTGGGATCCGAACGAGCTCGGTTACACTCGATTCCGCCAGAAGGACGTGGAGCCGACACGTGGGAAGTGTCCAGTCGGGGAAAATCAGCAGATTTGCAGTGAAATCGGTGGATTGACAGGGATGACTGGAGATAGACATTGGCGGTGTTATCTCAAAATCAGGCCCTGGAAGGCTGCAGACCAGGAAGACTTCAAGTAACTATTTCAAACCGACTTTAGGCTGAGGTTTAGCCTCCTCAACCTGAGAGGGCTCTCTCTTGATGGATTAATGATTTTGATTAAAGATAAGATGGCTAACTCTTATAGAACAACTGTGAAAAATATGAATGGTGGAAACACATTAAACAAAACTATCCATTGGGCTTATGGAGTGAACAACACCTCAATATAACAATGAACTCAACCTTACATGGAAGTCAGGGCATTCAGCGTTTAAACATTCAGAACATAAACTCATAAGGGACCACACAGTTTATGCATGTATACAGGAAGTCAGAGCACATTCAGTGAATTCTGAGTGATTATACATCCATACCACTGTAAGAATTAAGAAAAGGACAACATCACCTATTCTGAACATAAAAAACCCTTCATGAATCCTGAGAAGTAAAATCAAGCATGTATTATTGAAAATGAGTCTTACATATGCCAAATACAAGTTTTTCCATAAAAATTTCCAACCCTGATTACATTGCTGTTTCAGCTATATATAGAGCTCTTCTACCTAACTGAGGTTCCTCCTCCAGCGTGAGGGGAACTCCAATTCTACCTATGATGACACCTACTAACATTTGAAACTAACTAATAAATACAGCAGACTACAAATTGACAGCTCTAGAAACCTAAAACAATTAGGATTCTAATTCGACATCATGCTGAATATATCATTTATTACAATCAAGATGGTGCTCCTACGAGAAAAAGGAGAAAACAGGCTCATTCTCTGACAATTGGTCTTTTTTAGTTTAGCTGTGATGGATGCTCGAAGCTTCTTATTGGTCCTTAATGTCGTATCCCTTTACCTCTGCTGAGAAACAGGAAACTGTCCCTGTTTTTATGCCTTTGTTTTCCTCAAAGATATTCGGAAGTAATTAGCCATGTTGATTTTCTTGAATTAGTAATGAGTGCCACGTCCTTCGTGTGTTGTAAGCTTTTCCCATGTGCATGTGTGCTGACACAAAAACTTTTTTAATGCTGATAGGAAAGTCTTCAAAATTTGGTTCACTGATCGTTAATTATGTAGCTTTAGCAGTTTCGTAGCGCGCTACGAAACTGCTGAGTTGTTCCCAAAAATCACAGTTTCAATGCTAAACTCTGACTGTCTTGATCTTTATTTTCTCAACAGCCACTCATTGAACGGATTAAAGGCCAAAGAGTTAACCTCACTCTGATGAGCTACAACTGATTGTTGAGGCTTGTTAGGTGCAGGTGTACGCATGTCCCATATGAGCAAATGACAATCATCTCCAACAGAGCCAAAAGATATTCGTGCTTCAAATGCCATGAAACATCCCCAACTGCTCCCTCATGGACCTTAAATATTTGATTGGCCTCAAGCACTTTCTTTCCAAATGCAGCATTTATATCCCACAAGCATATTTGTGCATCGTTTGAACCACTTAGTAGGTGACCTTCTTTGAGAGGACTCCATGAAAAACCATATCCTTCATTAGAATGACCTTTCAATATCGGTTCAAGATTGCAAATCCTTTCTTGAGGAGCCTTTGATGGATGCTTGCTGTAATCAAACACATAAACATCTGGGCTCACTGTCTTCGTTGCAATGACAAATGAATTCTGTGGCATGATTAATCTTCTGGATTATTTGTACCTTGGCTTCGGTGGATTGAAAAACCTTCAATGATGTCATTTTCAGAGTTTTGCAGGGGAATCTGGACTTCTACTATCATCAAATAATTTGGCTCGTCCTCTGAAGTACGGGTACCCACTATGATTTTCTGCTGAATTGTTTTTTTTTTATCATCCATTAACACTGACCAGTCATTTGACAGCTTCAGTGCTGCAATCTGGTGTTCGTTTTGACTTTTGTTGAAAATGATTTGCTCAAACGAGAGCGCTTTAGCCAGCCGCAGCAGAGTAATCCCGCAATGACATATATGACACCACATGCAAGCAACATGTAGCTTGCAATCTCACGCAAAAGAATGATATATATTTTACTCACTGTTCCTTCAGACAGAGCTCTTGTCATGACAGCAACAAATATTTGAAGCATTCCTCTTTCCACCCAATACTCCAGAATTCGCCAAAACTTCTGAATCCACTTCCATTCAGTCTCTGCGATCACCACAAATAACGCAATAAGCATTGTATAACCCCGGAGGATGCCATCAAAGACATCTTCACCATTTTTGAATGAATGGTTGAGAGCACGTTTATAACAACGCAGAGGAGCGCGCTGAGGATGGTAACGACGCTGAAGCATCTGCAGACGACCAAGAAGGGATCTGTGCGGTTCACATTCTGAGAGTTTTAAGTGCAGTTTTAGGCTCTATGAGCACCTGAACAAGTTGGTCTTCAGTCAACGTTGAGAGGCTAACAAGAACAGGAAATCGTCCAGTGAACTCTGGTATTAAACCATATGCAATAAGATCACTACTCTCAACCGACTCTAGCAAGGATGATGTCACCGCAGCATTTGTCAGGCCACCAGTCCTCATATTAGCTCGTATAGGCGTTCCAAAGCCAATAGAAGAATCTTGCCATCTCTTAGAAATCGTTTTCTCTAGATCCACGAAAACCCTGCCACATATAAAGGGAATATCCTTTGTATCGATCTGAATATGATCGACACGAGGATGTTTGCGAGCTCCCTTTTCTGGAACATGTACAACTGTTCCTTCTAGCATTTTAAGTAATGCCTGTTGAACAGCTTTAACATTGAAATCAACGACCATGAGTAGTTTATACAAAATAGACTACACATGTAGTAAATCTGAAGTTTCCTTCACTGGGAGAAAGCATGATCTTGGAACATTGACACCAATTGCACGATCAAAAACTTACAGCAACGCCTGCAGCCATTTCAAGCTGAAGCACCTTTACCGCATTTACTTCCTTCGGATTTGGAATTATCTTCTTCTGGGGGTTTTTCTATCTTTCTGTTCTTCAAGACATTTTGCAAATTAGAAACAAAGGAAGGTGGCAAGAGCCCGTTCTTCTCAAAAGTGATACTTCCAAATTGATCACAAATCGAAACCAGAATCAGAAGTTTCGGTCTTAATAGAGAATTTTCAAATTTGGTTTTGGATGGAAGTCCTGATTTGAATGGTACAGGCAAGAATCAAATTTGAAGGTTACAGAACACGCGTCAAGACCGACATGTAAGACCTTGCACATGCTATCCCCGTAAACTTCTTGCAAAAAATATGACAGCTGGGGTGAGATTTGCTATGGATCAGCACGAATTCCCGATTTCATAGCGCAGTTAGTGCAAAATCGGTGTTTTGCGCTACGAAATCACCTAGACGGAGGTTTCTGTGCTGTGAACTTTGAAATAGAATTGACATATGGAGCTTAGGTGTGGTGTGAGACCATTGATGGACTAAAACAGAGAATTGACCCCATTTGACACACTAGGAAGACTCTTAACAAGACTCTAAAACAAGATGAAAAGACTAGGCCCAAAACTGACACCAACCCTTTGACAAATTTAAAAAATTGATGTTCAGAATTTAAACTATTTTTTCTTGAGTGATAACAGGTGGCTCCACTTGGGATAGTGTGCCCCTGTGGTACACTAAGAACATGCAGGTCCAGTGCTTTGTCCATTTTATGAAAAACATAGGTTTTCTTGATAAATAGAAATTTGTTAGACAAGCATCCCCTTTAAGCTTCTTGGGCCTTCACCTTAGATGATCACTGTAGAAGAAAGAAATCTATATCTACTGAAAAAATGCTCAGTCAACCTTGAGCTTATTTGCATTTTCCTACCTACCTACCCTAACAATTCAAACTTCTTTCAGCTCAATCATTGTGAAATTTCCAATGTAGCCAAGCATTTGTCTTATCTGATATTTGAGTTTTTTGACTGCATCGGAGTTCAGAGCCACAATGATATTGTGATGACCACTGCCACTGAAATTGCCTCTGATCTTCATAGAAAAACTAAAACACTGGAGAGTAAAACTCTTCCATGTATTTTGCTATAGGATCCCAGAATACATGATTAGCTTGATAATTCTTGTAACTTTCTGGTTGTGCAAACTGATTTTCAACAACAGTGTACAGTTCCTCAATCGTGAAAGAGAAAGGAAGCAACACTCTCTCCTTGTGTTCTGCCATAGAAAGCTTCTGAAAATAATGATCATGATTATGAAAACTATATGCCTGAATTTGACCTTCTAAACCTTCAATGTCTTTCTCAATGTCCTCAGCAACTTCATCCAAAAATTTCATCTTATCCTCTGCCTTACACTCAAATGATTTTAGATACGAGGACAAGGACAAAGAAAAATTTTCATTTGTTTCTCCATTACTATGATCATTATTCCATTGTTTGAAACCTTGAATTGAAGGAGAGTTTGCCACCACATCTGATCTATCTATCCATTCCTCCAAAAACATAAGCCAAAAGTCTTCAAATGACTTGATGGATTTGACAGGAAAGCTTTCAATCCACCGTTTACATTTCCCTTGAAATGAATCATAGAACAACATAATGCAAACATCCTCATGTTTAACTCTAAGAAGCTCAGTAAAATCACAGAAATCTGATATATGCTTCAAAGTTAAACTCAAATCTTCTCCATTGAATTTTGGACCATTCCTTAGAAAATATGCATCCTTGGGAAAATGATTTGGGAAACCATGAATTCCTGGAAAATTTATGCATGCATACCTTGAAATAAGAATGGTAGCATTTGGGTCCTTCATAACTCCAGTGGAATCACCATGAATGTATGAATTTTGAATTCTTCAACAATGGAGTCGCCAAGGTAGATTCGCAGCCTCAAAAATTCTTCTGAGCTCCTGCTACCTTCAGAAGTTCAGTCTCTTGATTTCGGGAATGAATAATCTTCAGGCTCCCGGCAGACGCACCAAAATGTTATCTCAAAATCAGGCCCTGGAAGGCTGCAGACCAGGAAGACTTCAAGTAACTATTTCAAACCGACTTTAGGCTGAGGTTTAGCCTCCTCAACCTGAGAGGGCTCTCTCTTGATGGATTAATGATTTTGATTAAAGATAAGATGGCTAACTCTTATAGAACAACTGTGAAAAATATGAATGGTGGAAACACATTAAACAAAACTATCCATTGGGCTTATGGAGTGAACAACACCTCAATATAACAATGAACTCAACCTTACATGGAAGTCAGGGCATTCAGCGTTTAAACATTCAGAACATAAACTCATAAGGGACCACACAGTTTATGCATGTATACAGGAAGTCAGAGCACATTCAGTGAATTCTGAGTGATTATACATCCATACCACTGTAAGAATTAAGAAAAGGACAACATCACCTATTCTGAACATAAAAAACCCTTCATGAATCCTGAGAAGTAAAATCAAGCATGTATTATTGAAAATGAGTCTTACATATGCCAAATACAAGTTTTTCCATAAAAATTTCCAACCCTGATTACATTGCTGTTTCAGCTATATATAGAGCTCTTCTACCTAACTGAGGTTCCTCCTCCAGCGTGAGGGGAACTCCAATTCTGCCTATGATGACACCTACTAACATTTGAAACTAACTAATAAATACAGCAGACTACAAATTGACAGCTCTAGAAACCTAAAACAATTAGGATTCTAATTCGACATCATGCTGAATATATCATTTATTACAATCAAGATGGTGCTCCTACGAGAAAAAGGAGAAAACAGGCTCATTCTCTGACAATTGGTCTTTTTTAGTTTAGCTGTGATGGATGCTCGAAGCTTCTTACTGGTCCTTAATGTCGTATCCCTTTACCTCTGCTGAGAAACAGGAAACTGTCCCTGTTTTTATGCCTTTGTTTTCCTCAAAGATATTCGGAAGTAATTAGCCATGTTGATTTTCTTGAATTAGTAATGAGTGCCACGTCCTTCGTGTGTTGTAAGCTTTTCCCATGTGCATGTGTGCTGAAACAAAAACTTTTTTAATGCTGATAGGAAAGTCTTCAAAATTTGGTTCACTGATCGTTAATTATGCAGCTTCAGCAGTTTCATAGCGCGCTACGAAACTGCTGAGTTGTTCCCAAAAATCACAGTTTCAATGCTAAACTCTGACTGTCTTGAGCTTTATTTTCTCAACAGCCACTCATTGAACGGATTAAAGGCCAAAGAGTTAACCTCACTCTGATGAGCTACAACTGATTGTTGAGGCTTGTTAGGTGCAGGTGTACGCATGTCCCATATGAGGAAATGACAATCATCTCCAACAGAGCCAAAAGATATTCGTGCTTCAAATGCCATGAAACATCCCCAACTGCTCCCTCATGGACCTTAAATATTTGATTGGCCTCAAGCACTTTCTTTCCAAATGCAGCATTTATATCCCACAAGCATATTTGTGCATCGTTTGAACCACTTAGTAGGTGACCTTCTTTGAGAGGACTCCATGACAAACCATATCCTTCATTAGAATGACCTTTCAATATCGGTTCAAGATTGCAAATCCTTTCTTGAGGAGCCCTTGATGGATGCTTGCTGTAATCAAACACATAAACATCTGGGCTCACTGTCTTCGTTGCAATGACAAATGAATTCTGTGGCATGATTAATCTTCTGGATTATTTGTACCTTGGCTTCGGTGGATTGAAAAACCTTCAATGATGTCATTTTCAGAGTTTTGCAGGGGAATCTGGACTTCTACTATCATCAAATAATTTGGCTCGTCCTCTGAAGTACGGGTACCCACTATCATTTTCTGCTGAATTGTTTTTTTTTTTATCATCCATTAACACTGACCAGTCATTTGACAGCTTCAGTGCTGCAATCTGGTGTTCGTTTTGACTTTTGTTGAAAATGATTTGCTCAAACGAGAGCGCTTTAGCCAGCCGCAGCAGAGTAATCCCACAATGACATATATGACACCACATGCAAGCAACATGTAGCTTGCAATCTCACGCAAAAGAATGATATATTTTTTACTCACTGTTCCTTCAGACAGAGCTCTTGTCATGACAGCAAAAAATATTTGAAGCATTCCTCTTTCCACCCAATACTCCAGAATTCGCCAAAACTTCTGAATCCACTTCCATTCAGTCTCTGCGATCACCACAAATAACGCAATAAGCATTGTATAACCCCGGAGGATGCCATCAAAGACATCTTCACCATTTTTGAATGAATGGCTGAGAGCACGTTTATAACAACGCAGAGGAGCGCGTTGAGGATGGTAACGATGCTGAAGCATCTCCAGACGACCAAGAAGGGATCTGTGCGGTTCACATTCTGAGAGTTTTAAGTGCAGTTTTAGGCTCTATGAGCACCTGAACAAGTTGGTCTTCAGTCAACGTTGAGAGGCTAACAAGAACAGGAAATCGTCCAGTGAACTCTGGTATTAAACCATATGCAATAAGATCACTACTCTCAACCGACTCTAGCAAGGATGATGTCACCGCAGCATTTGTCAGGCCACCAGTCCTCATATTAGCTCGTATAGGCGTTCCAAAGCCAATAGAAGAATCTTGCCATCTCTCAGAAATCGTTTTCTCTAGATCCACGAAAACCCTGCCACATATAAAGGGAATATCCTTTGTATCGATCTGAATATGATCGCCACGAGGATGTTTGCGAGCTCCCTTTTCTAGAACATGTACAACTGTTCCTTCTAGCATTTTAAGTAATGCCTGTTGAACAGCTTTAACATTGAAATCAGCGACCATGAGTAGTTTATACAAAATAGACTACACAAGTAGTAAATCTGAAGTTTCCTTCACTGGGAGAAAGCATGATCTTGGAACATTGACACCAATTGCACAATCAAAAACTTACAGCAACGCCTGCAGCCATTTCAAGCTGAAGCACCTTTACCGCATTTACTTCCTTCGGATTTGGAATTATCTTCTTCTGGGGGTTTTTCTATCTTTCTGTTCTTCAAGACATTTTGCAAATTAGAAACAAAGGAAGGTGGCAAGAGCCCGTTCTTCTCAAAAGTGATACTGCCAGATTGATCACAAATCGAAACCAGAATCAGAAGTTTTGGTCTTAATAGAGAATTTTCAAATTTGGTTTTGGATGGAAGTCCTAATTTGAATGGTACAGGGAAGAATCAAATTTGAAGGTTACAGAACACGCGTCAAGACCGACATGTAAGACCTTGCACATGCTATCCCTGTAAACGTCTTGCAGAAAATATGACAGCTGGGGTGAGATTTGCTATGGATCAGCACGAATTCCCGATTTCATAGCGCAGTTAGTGCAAAATCGGTGTTTTGCGCTACGAAATCACCTAGACGGAGGTTTCTGCGCTGTGAACTTTGAAATAGAATTGACATATGGAGCTTAGGTGTGGTGTGAGACCATTGATGGACTAAAACAGAGAATTGACCCCATTTGACACACTAGCAAGACTCTAAAACAAGATGAAAAGACTAGGCCCAAAACTGACACCAACCCTTTGACAAATTTAAAAAATTGATGTTCAGAATTTAAACTATTTTTTCTTGAGTGATAACAGGTGGCTCCACTTGGGATAGTGTGCCCCTGTGGTACACTAAGAACATGCAGGTCCAGTGCTTTGTCCATTTTATGAAAAACACAGATTTTCTTGATAAACAGAAATTTGTTAGACAAGAATCCCCTTTAAGCTTCTTGGGCCTTCACCTTAGATGATCACTGTAGAAGAAAGAAATCTATATCTACTGAAAAAATGCTCAGTCAACCTTGAGCTTATTTGCATTTTCCTACCTACCTACCCTAACAATTCAAACTTCTTTCAGCTCAATCAATGTGAAATTTCCAATGTAGCCAATCATTTGTCTTATCTGATATTTGAGTTTTTTGACTGCATCGGAGTTCAGAGCCACAATGATATTGTGATGACCACTGCCACTGAAATTGCCTCTGATCTTCATAGAAAAACTAAAACACTGGAGAGTAAAACTCTTCCATGTATTTTGCTATAGGATCCCAGAATACATGATTAGCTTGATAATTCTTGTAACTTTCTGGTTGTGCAAACTGATTTTCAACAACAGTGTACAGTTCCTCAATCGTGAAAGAGAAAGGAAGCAACACTCTCTCCTTGTGTTCTGCCATAGAAAGCTTCTGAAAATAATGATCATGATTATGAAAACTATATGCCTGAATTTGACCTTCTAAACCTTCAATGTCTTTCTCAATGTCCTCAGCAACTTCATCCAAAAATTTCATCTTATCCTCTGCCTTACACTCAAATGATTTTAGATACGAGGACAAGGACAAAGAAAAATTTTCATTTGTTTCTCCATTACTATGATCATTATTCCATTGTTTGAAACCTTGAATTGAAGGAGAGTTTGCCACCACATCTGATCTATCTATCCATTCCTCCAAAAACATAAGCCAAAAGTCTTCAAATGACTTGATGGATTTGGCAGGAAAGCTTTCAATCCACCGTTTACATTTCCCTTGAAATGAATCATAGAACAACATAATGCAAACATCCTCATGTTTAACTCTAAGAAGCTCAGTAAAATCACAGAAATCTGATATATGCTTCAAAGTTAAACTCAAATCTTCTCCATTGAATTTTGGACCATTCCTTAGAAAATATGCATCCTTGGGAAAATGATTTGGGAAACCATGAATTCCTGAAAAATTTATGCATGCATACCTTGAAATAAGAATGGTAGCATTTGGGTCCTTCATAACTCCAGTGGAATCACCATGAATGTATGAATTTTGAATTCTTCAACAATGGAGTCACCAAGGTAGATTTGCAGCCTCAAAAATTCTTCTAAGCTCCTGCTACCTTCAGAAGTTCAGTCTCTTGATTTCGGGAATGAATAATCTTCAGGCTCCCGGCAGACGCACCAAAATGTTATCTCAAAATCAGGCCCTGGAAGGCTGCAGACCAGGAAGACTTCAAGTAACTATTTCAAACCGACTTTAGGCTGAGGTTTAGCCTCCTCAACCTGAGAGGGCTCTCTCTTGATGGATTAATGATTTTGATTAAAGATAAGATGGCTAACTCTTATAGAACAACTGTGAAAAATATGAATGGTGGAAACACATTAAACAAAACTATCCATTGGGCTTATGGAGTGAACAACACCTCAATATAACAATGAACTCAACCTTACATGGAAGTCAGGGCATTCAGCGTTTAAACATTCAGAACATAAAATCATAAGGGACCACACAATTTATGCATGTATACAGGAAGTCAGAGCACATTCAGTGAATTCTGAGTGATTATACATCCATACCACTGTAAGAATTAAGAAAAGGACAACATCACCTATTCTGAACATAAAAAACCCTTCATGAATCCTGAGAAGTAAAATCAAGCATGTATTATTGAAAATGAGTCTTACATATGCCAAATACAAGTTTTTCCATAAAAATTTCCAAACCTGATTACATTGCTGTTTCAGCTATATATAGAGCTCTTCTACCTAACTGAGGTTCCTCCTCCAGCGTGAGGGGAACTCCAATTCTACCTATGATGACACCTACTAACATTTGAAACTAACTAATAAATACAGCAGACTACAAATTGACAGCTCTAGAAACCTAAAACAATTAGGATTCTAATTCGACATCATGCTGAATATATCATTTATTACAATCAAGATGGTGCTCCTACGAGAAAAAGGAGAAAACAGGCTCATTCTCTGACAATTGGTCTTTTTTAGTTTAGCTGTGATGGATGCTCGAAGCTTCTTACTGGTCCTTAATGTCGTATCCCTTTACCTCTGCTGAGAAACAGGAAACTGTCCCTGTTTTTATGCCTTTGTTTTCCTCAAAGATATTCGAAAGTAATTAGCCATGTTGATTTTCTTGAATTAGTAATGAGTGCCACGTCCTTCATGTGTTGTAAGCTTTTCCCATGTGCATGTGTGCTGAAACAAAAACTTTTTTAATGCTGATAGGAAAGTCTTCAAAATTTGGTTCACTGATCGTTAATTATGCAGCTTCAGCAGTTTCGTAGCGCGCTACGAAACTGCTGAGTTGTTCCCAAAAATCACAGTTTCAATGCTAAACTCTGACTGTCTTGAGCTTTATTTTCTCAACAACCACTCATTGAACGGATTAAAGGCCAAAGAGTTAACCTCACTCTGATGAGCTACAACTGATTGTTGAGGCTTGTTAGGTGCAGGTGTACGCATGTCCCATATGAGCAAATGACAATCATCTCCAACAGAGCCAAAAAGATATTCGTGCTTCAAATGCCATGAAACATCCCCAACTGCTCCCTCATGGACCTTAAATATTTGATTGGCCTCAAGCACTTTCTTTCCAAATGCAACATTTATATCCCACAAGCATATTTGTGCATCGTTTGAACCACTTAGTAGGTGACCTTCTTTGAGAGGACTCCATGACAAACCATATCCTTCATTAGAATGACCTTTCAATATCGGTTCAGGATTGCAAATCCTTTCTTGAGGAGCCTTTGATGGATGCTTACTGTAATCAAACACATAAACATCTGGGCTCACTGTCTTCGTTGCAATGACAAATGAATTCTGTGGCATGATTAATCTTCTGGATTATTTGTACCTTGGCTTCGGTGGATTGAAAAACCTTCAATGATGTCATTTTCAGAGTTTTGCATGGGAATCTGGACTTCTACTATCATCAAATAATTTGGCTCATCCTCTGAAGTACGGGTACCCACTATGATTTTCTGCTGAATTGTTTTTTTTTTATCATCCATTAACACTGACCAGTCATTTGACAGCTTCAGTGCTGCAATCTGGTGTTCGTTTTGACTTTTGTTGAAAATGATTTGCTCAAACGAGAGCGCTTTAGCCAGCCGCAACAGAGTAATCCCACAATGACGTATATGACACCACATGCAAGCAACATGTAGCTTGCAATCTCACGCAAAAGAATGATATATTTTTTACTCACTGTTCCTTCAGACAGAGCTCTTGTCATGACAGCAACAAATATTTGAAGCATTCCTCTTTCCACCCAATACTCCAGAATTCGCCAAAACTTCTGAATCCACTTCCATTCAGTCTCTGCGATCATCACAGATAATGCAATAAGCACTGTATAACCCCGGAGGATGCCATCAAAGACATCTTCACCATTTTTGAATGAATGGCTGAGAGCACGTTTATAACAACGCAGAGGAGCGCGCTGAGGATGGTAACGACGCTGAAGCATCTGCAAACGACCAAGAAGGGATCCGTGCGATTCACATTCTGAGAGTTTTAAGTACAGTTTTAGGCTCTATGAGCACCTGAACAAGTTGGTCTTCAGTCAACGTTGAGAGGCTAACAAGAACAGGAAATCGTCTAGTGAACTCTGGTATTAAACCATATGCAATAAGATCACTACTCTCAACCGACTCTAGCAAGGATGTTGTCACCGCAGCATTTGTCAGGCCACCAGTCCTCATATTAGCTCGTATAGGCGTTCCAAATCCAATAGAAGAATCTTGCCGTCTCTCAGAAATCGTTTTCTCTAGATCCACAAAAACCCTGCCACATATAAAGGGAATATCCTTTGTATCGATCTGAATATGATCGCCACGAGGATGTTTGCGAGCTCCCTTTTCTGGAACATGTACAACTGTTCCTTCTAGCATTTTAAGTAATGCCTGTTGAACATCTTTAACATTGAAATCAGCGACCATGAGTAGTTTATACAAAATAGACTACACAAGTAGTAAATCTAAAGTTTCCTTCACTGGGAGAAAGCATGATCTTGGAACATTGACACCAATTGCATGATCAAAAACTTACAGCAACGCCTGCATCCATTTCAAGCTGAAGCACCTTTACCTCATTTACTTCCTTCGGATTTGGAATTATCTTCTTCTGGGGGTTTTTCTATCTTTCTGTTCTTCAAGACATTTTGCAAATTAGAAACAAAGGAAGGTGGCAAGAGCCCGTTCTTCTCAAAAGTGATACTGCCAGATTGATCACAAATCGAAACCAGAATTAGAAGTTTCGGTCTTAATAGAGAATTTTCAGATTTGGTTTTGGATGGAAGTCCTGATTTGAATGGTACAGGCAAGAATCAAATTTGAAGGTTACAGAACACGCGTCAAGACCGACATGTAAGACCTTGCACATGCTATCCCCGTAAACTTCTTGCAGAAAATATGACAGCTGGGGTGAGATTTGCTATGGATCAGCACGAATTCCCGATTTCATAGCGCAGTTAGTGCAAAATCGGTGTTTTGCGCTACGAAATCACCTAGACGGAGGTTTCTGCGCTGTGAACTTTGAAATAGAATTGACATATGGAGCTTAGGTGTGGTGTGAGACCATTGATGGACTAAAACAGAGAATTGACCCCATTTGACACACTAGCAAGTCTCTTAACAAGACTCTAAAACAAGATGAAAAGACTAGGCCCAAAACTGACACCAACCCTTTGACAAATTTAAAAAATTGATGTTCAGAATTTAAACTATTTTTTCTTGAGTGATAACAGGCGATCAGAGACACGTCGGGGAATGATGGCCATGACGTTGTCTAACGGCTCGGCCTGGACACCTCACCCCCCGCGCCATGAATTACGCCGTATTTCAAAATCATTCAGCTAGAGCACTCACATTAACCACTGTCATTTATGCCTACAACCGGTTTTCAGCAACGTGAGCGTCCTCCTCCTCTGCAGTTCGTTAGCCCGAGTTTCTCGGCCTGGTTCAAATCTTCCTGCGTCCCAGGCTTGATCAACAGCACCGTGACATCCTCCAGAAGCCGGGAAATCTCTCCACAGGAAGGAGCTCTATAGGAAGCACAGCATACCCTCCCGGAGCAAAGAAACCATATCTTCTGCGTCGGAATTGGAAATTTCGAAGAGAGGTAGGCTCGAACACGCCATTCCCATGCTTGATATTTCGAAAGGTGGTGAATTAGCTTGTTTGAAGTGGGAAAAATTAAAACCAGTCTACCTGTGGGTCAAGAATAGTGGTTTGCTTATATGATACACAGAATTTCTTTCAAATGATGCTGCATCACATTTTCCTCCACGGTTCCTGTTAACCAATTCTCTCCATGAACGATAAACCGCTGTAAGGCTCACCTGTGCACATATAAAAAAAAAATTGTGACTGTTATGTGGATGGAATAGAAAAACAAGCTCTGCACCCTGTCTGTGAGAGCCTAATTTCCTTTTGACAAGTCGAGTTTTGGGCAGCAGCAGTAGTATAACCAGGAAATTGGTGAAAGGGGAGATACAAACAGCTGAGAAACCCTGTCCTGAGAATCAAAGGAGGAAACCATATCAAAATTTCCATTCTAACCAGAGCTCAAGCCAAAAATAGAGTGTTTTCATCATGCCAGGAGGGTTTATCAGAAAGGAACCCTCAGATTCCAGAAAATTGAGGGAAACTCCCAAGGTGGTAGAACTGTTTACCCGTGCCAACTGGATGACCTTCTGTGACAGAATTCAAGGTCACGATGATGAAATAACAGAGGAGTTCCTAAGGTCCCTGCAGCCCAAATCAAAAACACTGGCCACTGTAAATTTCAGAGGATTGACCTTGAAACTCACCCCACAACTCATTAGTCGGGTCACTGATTTGCCATTGGGGATACCCTGGGATAAAGAGGAAAGGAAATTGGGCCAGAAGGCCAAAAAGGAATTCTTCCTACCAGAAGAACAGTTTTCAGAGGATAAGAATGGGGTCCGGAGAGCCAGCCTTCAGCCATTTTGGAGCGAGGTCAGCCTTCAGATTATGAAATATATTACCTGTGAGGGGCGATTCAGTATTGTGTATGGTTATCACTTCCGCTTGTTAATTGAGCTCAGGCATAAGATGTATTTTCCCTCAAAACAAAAATTGAGCATCCCATACTTCCTCCTACAGTCATTGATTGAGTGTGGCACAAAACTGAAGGAGGGGACACCAGACCAGCTAGCTCATCATGGGCTTATCAAGCTCCTAGTAGAAGATGCCCTCCATACTTATACTGTCCCTATCTCCTGGGATATTTTCCGTAATATGTCCAAGGATGATGATATTCGGACTCTGGTCGAAGAACTTACTTCATCCAGCAGTGAGGAAAAGAAGCAGATTGAGGCAGAGAGGAAAACTAAGGGTAAGGAAGCTAAGGGTAAGAAAACCCAGGGCAGACCACCACAGGAAAAGCCACAAGTAAAGCAACAGGAAAATTAAGAGGAAAAGCAAGAAAAAGGACAAGCTGCTGAGGCCAAAGCTGTGGGTGGAGTAAAAACACAAAATCCAAGGGAGAAACGGTTGCAAACCCGAGAAGAGAGGACTGAAAAAGTCCAAACAAGTAAGGGCACACCCAAGGCAACCACAGCACAAGTCAAAGAGAAGGCACCCCCAACCAAGCAAGCCAAATCAGTAAAAACCGGTTCTACAGGAAGCCGGCAGACTGTTTCTACAGGAAGCCAGAAAAGGGTCACTACAGGACTTTCTACAGGAAGTCTGAGAAAAGGGTAGTAGAAGGAGAAATCGCCTGAGATTTTAGCTAGGGAGGTAGCAGCTGTGCTGGACGCCCTAAGCACATCTCCCAAGCAGAAGGAGAAGCGAAAGAGGGAGCTTCCACTATATTTTAAGGTCAGAAGGAGCGTGAGGATTAAAACTGGCAGACCCCAGCCACCGTCCAAAGAACCAACCACCATTTTAGACACCCCTACCACACCAAAGGAGAGGTCCCCCTCCAAGGAAGCCATCACTTATGAATGGGGAAGCCCGAAGACATCCACCTGGAGGGAGAGAATGAAAATGTTGGACACAAAGGCCTCTCTATAGGATGCTGAGACTATTCTACAAGAAACACTGGCTAGACTAAAGGAGACCGAAGCAATGGAGGGTGAGGCAGCTAAATCACCTCAAAGGGAAGAAAAGGTAGAACACATTATGGAACCTAGCCCCCAGCCTAGCTTGGGCTCCTACTATAACTTCTTGGAGGCCGGAAAGATCATTCCTCAGAAATTCACAGTGCCACTTTTCCTTGCACTAGAGGAAGAGAGAGTGAGGACCCACACTTGGATGAAAATCGCTAAGTCCAAGGGAGTGGCAGATATAGGTCCTCTGGAGGAGCAGCTCAAGGAGGCCAGAAGAGAATTGGCTATGGTACGACATGTGGAGAGCAGCCAATGGGTCAGGCTACAGGAAGAAAATGAGCTGCTCAAATGACAACTACAGTCACAGGGGCAAGGGGAGGAAGACAGGCCTCATATCTTGGGAGAGAAACCCCAATAGGAGGGGCCCACAACAGCCACAGATACCCCTTATGAACAACAGAGAAAAGAAGGGGTGCAGACAGAAATTGAGATATTGAATCGGCAGCTACGGGAAAAAGAATTGGAGACACAATCTCTGAAACAGCAGATACAAGAAAAGGAGGCCCAACTAGCCTACATGGCCAGCTGGGCAATGGAAGCTCTGCAGTGTAGGTAGCCTGCAAAATCCTATGCCTTATACCTCAAGGATCAGTGGTTACAGTTTCAGATCAATACCTTGGCTCAAAGGGGCATCACCCCATTCCAAAATTATCATCAGTTTGCAGCTCTATGTGGCAGTGGTTCATCTGAGGATAGGGCCAAATTATCAGAGTTCTACCTGCACAACTTTGCCCTTCCGGACATGAACGCATGGGATCCTAACACGGTGATAGGATATGTACAGCTTATGGCCATGGCCTCTTGGATGAGCCATGAGGAGAAGAGAGCAGCAGAGGTCTGCAGTATCATAGGTAGAGAGCTCAGTGAGCCTCTCATGATCAAAGCAGAGCCAGATGACCCATCAGCAGTGATAAGCGCCCACCAGCATTTGGCCAACAGTCCTCAGGATCTACTGAAATACATTGAGCAAACAGGCTCAAGCCATTGCCCATTTTGAGGACATGGAGAGACGGTTGGGAGAAAACTGTATGCATGCCTGCACAAGGTGGTGGAACACACTGCCTCACAGCTTGAAGATAATGGAATACCACTCTCCCACTAGGATGAGGGAGGCCTTGGCAAGGGTACCTCTCTACAAATAGTTGATGCAGAACTTGCAGGCCAATTGGATTGGCTTGAAATTTAGTCCTCCTTTACTTCTGGGATTGCTAGAAGGAGTGAAGGAAGAGGAGGAAGGTAGACAATGGGAGGAAGTGGAAAGGAAGGCAGGATTCCATGACCGGGAAGAGGATATCACAGCAGAGGCCTGGGACGTGAGGGAGGTGGTCAAAGCCATCAAGGATGATGAGCTGGACTAGTTGCTCAGAGGATGAGCAACCGATTTAGCAGGGGGGTGATGATGAGCCCCCAAATTGGGTAACTTATTGGGCTCATTTTGCCTAATTGTCCTTGTTCAATCCTCCATTTTTCATATATTATGCATGTTTTTTAGTATGTTTGTGTTATTTGAACGAATAAGGGTGGTCACTCTACCTAGGAGGCTAATACGTGGTTATTTCAGGATTTTTGGACAAATTTTGGAGCAAAACCAAGCAATCATGGGTCAACTGACAGCCAAGCTTGAGGTGAGGATTCGTAGGGAGGTTGTCTCTTGCATTAAATGGCCTTCCTTGAAATCTCCACCCTCAACTCCGAGCTCCACAGGCCACCAAAACAAGTTTTAAAGGCAGCCAAGTAGTTTTGGGAAGAGTGACTGTTTACTAGCAGTTGGGACAACCGAGTCCCTTGAATCTAGGAGGGTTGCTAGCCCCCTCGTATTGTAAAAATAGGAAGGCCTCAACCTTCATAGTTTACTTTTAGAACTATTGGTATTTTTGCACTATAGTTCTGTCATTTTGCTCAGCCTGTTTTCTTGTAGCTACTGCTGTACAACTTTCATATGATGATTATTTTTGAATAATGAGAAGCAGATTTACTTGGCACCAGATCTGAGTTCTTTATAGGAGCCTGCAGCTCTTGGGGTTGGGCCCAACCCGAGTGCTAAGGCCTCCTTTATGTATTGTTAGTTGTTCTTTATGCATTTGCAAAAACATTTCTGTTAAGTAGATTAAAGTTTGTTGATTAACTAGGTCACTGTTAATGGTTAAAAAGACTTCTGATGCTCAAATTTAGTTGATAGGTTGTTAACAGGGAAAAGCTTCAAAAAAGGGCCATCAAACATCTCTGGTTTCACCTCTCCCTCAGTGGGATCAGGAGCTGGGATCAGGGTGACTTTGCTGCCCACAAAAACACTGATTTTGCTTTGCCATGCAATCACTAGTGTTTGATTTTCATGTGTAGAAGTTGGTTACAAGTTCGGACTCTTGCTTGCTTAGTTGCATGAGTTAGAATACATGGTTTCATTGCAGTTCAAACTTCTGTTCATTCTCTTTACTGACAACTAGTACAAATTAGGTCAACGTAACTAGGTCTTTGAATTTACAAGTCTTTGTTGGTTCAGATTGGAAAAACGACTTGCAGAGCACCTGTACCACTCCTTCATCTGCTTATTCTCCATCAGCACCATCCACTCCACCCTCTACTCAGAATCCTTGCCTCACGTTGCCATTTGCTCCCATAACCCTAGTTTTGTGTAACATTGCTTCAGTCTTCTTTGAACCAAATACAACCATCTACACCTGTCCACAACTCCATCCACCAAGTCCTAGACCATCTCAAACCCTCACCCTACCTCCACACTCACTCCTTCACCTTTTCCTCTCCATCCATCCACCAAAATCTCACTTCTGAACATCCTGTAGAAAATCACAGACATCCTGTAGAAAATCACAGACATCCTATAGAACCCCTACAGACTTCCTTTAGAGGCTCACAAGTGAGGTTTCTTGATAGCAAACCTCAGTGAAACTATATGGAAGGGTGTTAGGGACCCCTTATGCCCTCTCTGAACATTCTTGACCTCCTCCAAGCATTCCTTCTCACCCATCCACCTCTGCACAGCCAAAAACAGTAAGATCATATGCATAATAACTCTGGAAACTTATTCAAAAATACAAAAAGATGTTTTTTTCGGATGTTACTGTAGAAGTAGCTTAGATACATGTATTTACCTTCCTAGAAGTCAATGGCAGTTCTTTCAGTAGCTTGCATCCTCTTTCTTGCATCAGTAGGGTTAGCTGGTAGAATTAGGGTTTGCTAGGATTTACGTTTCCTTTTAGCTTTCCAGTTTCTTTCTGCAAGTAGATCAGCCTTCTTTAAGTTAGCTTTCATCCATCAGTTAAAAAGCTTCTTCTCAGAGCTCATAGAAGTTGGCTTAAGCCCCTAGCAGACTTGTGCCAGCTGACCAAGTGACAGCTGCGGCAAGAGCTAGTACTTGTGCATACAGCACCGTCGCTTCCAAGTTTGTTACGAACTACCGGGTTGATAAAAGTAAAGAAGGGAGTCCCAGGAGTTGTAGCATTATTGCTGCAATACTGGAGCTCACCAACTGTAACTTTCTCTTTATTCTTCACATGACTGTGGGTATTCATCTTTTCACTTGCTGATATGACAGTTTCCAATAATTGCTTGTTTTTCTCGAAGCTTAAATGACCTGTAAACACACAACAATCATCAGTTTTAAAAATAAAATACCTTTCATCCTCTTTTGATGCTTTAAGCACCAATCTTCCATCATAGATCTTCTAGATTTCAGCAGATCCTTCTTGTTGCGACTTCATTTCTTTAAGTCTCTCCTTCTCTAACAAATCAATATGAATTTGTTCAAGTTCCTTGAACTCGTTTATCAGCTTGCCATTACACCTCTGTTGCAATAGCTTCCACTTGACCCGTTTCTTCGTTCTCCATCTGTATCTTCGGTCTTCACTTGTCTTTCTTTGTAGTCCCTCCGTTATTATATTTACTTCTGCTCTCATTACTGCCAGACTAATCTCTTATTCTTCATTCTGCTGCCAGTTGCTATACCCCTGCAATCTAATGCCTTCCTCAAATTCACTCTCATGTTGTTGATCATCTCTTTTAAATTGCTGGTTTCTTCCATCTTTATCCTGCTAGATTAATACTTTTGTTTCCTTCATGTCTCTAAGGATATAACTTTCTTGTTGCTCTGGATCTTCCATGTCACCTTCAAATAATATCTGCTCAATTTCTCTGATTTTAGCATCATACTTATTAATTCTATCCTCCGTACCTACAATCACATCATTAACTGAAGAGTGTAAACATTTACTTAACTCTATAAATGTTTGAGACAATTCATCCTTATCATGCATGGTAACCATAATCTCTTCTTTATCAAGTTCTGAAAGCTTCGTTTCTCCTTCAAGCTCCTTGAGTAATATTTCCAAGAACTCTATTTCCATGTGAAATCTTTCCAGTAGTTCATCACAACTTTCATTCTCAACTTCATTCTTTTCCTGGAAATCCTCCTGAGTTATCCTGTTTTTTGCACTATCATATTGCAAAGTTATTTCATCAATTTCATCAGACAAATTCATTTGATTACCTTCTTGGAATATCACTATGGCATTTTCATTAGGTTTCTGGTCCATATCAACTTCATCTGACTGTCTTACAACAAACAGAATTTCATCTATGAGTTCTTTCTCCTGCAATAAATCAGCATCTTCTTCCTATAGAAGGCATTCTCCATCATACTTCACCTCAAGAGAGTCATTCCTGTTTGTGACAATTTCACAAGACTGTCCATAATCCTCTGCATATCCTGCAAACATACACAAACTATGAGAATTAAAATCGCAAGGCTTCATTGCCTCATCTGCTTCCCTTGTCAACATATCTTCTAATTGTTCTGAACTATTCCAATAGTTCATGAGATCTTCAGATGACCTCTCATTATCCTCTTCACCTAGAATTTCCCCCTGTTCTGGTCTACAAATGGAAACTTCCATTTCTTCTTCTGCTTCTCTGAGGTTTTCCATCAACCACTTTACCTGTCTTTGTTGTATCCTTCTTTGCAACTTAGGCCACTTCACTGGCTTCTTCTTCAAGACCCAACCTAGTCTTTGGTTCTCCTCTAGCAGCATTACTAACGCATCGAGTTCTTCTCTTATCTCAGCTATTTCCTTGTCAATTTCTACTTGACTCATCCATTTCCTATAGATTGTTTGAGCACCCTTCTCCTTCATCTTGTAGCCTTCTTCTGAACCTTCCATATGACTTTCCGTAGCCATCTTCTCTTATATGTGAGTTCTTACACTTGCACCCAATCAACTTCCTTCTAAGTTGATCTTCTCACCAAGCTTCTCCTCTGCCTGGTCTCCAAGTCCTCTTTCCTTAGAACTTGCACTAAGCAATCTTGCTCTCTCTCTAGTTGCTACACTCACTACTCTTAAGGACTCCTCTGTCCCTGTCTATTCCAAGCCTCAGCTGGAATGAGGTTATGCTACAATCTCTAAGAACTTCTAAGAGTTCTTCTTGCAGTCTTACTGCTGTAGTCCAGTGCCAAACTCTGCATTTATCCAACATTCTGTGAACTTTCATACCTTTTTAGTCATAATATTTACAAGCAAGGCATCCTTACTCTGATACCAAATGATGGGGATAAAAATCACACTCGAGCGATAAACCCCTCCATATAACAAACACCTATCAATATACGTGGTTTATGGCCACAACTTCTATCAGAAGTGTTCTCATTGGCAGATTTCACAAAGAACCCAACCAATCAACAAACAACGGAATAGAATGAAACTCAACCAACGGGCACCGGTCCCACTCGAACGCACAAAACCAGACCTCAAAAGGAATCAACTCCATTCCATAAACTATTGGGTCCGCTCGAACTGTTAAACCATGCACACATTCAAGCGTGATCGTCGTTCGATCAGTCAACTGACAGACGGTCCTGATTGCTAGAACTCAACGAGGATTTAACCCCGCTGTATAAAACCCCATCGGGTCCGAAATCCAAATTAACCTTCGTGCTTGTTCGTACCTGATATCCATCCAATCAATCTTTTAACGGACGGTCCGATCACCTCCAAATTTCAACTAGATTAATTCTCGGCTCATAACGTCATCGGGTCCGTCTTTGGGAATACCACTTATGGTTTTGAGGTCGCCCAATAATCCATTTACCACCTTATGAAGACTGCTTTTGCTACTGAACGCCCTCGTGTCTATGCCATGTGATGACCATCGATCTGTTTCTAATCTGGCCGTTGACGTTCTATCGCATGATCGCCATCGCTAAGTCTCCTCGACCAGTTCCGATAACACAGCTCTCCTCCGATGCGATATCACTTGGCCTATTCTCCGCAATTTGATCTAGTCCATTGATTATCCAGATCCAACGACTCTTAGTGCTTGCGCCTACACCACAGATCACCAATGCTAACCGTCGATCTATGAGATCTGACGGCTCCTGTGCATACTTCGATCAATTCCTCATTAACTTGGTTTCATTCGCATTTGATGGATTCTGTGTTAAAACACGTTCCCCTGTCATACTCAGTTAAACACGCACAATCCATATACATAACAATCATTCATTTACTCAATGGATCACCATCAATCCTACAGTGATCAATGGTCGATCAACATGTCTACAGATGGAATTTTAGCCATCTACGCAAATAAATATAACAGAACTCGAAAATGCACAATACACAGTTCCTCTGTCTCACTCTCCTCTCTATAAATAAATATATAAACACATAATTACATATTTGAGGCTCTTTGTCACTCTTTGGCCTGATTCTTCTAATTAGAGCCTCTGGTTCCTCTAATATGCCCGTAGGCTTACAATTCCATCATGAATCCTCTCGAATCCTTTCGCTTTGTCCTTTTAGAAAAGAAAGGAAATACAATATATCTAAGCTAACCATCTCCTCCACAATTGAAGGGTTAGACTATACATTTAGAAATCAAATCCTATCCTAATCTGAACAAACTAAACTACTTGGCTTGATCTCCACGCAGGGAGGATCAACTTGCCACCTATTCTCTCTTTTCCTTAATATTGGCAACAATATAACTACTTACGTACTTTGCAATTTATAGAAATTAAGTAACCAATTCTTCTTCCAAAATCTCGTTAGCCACAACATGTGACCACACCATCACATTGTTGGCTAGGCCTAGATGCTCCTGCATCATAATTCGAGCCAATGCATTACAAGATATGGTCGGATTCATTTCATCTTTATCTAGGGTTTGTTCCTGGAGTATATCCTCTTCTTTTGACATTTCTTGTTCCTTTTCTTCCTCCTCTTCACAATCTATGAAGAATAATTTCTTCTCAGCATGACCTTTAGTGTATTTGCTATCACAACTGTAACAAAGCCCTTTTGCTCTTTTTTCTTCCAATTGCTGTGGTGTCAACCTTGTAGGTTGTGGAAGGCTAGGGGCAAAAACACTTCCATATTTATAGTTGTGAGTGGTAGGCTTCTTGGTTGCCATAAATTTGCTTTCCATTTTTCTTGCTAACCTGAATGCCTTCTCCAATGAATCAGGTTCCAAAAGGAAAACCTCATGTTGGTTATTATCCTTTAAAGTCCCTATGAACACATAATTCCTATGCTCCTCTGGAATATCTTTTACCCTTATGTTCAATTTTTGGAAGTCCTCAATGTGCTCCATCATTGAACCCTTTTGTTTGAGATTTATCGATTGGCTAAAAAAGGTGTTGCTTTTTGCATCCTCATAATGTGCTATCATTTCTTCCGTAAAAATTTCCCAAGTGAAAATTTATTTACGAGAGCAAAGCCATCGATACCATACAAACTGATTTGGTTCCAAATATAAAGTTTCCATACATAGCTTTTGTATATTTTGCACATTATGGAGATCGAAAAATTGCTCCATCTATAGTATCCATGTTCCGGGATCCTTGCCATCAAACTTCCTCATATCGATTTTTAGAACATGGTGGGTCTTCAATCCAACATTAGAGTCTATGAAATCATGATTAACATTTCTTTTGTTGTCATCATGAGTTTTCTTTACTACCCTTTCACCATTAGTAACCATTTCTTGTAGCAACTTATTCAAATTTATCTTCAATTCTTCCATCTTAGCATCCATGCCATTCATCTCAGTGTCCATGCCATTCATCTTAGTGTCTATTGTTGAAAAGTGTGCAACAAGAAATGCTAAATTTAGGAAGTGCTAAAAATAGAACTGCTAAAAATAGCACTTCTAAAAATAGCAGTTTGGCCAATGAGCATTTTGGCCACCTTGGGTGAGAGGTGAAACTGCTAAAAATAACATCTTCTAAAAATAGCATTTTTTGGTCCCTTCCTATTTATAGCAGTCCCTAGTCTATCTATAGGAAGTAAATTCGAATTTGGTCTTACCAGTAGTTTGGAATATTAATTAATTAATTCTCCATGAGTTAATTAGTTAAGGAAAAGCAAACTTGAAGTCTTTGTGAGAACATGCAATTATTTCTCCACTAATTGGGGAACATGTCCTTGATTTGCTCTACTGATTGAGGAATTAAGGATGAGTTATGTATTGAGAGGATCAGTTGACTTAGTTTAACTTAGTCAAGTTCAGTTAGATTAATTTAACAAGTTGTTAAATTAATGATATACAGTTTGTTGATGCTTGCATGCATGTGACAACTATTATTTTCAGATAACTGTGTATTCACTCATGGATAATTGATGCATGGCAGTTCAGACAGAGACACAGTTGAGATCAGATGGAGGGACAGAGTACTGTCAGTTTCTAGGATATTTCTAGTAAGTATTGCGTAGTTGGACCTGAGGTTGACAACAGGTATGATCAAGCCAATTTACATGTGTTTTGTAATTGGACCCCAATCAAAACTACGCAAGGAAATAGGAGCTTGGACTTGAGGTGCAACCTTTATATACAGGGCTAGGTAGTCCATGAGCTTCATCATCAAAGTACAAAGATAGCAGGATAGCTTTTGAGCTGATTCTTTTTGTATTTTGTTGAGGATTTCCAATTGATTGATAATACAGTGTTGGGGTTTTATGCTAGTGCTTTCCCCAATGATATATTCTGTGTTATGTGTGATTGATTCCTTCTTATCAGTTATATGTGTTCATGCTTGATGTTGCTCATGTTCAATTAAGCTTCCACAAAGTTTATGGTAGATGCAGATCTAGTATTATGCTTTAGTACATTGCATATATCAGTTTGATCTGCAGGTGAAATTTCTACATGATATCAGTGAGCTAGCTGATTTGTAGAGAAAATTCTACATGGTACGGAGCACAGGTGATCAAGGAAGAACATTATACAAGAAGGAAGAAGTTTGTGGTTTCTAGATATAGATATTGAGTTCTTATCACTTTTTAGGTTTCATCAATGGCATTCTATGGTTTGAGGCTTGAGTATGCCCTTGATGGTAGCTCAAACTATATAGCTTGGAAGGATCACATGGAGGCAATATTGGAAGATAACGGACTTAAGGACTTCATTGATCAAGAAGTCCCTAAGCCTACTGATGCTACTCAACTAGTGGAATGGAAGAAGTGCATGGCTAGAGCAAGGAGAATTCTCTTGGAGGGAGTGCGAGATCACATTGTCTCGAGCCTCCATGGGAAGGAGACTCCATTTGCAATATGGAAAACATTGAAAGATTTATATCAGAATAGTAGTGATCAGAGGAAGCTGGCACTGAAGGACAAACTTCAAAAGATCAAATGTGAAAAGGATGAGACGATTTCTATGTATCTGACCAAGATCATCATATGCAGGGATGAGCTTGCAAGGGTAGGGGTCGTGATAGCTGATAATGATATGGTGAGTCTAGCACTCCTTGGCCTTCCTAAGAGCTGGCATAGCTACCAGAACTTGGTTAATGGAAGGGAGAAGCTATAAGATTGGGAACGACTATGGTCAGATTTGATGCAGGAGGAGATCAGATGGAGCACCAAAGACGGTTCTTCATCCATGGAGGATGAGGAGAGCTGTGACTTAGCGAGTAATGCAAAGAAGGGGAAGGAGAAAGTTTCTCTTTCTGAATCTAGTTCTCCCAATGGTGGGAAGAAGGTTGAAAAATCGAAAGTGCGATGCTTTCGTTGTCATGAGGTGGGCCATTATGCTGCAAATTGTCCACAGAGGAAATCCAAGAAGGGATTCGGGGAAGGATTTGAAGGTGAGGAACTTGCTTCACAGTTTGAGTTGGATTTCACACTCTTCGCATGCATGGTTTCATCCATGGTGGGAAGTGTTTGGTTTCTTGACAGTGGAGCTTCTTTCCACATGATCGGTGACAAGAGTTTGTTCAGTACTTTAGAGGAGAAAGATCTCCAGATACTCATAGTGATGGGTAATGATGAGAAGTATGGTGTCTTAGGTGTAGGCATAGTTATTTTTCAGAGGGAGCATGGAGCTTTCCTTACCTTGACCGATGTCAAGTATGTACCAGGATTGAAGAGAAACTTGGTGTCGATCGTGATGCTGGAAGACAGAGGCTATGATGTAGTCTTCAGTAAGGGAAAGGTTTTCCTTAGACACATCATCACTAGACAGGTGAAGCAGATTGGTTCACGGGTCAAGAACCTGTATGCTCTTGAGGTTCAAGATGCATGCAAAGCCTTGAGCAACAAGGCAACTGATGGAGACTTGGTGGTTGAGAGGGAGGGTATGTTACCTCTCAACATGCAGCGCCAGAAGAAGTCTTAGACGATTATGGAGGAGCCACGATTGGTGCAGCAACTTCAGGAGGTTGTGGAGCAGCCACAACAGGGGAAGCTGAGTGGAGATCAAGTAGAGACATCTACTCATGCAGAGACCTCCAGTAGGGGGAAACTTTGAGCCAGGTGGGCTAAGGGATCACATGCAGCCATACCTCTAGGTAGGAGGTGGGGCAATGTAGAGTGATCGTCCCAAGGAGGAGGGGCAGGATCCTTGAGGTACCTAACGTCTTTGATTCAACTTTGCTACAAGAGCCCCAATGTGGAGTAGCATGAACTGACTAATTGGGTAGAGATAGATGTAGTTGGAGCACTAGAGAGAGCTACAATACAAGGAATCCTAGGACAATGTAGAGCTTGTAGGCTACAACAATGTGAGAGGCACAAGTGTGTTGCACAGTGTAGGGTAGCACAGAGAAGAGTGCAACGGTACGAGATGCATGGAGATGTTGCAGTAGCGCAGAGGTCAGAGAGGGAGTACTTGTCAGCAGCAGGTAGAGCTTCAACATCAGAGTATGTTTCTAGCCCAACATAGTGGTTAGTTGGGAGTTTTTTTTGTTCCGAGTGTTACTGGAGCAACCACACTTGGTAGATGTGTTGCATGCAGAACATTCTAGAGTTACAGGATCAGGTTCGAGAGGAAGCATTTCTTGTTGAGAGGGAGTGTTGAAAAGTGTGCAACAAGAAATGCTAAATTTAGGGAGTGCTAAAAATAAAACTGCTAAAAATAGCACTTCTAAAAATAGCAATTTGGCCAATGAGCATTTTGGCCACCTTGGGTGAGAAGTGAAATTGCTAAAAATAGCATCTTCTAAAAATAGTATTTCTGGGTCCCTTCCTATTTATAGCAATCCCTAGTCTATCTATAGGAAGTAAATTCGAATTTGGTCTTACCAGCAGTTTGGAATATTAATTAATTAATTCTCCATGAGTTAATTAGTTAAGGAAAAGCAAACTTGAAGTCTTTGTGAGAACATACAAATTTATCCACTAATTGGGGAATGTGTCCTTGATTTGCTCCACTGATTAAGGAATTAAGGATGAGTTCTATATTGAGAGGATCAGTTGACTTAGTTCAACTTAGTCAAGTTCAGTTAGATTAATTTAGCAAGTTGTTAAATTAATGAGATACAGTTTGTTGATGCTTGCAAGCATGTGACAACTATTATTTTTAGATAACTATGTATTCACTCATGGATAACTGATGCATGTCAGTTCAGACAGAGACCCAGTTGAGATCAGATGATGGGACAGAGTACTATCAGTTGCTAGGATATTTCTAGTAAGTATTCCTTGCATGTAGGAGGAACTAGAGTCCTCAAGTATTGCGTAGTTGGACCTGAGGTTGACAGCAGGTATGATCAGGCCAATTTACATGTGTTTTGTAATTGGACCCCAATAAAAAATGCGCAAGGAAATAGGAGCTTGGACTTGAGGTGCAACATTTATATACAGGGCTAGGTAGTCCGTGAGCTTCATCATCAAAGTACAGAGACAACAGGATAACTTTTGAGTTGATTCTTTTTGTATGTTGTTGAGGATTTCCACTCGATTGATAATACAGTGTTGGGGTTTTATGTTGGTGCTTTCCCCAGTGATATATTCTATGTTATGTGTGATTGATTCCTTCTTATCAATTCTATGTGTTCATTCTTGATGTTGCTCATGTTCTATTAAGCTTCCACAAAGTTTATGGTACATGTAGATCTAGTATTATGCTTTAGTACATTGCATATATCAGTTTGATCTGTAGGTGAAATTTCTACATGATATCAATGAGCTAGCTGATTTGTAGAGAAAATTCTACATCTATGCTATTCATCTTAGCTTCCATGCCATCTATCTTAGCTTCCACGCCATCCATATTAGCTTCCACGCCATTCATATTAGCTTCCACGCCATTCATCTTAGCTTCAGTTACCTTTCGTGAGAGTGAAATTTCTTGTACTTGGTCTTGTAATTTTGATATATCATGTTGCATTTCTTCCTCTTCTTCACGAGTCATTCTAGGGCTTTCAAGTTGCTTACTAGGTGTTTCCATTTTCTTTCTTCAGGGAATCAATTAATGCTAATAATTCTTCACTATTCCCTTTGAATTCCTTCAAACTATTTTTTCAAACCAATGTTATGCAAAATTTTAAAAAAACTACACACCTCTTTTTTCACTTTGTAAGAGCCCGATATTGAATATGTTGTAGTAACTACGGATCTGGAATATCTGAAATTGCATCTTGCAGTAGCACTTTGAGTCCTCTCTCTAACTTCGCAAGTCTGATCAAGATTGGATTCTCCAAGGAAGAGTTATGCCAAATCTCCCACAGTGACCTGCTTATAGACTAGTTCAATAGAGCGAACTTGTACGAAGTGCTACGTGTAACTGTTTCAACCTTAGTATCTAACACTGATGTAAAAAAAACTACCAGCCATCCTCTTTCTGAAACTTCTTACGAAATTTCAATCTGATGCTTAGAACAAAAGTTATGATGATTTTCTCCAAGTCACCTATTTGGAATGTAATTCGGAGTCTATAAAAACCCTAACTTCCTTAGATCATATCTCCGAGAATATAGTGAGACGAGCTCTGAAATTCAGACCCGAAGTTTAGAACGATTTCGGCTTAAATGGGTTTTTTTTTTAGCTTTTGAAACGTCGCAGGAAAAAAGTTATAGCGAAAATTCCATGATGACCTATTTGGCGCAGCGAAACCTTAGAATCCAAAGCTCTAATACCAAATGTTATGAAACTAGCTCACAAAAATATAGAAAAGATAGATCAGCACCTTAGAATTCAACCTCTTCGAGGGGAAAAATCCTTTACATTACACAAATGAACAATTCTTTGATGATACAAATGACAAGACCTCCTTTCTATATATAGGAGTCTAAGGGATCATAATATAATCAGAGCCGACATAACAATAATAATGTAAGGGCACAATAATAACAATATGAGGACTACATGGGCGCAACAATATAATAAGGGGGTTATACTAATAACAATAAGGGGTTACACTAGTAGTATAGGGACCTAAAAATGAGCTTCTAATTTCAAATGCCACGACCTTCTAATTTCGTCTATGATTTTTATAAGTCAACCCATTTTTTTAAATTAATTCTTGGCTCATTTTCTGATGAAAAATCACAAGTTCTTGACCTTCTGAGATTTTGGCTCCTCTAAAAAAGGGTACAAGAAATTCTACCCTCTGATGAAGGATGGCTTTCGGCCTTCCTATTTCTTTGCAATGATTCTGTCCTCGAATATTTTTGTCGTCTTCCTGTACAATTTGTTCTCAGGATGAAGAAATTTAGTGCACGTCAAAAAGTTGGTATTTTAGTTTGATCCAAGCAGCCGAAGTTTGATAACAGATTCACCCTCTTCTATAATGTTTATAGCTGGTGTATTATTTCAAGTGGTGGGCTAACCTTCACATAAAAATGGCTACGACTTCTATGTTGACGTCCACAAACTATTTGGACTGTAATAAAAATATTCCACAGCCCCTTCAAATATTTCCATAGCCCACGAAGAGTTTTCACGACCCCTCTTATAATATGGCGTGGCCCCTTTATCAAATAACTCAACCTCTACCATTTTTCATAAATCGTGGTCAAAAATGAAATGTATGGCTTGAATAATAAAAAATAAAATTTGAGCCAAAATATTAGTTGCCCCAAATTAACAAAATTTCTTCCGCAACAAATGATGACTTTGGTACCTTCAAAATAATCCCTCGAGTAATCTGTGACTAAAACCCTAACACTTGGCATGTTTTTTTAATCTATAAATTAACCCACGATTGAGCCAAGATCATGCTCTAATACCACTGTAATGTTCCTTTTTCTATTTTCAGCAAGATTACCAGGGATTTTACATTGGCAAATTTATTTCACAATTTCCCGTCTAGAGCACCATACAAATTTGAAAATTTAAACACAAGAATTTTTGCTGCAAATAAATCAATAAACCCATAATAAATGAAAATGTTGCAACACAAGCCCACAGGGCTTTGGATTGACAGTGAATGGGTGTACTTTTAAGGCACTCCTTGCAATAGGTCACTGGTTCAAATCCCCTGTGGGTGCTTACCTACCAAAAAAAAAATGCTACAACACAATAACACAAGGAATGGGAAGTAAACTCATCTATATTATATTAACTAGAATGGGGTTTTACATTCTAATACGACTAAAAAAAGTTGAGTGATAACAAATGTGACCACCAAAAATATTTGTTGCATCCCTGAACACGGCCTCCAAAGCTATAACTAAAAATGACGCTCTAATTGGAGATTTGTGTGATCCCAACTCCAAACTGTTGATAACACTAAAGCTCTGCGAGACTACTAGATGAAGTCTCCTCAATGGCATTGGTTTTTTGTCCAACACCCACTAGCACACTTGAGGGGGTTTTTGTCCTAGGGTTACTAATGAAGTAGAGAATCGAGTTATCAACCTCTCATACAAGAAGTAATATCAAATCCAAGATGTCCTCTAATGGCCTCCTCCTCCTCTTTTATAGATCCGATGGACCCCTCTAGAACCTTGTATTTTACTATTATTTTAATCATGGAGCACTTTTTCCTCTTTTATTTTAATTAAAATAGTATTTCTAATGTGGGAAAAGGGTAAAATGGCCACCATGTCTCCTCAGGTCACTGAAACTCACATCTAACCATCCCATCATGTAAGTCCTCTCGTTTCGGTTTTGATGAGCTATTACACTAAGGTGTTTTGTCAAGTATTATTCAAAGAATGCCACCTTAAGCACAATTAATTAAGTGATGCCCAATAATAACTTCGTTTTCTGAAAGTTGTCGGAATTCGCCAGAATGAAAGGAAAATTGTGTGGATGATGGATTATACCAATCGAATGCCATCAGACCTCATAGAAACTCCTCAAAATCCCTCCAAAAGCCCCTAGGCCTGCTAATGACACCAACCTACACTTGTGACCTATCTGTGCCCAACTTTGAAAGTCCATCCTAACCATGTCATAAGGAACACTAGAAAAGGGAACATTACAATGTATCATAGCTCTTGTTACTCCAACTATGCTCTTATTCTTCCTCTTAGCGACCCCATTTTGTTGTGGGTTATGGGGTGTTATCAATTCTCTTCGAATACCTTCTTTGGCATATAAATCCTTGAAGGCATGAGAAACAAATTCACCTCCATCGTCACTCCTATGAGCCTTCACCTTCTTCCTAGTCTCCTTCTCAACCAATGCTTTGAATTCAACAAATTTTGAGAAAACTTCATCCTTCTTCTGCACAAAGAAGATCCAACATTTTCTAGAGAAATCACCAATAAAAATAACATATTACTTATGTTTTGTTGTGGAGGCTATAGAAAAGGGTCCACAAACATTAGAGTGGACTCGCTCCATGATTGGATTTGCTCTGTTATCTTGGCCATGGAAGGTGGATTTGACATATTTCCTCAATGTGCAACCCTTGCAGACATATTGCTGGTCAAGGAAGCCTTTAGGGAGATCGATGGTAATTTGCTGCATGGTTTTTAAGGCACCATGGTGTAGATGACCTAATACCCTGTGCCAGAGTTCTAGAACATCTCGACTCTATACTTTTTCAGCCTTACTGCAAAATGTAGTGCAATCTCCCACCTCAAGTTTGTATAGGTTCTTCACACGAACCCCGGCCTACTTCACTTTCTTGGTAGCTATGTGTCTTAGAAAGGATTTCCCTTTATTAAAAATAACATCATAGCCTCTATCCTCCAATAATTGTTATAGAGATCAAGTTCTTCTTCAGCCCATCTATAGACATAACATATTTGAGGCAAAGAGGAGAGGCTTTCTCCCTCTCAAAGGTGACATTTCCAATTCTTGTAGCATTGTACCTCTCGTCATCCCCTATTTCGATATGAATTTGGAGATCCTTCTCCTCTAGGCTACTGAAAAAATCCTTGCACCCTATCATATGGAACGAGGCAAAAGAATCAAGGTACTACACACTCCCCATAATACTGTTAGCCATGCATGTTATCAGGGTGAAGTCTAATTCAAATTGTGAAGCCAATGCTTCACCTCCTACTCCTCTTGAAGGCTTCTTGTTAGAATTCTTGTGTAAACATTTTGTTGCATAGTGCCCATATTTGTGGTAGTGGAAGAATTTTATCTTATTCAAGTCTTTCTTCTTGCCATTATTTTTTCTAGATTGAAGACTGCTTTGGGTATTCTTTCCTTTTCCCTTCTTCCCCTTCCCAACTAAGGAAATTTTTTCTTCATCCTCTGCTCCGAACGATGTTCCATCTCTAGTAATCCTCTTGAACTCTTCTTGAACCAAACCAGACCACAACCTTTCGTAATTTGGTAATTTTTTCCTTCCATTCACAAAGTCCTAGTAGTTGTGCCAAGATTTTGGAAGGCCTAGAAGAGCTAGGCTCACTAGGTCATCTTCTGCAACATTCACCCCAAGCCCTCCAAGCTTATCTCCAACTTATATGAACCTAGAGAGATATTGTGGAATAATATCATTCTTCTGCATTGTTATGTTTCAAAGTTTGTCTTTTAGGGCCAATTTTCTATGGTCACTATTATTTTCGAATAGCTCAGTCAACGTATTCCACATAGCAAATGGTGTTTCTTTGCCATGGATATTCGAGACCACATGATCTCTCACACCTTCTAGAAGAATTCCCCCGGTCTTTGCAACATCCTTCTTCCATTGGGCTATTTTTTGTGCATCAGACTGCTAAGGTTTCACAATGTTAGTTTTAACATATTCTAACACACCATCATCATTAAGAATTGCTTCCATGCCATCCTTCCAAGCTATGAAATTCAAGTTACGCTCCAGGGCATACTCCAATTTCAGTCCGTTGAAAAACATTTTCCAGATCTTGAAGAAGAATTGTTTCACTGAAGTTGAAAATTCGAAATTCCCGAGAGAAAATTTTGAAATACCGGTTCTAATGTGATTTCATGGATCTGATACCATGTATAAATTTGAAAGAAATTGCAACTTCTCAAGATTTCAAACTGAAAAACAAGGGACACAATTCTACTCTACTGATTTGTGGAATGAGAATCACAATTTATAACAACCTTCATAGACATGCAACAAGAAAAACCATAAGTACATGGTGATTTCTAGGGGAACCCAACTGGGAAAAACCCCTCAAGCCTCTTTGCATTAATCAGTTGAATAGAGAAACTATTACAATTGCTTTCCCCAGCTTTAAGCACGACCTGCAAAAAAATAATTGTTCTCTCTACTGACTAAGAAACTCTAGCCAACACTTAGCCAATTATTTGCTCATCTAGCCTCATATTTCATTGCACAAATCTAGGGAAATTCGAGCTGCTAAACAATAGGGAGGTCCTTATTTCCTTGTGTAATTCCCAAGGAATTGATCTCCCGACTGCATGCAACAAGTGTACACTCAACTAGTATACAACTCATGTTACACTGGCCTTGTCTCCTCCACTCCAGCCGAGTAATTTAAATTCCATGCATGGATTAGCTATATTTTGTTGATTGATCAGTTAAGTGAAAACATTCTGAGTTAGACTACTATCCCACTACTCAACTAACCTTCAACTAACTCTATCAATAGTTAGAGGTTAGTTAATTGAATAAAACTAAAAATAATTGAACTAGATTGCTAAAATGGAGCAATCACACATGCATAAGTGAACTCTAAGCCCACTAACTCGAATTTACTGAGCTAACTAGGTCACAAGAGCCATGTCACACTAGTTAACTGCCTCTAAGTTGTCCTGCTGATGTGGAAATTCAATTTACCCAATTTGACTGAGGCTAAAGTCAAATTGACCCTTTCTTGCTACATTTTTTAACATATATATATTGTTAAAAGTAGTTCTATGATCTTCAGACTTAATTAATTTTATACAAACAAATCCTGTGCCCAATTTAAAAAAAATATCCTTACTTTTGTGCTTGTTTACAGTGAGTGGTGGTTATGGAAACATTAATATCAATGCTTCAATTCCACTTATGTTGAGGAGACCATGAACTTGACATTGACACTATTTTAAAGTTTTGGTGGTGAGTTTAAACTCCAAGTGTCAAAGAGACAGTAAAACCAATGCAACTATAACTACCATTGTTGGTAAAAAAATGAAGTCATCAAAACTACTTGGTGTAATTACTATTCATTTTATGTAAAATTACAGCACAAAGTGATATCTCACAACTGATAAAAAAAGAAGGTGAGGTGTGTGGAGGCCTCCGGATTCTACACAATGATTCCACCCATCTTAGCCATGTCCAATTGTGATTTCTAAGAGAATTCCCACCAAACTTAATCCCCATGTTTCCATTATACAAAGATTTTCACTCTGCATGACATTTCTGATTTTGTGACTAATACAAATTGGTTGATAATGTGCATCGATGATTTAATATCCGTAGTTAGTTTTTCTCCAAAATTTAATAGGGTGAATCGATGGTTTACCTTATTTATACTATGATTCCACCAAGGAAACCTTCTTATATGAGTTAGGAATTAGAAACCACTACTACAACTTGTTAGACATGACTGCTTGGATGGTCTCGTCAAGGAAAATAATTTGGCCACCCTTGCTTCCTCGATTTTGGATGATGACATGGTGGAGCGGATGGATGGCGGGTGGTTTTCATTTTATTACAGAATCTTTCACTCGATTTGATACTACTACTACATTACATGTTGTCTCTCTTATTGATTCTACTGCTTATGACGTATTGACGCTAGGACATTTAGTTGTACCAGTTGTTGTTTTTCTAGCTATGATCGCTATTGTTGTCTCAACTTCATATTAAATATTTGCAAAGGAAAGCAAATACTTCAAAACTTTAGGAGTTTCAGAATTACCACCCTTCGCCTTTTCCTTATGGGAGCCTTAATACGACTGGAAAGATATTCAAAACACTCTCAAATTTTTTTATGGATCATACAAACCTTATTTTTAGTGGGTTGGACTATTTCATTGGTTGTATCATATGGTTCATTAACTAGGTATAGATGACAATCATCAACAACTGGATCATCAACTAGATTTCAATGAAAGTATGCATTTGCTGAGTAAACCATGTCAAAGTTCAATATATCATCTATCTGTAAGCTTTCAAATGTCAAAGCAGCCCGCAATGTTTTCCTGGCCCGATGAGTCACTATATTATATACACAATAATCAAAAGGTGATTCCTCTCCCTTCAGTCAAGTAGCCTTCCTCTGGGTGATCGTCAGTGGCTAGTGAGTCACTTAAAGGGCAGAGACTCCCCAGAAACAAGGGATGGTCACAAACACCTCCCGATGGGGCACTACATGTTGTAAATGTAACTAGTATCGATCTTCATAATTGTTGTTCAGATCATGATATGATGTAATTCTTATGTATTTGAAAAAGGGAAGAAAAGATAATTATTGTAAAGATCAAAGAAAAATTATTTTGATAAGCATGGGTTTCATGTTCAAATTATTATTCTTATAGGTCAAAGCACCCATTGAGTGCTTCTAGTTTTGTGTCATGAGTCATATTCTTTTTCATCATGTATTAGGCCATTCTTGGGCTCTTTATTTCAAGAAAGAAAATTATTGCTATGTCAAAATGTGTCTTGTCCCTCCTCCACCAATTCAACTTCCTCACCCATCAAGTAAGCCTCAAGAAAGGAACTCGACCTCAAAAAAGAATATATATTAGCAAGAGCACTTGACCTATTGTGGAATCTCACCATCTAATATTCGATCTGCAATTCCAAGGTAGAAAGAAGAGTGAAAGGAAAAGAAGGAAGGTCTTTTAATTTCCAATTGAAGGAGAGTCCAAGCAAAGAAGAAGGAGGACCAAAATTCATCTTGCAATGTTCCACACATGCAAAATGTCTAAGGTATAGAAGTGAAGTTGTAGGGCCAAAGGTACAAACCAAAAATTTCAAAAGTAAGGGAAAGGGCCAAGACCCTATTTGACTTGATTTGGAGTGTTTGATTTGAGTTGAACTTGAAGATCTTGTATAGAAGGATGACTTGGTGGATGGAGGAAGGTTTGGTGTTGTTCTAGACGTCTTGGTTGTTTCATTTTGAATTGGTTATTAAAGAAAAAAAGAATTTTTTATTGGGTTTTACCTTAAGAGTGGTTTTTCCTTGGCTGAGTGCCTACATCTTGTGTTATTTTCTTTGTGATGTTTATAGTTTTTGGCACTTGTTTGATGATGAGAACATAAACATAAATAAACAAGAAAATAAATAGCCATAAATCATTATCATGCAAAGAGAAATCAAGTTATCTAATGACTTAATTTTTCCCTATGGATTTCTCAACATGGTATGAGAGATAAGGACAATGGCATAAGGTAGCTAGAAGATCACTATTTGGGGAACAAATGGCTTCAAAATATATTAAAAGAGCACTAGGTTCATAAGTGTTGAACAACGATCCATATAGAAGCAGTAACGAACTTAAGAACATACTTTTGGGCATATTTATAAGTCATAAACACTATGTTTAGGCTGCAAACCAGGGCTAGAAGGTTGAAAAAGTGAAGGTGTCAAGAAGCACTCTTAAGGCATCATTTGTCATCATTTCAAGGGATCCGAGTAGCCTAGATAAGGTAGAAAGTCCAATGAAGAAGTCCAAAGTCCTGAACATAATATTAAGAATCTTTAAATCATCTCAGAGATTCAAAAATCATAAGGATTTGTGCAACAAAAGGGTTACTAATTGAATCTCAAGTTCAAGGTGTCTCTTATGAACTATAAATAGAAAGGAATCAAGCTACTCAAGAACGAAATTCTTGTGAAAAATACCGAAGGTATGTACTCAAAACTATGTATCCATTTCAGAGATCCGAGAATCTTGAAAAAGATTTTTTGCATATTTAAATAACCAAGATCTAATAATGGCATAAAAGACGACCTTAAACTAGTAAAAAGGTCTCCTAGAAATTTAAGGCATATTAGGCCTATTCATGAAGCCTACCTCAATAATTTCCAAAGCCCTAACGAGATAATCATTGTCACCTCATTCATAAATTTATGTCAGTGATCTTAAAGTCTAGTGGAAACCTTTCCATTCATCAAATTATGAAATTTCAGAGTCTTGGGAGAAGTATTAAAAGTTACTCTTATAACTATAGAAAATCCTTAGCCCGAGGATTGAAGTAAAAGTGAAAGGATACATGTATCTAAGAAATCAAGTGAAAAAGAATACATTTCAGTCCTACTAAAGGTAGTTAAAAGTCATTCAAGGACCCGTGGCATCTCCTACAATATTCTCTAGTCAAAATTAGAAAAAGAGAAAAAGGGAGCTTCTTGAAAATAACAAGAATACAATGACATATTGAAGAAGTCATTGTAGCAGATTTTTGCGATCTTGAAATACTAAGGTATGTAATCCTTGAGGTATGTATAATTATTTGTATTTATATAACGTCTAACTCAAATTGGATTAGGGTTTTTTTTGGTTCTAGGGTTTGCAGCCTTCATATTTTTGGACATTGTTGGAATCTAGTTCTTGTAATCCCTAGTTGGTATTTGGAAACCCTAGTCAAAAGAGAAACCCTAAATCTATTCTATTTTTTTCTTTCATAGAAACCCTAGCTTTTGGTCCCTAGGGTTTGTAGGTAGTCTAGGGAGAAATGGAAAACCCTAGTGAGGGTAGAATTGGATTTGAAATTCAAACCCTATGGTTGATGTTTTGAAAGGTAACATTAATAAAATTAGGGTTTGGATATGGAAACCCTAGGAATTCTCCCTCTCTAAAGATTCCATTAAATCCATAGAGTGTCAAAATAATAATCATGCTCTTATATAATTTTGGTGGTAATTGTTAGTAGATGTTGCAGGTATATAAAGGAATGTTAATCGTATGCCATGAAGAACATGATGAATGAAGAGAATAGAAACTTTGTAATTGTTGTTCCTTAAGAAACCAATTTCCTGGTTGTGGGGAAATTGTGCTTAATACATTAATAAGTAATATTTACTGTCACTTATTGTTTGTTGTGTTCTCAAGTGAAGGACCTAGAAAACTTGGTCTTTAACTCTTAATACATGTATGACCAAAACATCTCAGAATTCCATTTGTTGCTAGATATAAATGATGAATGAAGAAAGTTTGAAGGAGAAGTTAAAGATAATATGCTGAGCTTTCACAGAAACTACTATCTGTAACTTAGAGGAACTATGATAATGAGAACTGAATCATAGACAATATGTTGTTTTTTCACAGAAACTATTATCTATAACTTAGAAAGGAAATGAGGTCTTCAAGTATAGGAGCGCTCTTTCAAGGAATTTTAACTTTATCTACATAAGCAAATAAAGGCCTGTAGCTTCATTACTATACTTGAAAAGAAGAAAACATAGCATGACACATGACAGAGAAGCTTCAAAAATGATATGCAACAACTCATGGAAACTTCTGATTCTTTCATTAATCAACGATGTTATCAGGAATATAGTGGCCTAGTCTCCAGGTTCTCCAAAATTCCAAACCTTTCTTAGTAAATTTTCCTCTTTTTATACATTTTGGAACAGTTGTTGATTTTTGAAACTACCCAAACTATCTAACTACTTTTCTAACTATATGAAGTAAAAACTATTATAGAATTTTACAGAGGGTAAAAGACACCTCAAAGAACATGAAATAACAAGAACATAACTGGATTCAGAAAGGGATGATAACTGTTAGCTTGCTCTGTTGATCCGCTGCCGAATTCCTCTGTAAATGCCCTAATGATGCTTAATTTGTTTTAGCCATAATGAAATGCGTTTAGTTTGTATAATCCTGGGCTTACATGGGCATTCTGATTGGCCAAAATGCAAAGAAACATACCAGATTATCTTCCTCTTCAGCTTCGGCTCTAACCCTGATTTTCCACTTTACACAGTGAAATTAACGTGAACCTCTGATTAATACGGAACTCAAAAGAGTTAATTTTTCTTTATAAACCTATCAAATTTGCCCGTACAACGCTTTGTTTACTTCCATCGTAAATCGCAATTGGCCCGATATATTACTGCAAACTTAACTTTACGCACCCTTACGCCGCATAACTATGAAAATATGCATAAATCCTTCATATTCGTGCCTTTTCATTATATACCTTTTATAATTGAAAATATATTATAAAACATGCTTTTTCCACTTTCAATATGGGCTTCGCACAATTTCCGAGGTATACCTTTCCGTTGATTCATCCCACCGTAGATCTGTGCTTTTCAGATCAGACGGTCTACAAAGGTTTTCGGGTGGGACATAAGCCCGGAGAATACCCGCCCGAAATGGGCAGTTTCCTCTCTCCACCCAACTGCTACGTGTTGAATGCTGAGTGGGATCAGGTGAGCTCCAATAAAACCATTTACCATTTTTTGCTCTGCCCGAAAACCTGCCTTATAACTTTAAATCCGCCTTTTCTTTGGATTCAGCTTTAACACTAATTTTTTCATTTACACAGCAAAATCGACGCAAAACACGTAAAGCGGAACTGAAAAGGAATTAACCCAATTTAATAAATCTATCGGGTCCAGAACCCAATCACAAATCGCAATCAGCGTTGTGAACATATACATAAGACGCCTTATGGACCCGCCGGAGTTATTAAACACATTATATATCATTTCGAGTCCGGCCCACCCATATCGCAATTAGCACACACACACACACACACACACACACACACACACACACACACACACACACACAGACACACACACATATATATATATATATTAAGAGTTATGCGATATCGCGGACCCGACATGCTTATAAAATGCAACATATAATATTTCAGGTCCGGGCCTTTTACTTTAACCCTTGTTTCCTTTGTAAATATGATATATTTATGCTTTGCGGTATATATATATATATATATATATATATATATATATATATTCAAATGTGTTTTCATATATTTTTGATATGTAATTACCACAAGAAAAATACTTTTACTTTTAGACTTTGCGGGGTAGAGAATATAAAGGGTTTCATTGAGGTTGAACCCCCTTAATGATTTTAGGCCACACATTGTGATAAAAATGAATAATAAGCTTAAACCCGATATAAGCTACAACAGTAATCAAATTGGTTCCTTGGGAAATTTGATAAATATAAACTCATATGAAGATTGACCATGAGGATGTTGATGTTTCGTTAAGAAAGGTTGTCATGGTGAGAGGTAACCCTTCAAAGTTTGTATAAGAAGCAAATCAAGGTATGTTTAAGATAATAAAATTTGTAGCATGTCTCCATAATATCAGAAGGTACAAACATTTTGTCTTTAAAATATTTTTTATAATAATAACTCTCTCATATCTAGGGTTTTGCTATAGAATCATAAAAAAATCTTATATTGTTAGGGTGATTAATTTCTAAATTAAAATCAACCCTTGTAGTATTATCTTTTGCTATTTGTTCACCTAGGTAAAACCCTAGATTTTAGGGTTTGTTGATAATATCTAAGTTTTATGACAAAAACCTAGTAGAGGTTGATATAAGATCCTAGGGCATGAGAGTGAAACCCTAGGTGTAAATTCTTCCACTATGGTCGAAACCCTAACTTGGTTTCATTGTTGAATATCTAAGGTTTAATTTCTTATTGAAGCTTTGATAACTGTAGATGATGTTCTTGTGTTGACATGATAACCCTAGACTAATAAAGTCAACTTCATTTTCTTGTACATGTATAGTTTTCCGTATTATGCTTTTTTATGAGATTTGAAGGCACATAGTTTTCAAGAGGTTGTATGCTTGCCTTATACCTAATGATGATTTTATGATGATGTTAAGCATGATGGAAAGAGGGAGTTGTAAGAACCTTGATGAAATTAAAGTTTACACTGATAATTGAAAAATTACCTTGTTGCCATATGAATATAAAGAAAGATGTTCCTGAAGGTTGAAGTTTTTTGATGATATGATGATGCAAAAGAAAGAACATGTGTAGCTGGAAGAATAAAGTTGTTGATGATGGAATTATCTCCCTAAGTGGAGAAGAAGCTTGGATATGAAGGAAAGTGTATATCCTCCACAGTTGAGAGGGAGGACATGATTCTTTGCTTCATATATGTTTAGTGAAATATTGAGATCAGAGAATGGATAAAGCACTACTGATGGTTATTCATGTTTGACGAAGTCATGAACAAGACTTAGTTGTTTTGAGAAGTGTTGAGGCTGAGTTTGGTGTTGCTTGAGAAAATTGGAAAAGGGAGCTTATGTCGAGATTTGTTTAATATCATGATAACCTAAGCAACATAATAATGGTTGAGGATCCCATATTTTATGTTAGCATTGATAATAAGTACCAATATTGGTTTGGGTAATGGAGCTAGAGTATGTTCTGATGAATGAACAAGTAGTCATATGTTGATATCTCCTTGAGAAGTTTGAATATTTGATAAACATGCTTGGATTGATGAATATCTATGAGAGGGATAGATTAGTGCCTTAGGCTGTGTGCCCATATGATGGTACTTGGGAGGACATCTTGGCCTGGTTGGTATTGAGATCTTAGTTATAGTTTGGCCTTGATGATGTCTAGATCCCCGTGTGGGAGGGTATCTTGGTCTTAATGATATGGAGCTTCGTTTTAGCATTGGTATCTTAATACCTAGATCCATGTGAGGATTGGTGTCTTAGCATGGAGACCTAAATGGTATCTATATCTAGTTGGATAGATATCAGGATTGTTGCTTGATGGTACCTACAATGGCAAGTTGCATTGATCGCACCTTAGTCTGTGTTGGATTCATACCTTGGTAGTTTTTGGCCTTGATGATATCTAGAATTGTATATGTTGTTGTACTCTTCTTGGAACACTTCAAATTGTGTTCATCCTTGTACTGGTTGAACAATTATGAATACCTCCCTAGTTAAGTGTGAGTGTTGTATATGTAACTAGTCTCAGTCTTCATAATTGTTGTTTAGCTCATGATATCATGTAATTCTTATGTATTTGCAAAAGAAAAGGAAAAAAATTATTATAAATATAAAAGAAAATATATTTTATAAGCATGGGTTTCATGCTCAAATTATTATGCTTATAGGTCAAAGAACCCATTGAGTGCTTCTAGGTTTGTGTCATGAGTCATAGTCCTTGTCATCATGTATTAGACCCTTCTTGGGCTCTTTATGTCAAGAAAGAAAATTATTTTTACGTCAAAATGTGTCTTGTCCCTCCTTCACCAAGTCGGCTTCCTCACCCATCAAGTCGGCCTCATGAAAGGAATTTGGACTCACAAAAAGAATATATAATAAAAAGAGCACTTGACCTATTGTGGCATCTCACCATCTAATATTTGATCTGTAATTCCAAGGTAGAAAGAAGAGTGAAAGGCAAAGAAGGAAGATCTTTTACTTTGTACTTGAAGGAGAATCCAGGCAAAGAAGGAGAATCGAAATTCATCTTGCAACATTCCACACTTGCGAAATTTATGAGGTACAAAAGTGAAGTTGTAGGGCCAAAGGCATAGATTGAAATTTTCAGAAGGGAAAGGACCAAGACCCTAGTTGACTTGATTTGAATTGTTTGATTTGAGTTGACCTTGAAGACCTTGTTTAGAAGGCTGACTTGGTGGATGGAGGAAGCTTTGGTATTGGTCTAGAAGTATTGGTTGTCTCATTTTGAATTGGTTCTTAAAGAAGAAGATAATTTTTGGTTGGATTTTCCCCTTAAAGAGGTTTTCCTTTTCTAAGTGCGTACATCTTATGTTCTTTGCTTTGCAATCTTCATAGTTTTTAGCAATTGTTTGATGATGAGAACATAAACATAAATAAAGAACCAAATAAATAATCACAAATAATGATCATACAAAGAGAAATCAAGTTATTTAATGACCTAATGCTACCCTAAGGATTTCTCAATGCTACGAGCACATGGTATATCCATAATTATTTCTCAACACTGCAAGTATGCAGTATATCCATAGTTAATTTTACACTACAAGCATGTGGTATATCCATAGTTAATTTTGCCAAAATTGTAATTTAATTTCCATAATCCAATCATCCTATTAACAAAGTTTAATACAGATTTGTTATTACATTTATCAATTTGAGCAGTTTAATTTTCATAATCAAGTCACCCTAAAAGTTTTTAAAGGCATACGTTCAAAACGTGTTTCCCAAAATAAAATATCATCCAAAATCTTATCAACAAGTTTCCCAAAAAACCAAAAGATGCCATACTAATAAAACTACATTAATAATAAACATAATTGATATATGTTTATAGGAGCAAATTTTCAATTAAATTAATCAACTACATTCAATTTTATTTAATATTGCTTATTAAATCCACAAAATTACAACGGTAAAAGTGTTTAAAGGCACTATAAGTTCAAAACATATTTCCAAAAATCAAATGCCATCCCAAATCTTATCATCCAGTTTACAGTCTGCGTCGTTGAAGCGCACTTTGTTGAAAATGGCGGATCCCTGAGCGTGTTTCGCGAAGAGCCCCTCGTTGAATTCAATTTCAACTTAACAAGTATACTAGGTATAAAAATTACCTGGAAGTTTGAGACTTTACCACTAATCTTTAGATAATAATAGTATGTGCCATATTTAATTTTAGTTATTGTTTTCATTTACTACAATCTCTTAATTCTATGTTTCAATTGTGCAATTATGATATTATAATATAAGGTTATTATTAACTATAAAGCTTGCGAATTAATTTGCTCTTTTACATAACACTTGGGCTTGGTTGATTAAGTGGTCCATATGATATTGCACAATGATATGTAAGAGTATGTGGTTTCAATAGGCCCACTTGTACATGATGTAGGAATTATAATTTAATTATTTAAATAATTTGTTAAATTATTGTGTGGAGGTAGAGATGTGTGATTTTCACTGTGCGAAGCATTGCTTGTGTGGAGTTTTTTTCTGCACAGTAAAACCTCTACACAACCAAATCTCTCCACATCTTTTAATTTTATGAAAAATATTGTGGGCCACATAAAACATCTGCTACAAGCAAAAATCTTGGCATCTGAGCTTTATGGTCACACATATTTAGCCAACAAGATTTGAAACATTTTGAGTAGTTGGAGCTTTAAACATTGCCTTTTTCATTTGACAACCAACTAGTTAAATGGAATTACATGGAATGCAGTTGAGTGGATTCCATCCCATTTCGACAACTAGACAAACAAGTCAACTTTCATTTGTTAATGTAAAATGTCAACTTGTGCTTATTGCTAGAATTGGGATCATGGACAAACTGTATTCTTTGAAATTGTCATTCTCGATGTTGCAACCTAGAAGGAAAGTTGATGGACTTTGTGTTATTTACACATAATGCAAATCTCATAATCAACATAACCATCTAGCACATGACATTGCCACAAACACAACCTTTAAGAAAAGAGAAGCTACAAGTTGTGTGGAGGAAGCATGTGCAAAGGAAGCTCCGTGGAATGGTTGTGCAAAGAAAACTATGCGAAGTGGATGTAAGGAAGAAGCATGTGCAGAGACGGAAATGCAAGAATCAATTAATTAACATAGAGGCAAGAACTATGTTGCATGACAACTATTAATCTTGTTATAATTTTATATTAGAATATTTTTAATATAAATCTATTAAATAAGGCATATTAATCTATATTGATGAATTTTTTAGGAATGCAATTCACATATGTGATAAAGCACCTTTTAAATTTGCATATAAAATTTTCCTATAAAATATGTATATGTCTACCTATTAACAATAATAATATTAACTATTATTATTTATCACTCACTCGATATATATATATATATATATAGATAGATAAAACATTCTTTACCCCTTTTTGGGACAGGGTCCCCTAGGGTCAGTTTTGGGGCAAAAGACCCAAATTTTGTTGTATAGAATGTAAAGTCTCCATAAGTTGTGGATGCGGAGCGCGTAGATAATAAAGTGTCATAAAGAGTTTTACCCTTCTTTTATGTAAGTTGTGTCGACTTATATAAATCCACCCATGGTTCGCGAACCATGGAATTGTATAAATAAGAGAATCTTAGAGAGTCTAAGGAAGAATTGATGATGAAGACGAATGTAATGGGTCAATAGAGAAAAGAGCGAAGAAGTCTTAGAGTAGAAAAAAGGTTTTGCAGCTGTGAGCGCAGAGGCCTAGAGTAGAGTCTACAGCTGAAAAGAGGTTCTGCAGCTGTGAGTGCAGAGGCCTAGAGTAGAGTCTACAGCTGAGTACGTAGACCCCTATAGCTGAGTGCATAGGGAAGTCTTGAGTACGTAAGAATAACTGAAGTATTAATAAAGAGATTATTCTAGAAATTCATGTGTTTTGTCCATTTACTTCTGTTATGAATGAATGCGCTTTTATGCTGTAATGAATGATGGGTTATGAAATAATACTGTATTGATGCACGACTTATCATAATTGATGTTGTTATATGAACACACTTAATATTAATTGTTTACGCGAAGCATATCTTATTGCATGTTAAAGTTCTCAATGCTTAGGCCGATCTGGGTAAAACACGGGATTAGGAGTAATCACAGAGGTGCGTAAGTGGTTGATTCACCTGTTTAGGGTCCGCGAAAGACAGTCGTGAACATTCACGGAGGTATCAGAGCTGATTAAGGGTAGTTATATCAATAAGCCCTGTGTGAAGGTAGGTTTAGGGCATGAAACGACATTACACTAATCTTTGGGTGTGGAAACTTGGTTCTAGCATCCCCCCATACTGCTTCGAGTGAGACTTCAGTCTGCACTCCATGGATTGATGCCGAAAGGGCCAGTAGTGTAGGGATTTGTTTGGAAAAACTAACTCTGAACCTAGGTCAGGACCCACTAATCCAACAAATGGTTACGTTGCCAGGACCGGGATCTGCATAAGGAGATGTGTGATGTCGTATCATTGGAATCCAACTAAGAAATAAATTGAGGAGTGATTGGATAGAAATATCCACAAATTCATGGCACAAGAAAAAAAAAATCCATGCCTGACAAAAGAACAGTGGTTGGACGGGTATCTGTACATAGAGATACATAGATTTTTCTTCTGTTCATTCCTGATCGAGCTATACGAGTGGATCGCTAAATTGGGACACGGCTAGGGGAGGTGGAGGTTTGACGGTTCAATAGTGTGGACCTCGGAGCTAGTGGGGAGATTGGAAGCCTCTGAAGATAAGATCGTGTGCGTTGTCGATCACTGGCTTGACCGCGTCATAGGAGGATTTGTGATATAATTCGTGGTCGATACCTCGGTCAGCTACAGCGAAGCAGAGCGACGCTTCTTCAAGGGAACACGAGGTAAGCATTTAATTGAATACTTGGATTAAGATGCTTGTGTGAAAAGCGGGTTATGCCATTACCTTGACGTTTAGAGCTATGCGAAGTGGAAAGTTCTTCAGGGATAGAGGGAAAACAGGTCCTGAATATACCCTGCTAATTGAGCCTCCTCTGAGTGACGAAGAAGGAGCAACACAGGCTTCACTACATAGCACTACTTAGTTAATAAGGCAAGGGTTCCCACGAATACCCTATCTTCCCACACCACCTCCACCTTCACCTCCACATCATACACCTTCGCGCACACCGCTGCCACCTTCGCCACCATTCAATACATCAAATACAATGAAGTTGCCCATTTTCAAGGGCTTGGGAAATGAGGACCTAGACCAGTTTTGGTCCGTTGTAAAGGCCGCATGGACAACCTAGAATATTACAGATAATCATATGAAGAAAGCTCAGTTGTTTGCTGCTCTACAAAATCATGCGTTGACATGGTACATTAAGTACTACACTGATAACCCGATGGCATCATTGGCGGACACTCAGACTACACTGAATAAGGAATTCATTAAGCCCAAGTTTGAATCGCAATCAGTTGCCGGATTCAAGGAAATCATGATGAGGCATGGCGAAACACCCTAGGGGTTGGATCAGAGATTAAAATGCCAGATACGTGAAGCTAACATGAATTTTACGGATGCGGAGCACATATAATGGTTTGTAGCTTCGCTCTTACCCCAACTAAGGGTTTCTTTATCGCAACAAAAAATTGGGACCCAAGCGGAAGCCCTGGAAATTGCGATGAGGTTGCATGAGACACTGATTGAAGACGTTGCTTTGGGAGTTCAAAAAATTCACGCAGAGTTGCAGAATCTTTGCCTAGAGTTTGAAAGTCTAAAGAAGGATAGAGCGGCTTGGCCAGAGGTGCGTGAAGAAGTTTGGTGTTTGAAATGTAAGAGTCAGGGGCATGATAAATATCACTGCCCTGTCTTCATGAATTATGTTGGAGGAGGAGGGCCAATGCCTCTGAGGTCGAAAGCTCAAGCAGGGCCAAGCACAGGGCTCGTGTTATGGTGTGCTATCTATTAGGTAGCTGGAAAACATGTAACAGACAATTGTCACTTGCTGCAGAAATTTTTGCAGAGACCGAAACAATTCTGTCGCAACTTCTGCAAATCAGTGGGCCACGATGAGCATCACTGCTGTAGCTATAAGTTGATGATGGAAAGAACGTCCACGTATCTAATGCAGATAGAAACTCAGCCTCTGGATCAAGGCGTTGGGGGAGCGTGCAGAGGATACCAGGGGCGCGGATGAGGCCGAGGAGGAGGAGGACCTACGAAAGGTCGGGGACAAGTCATTTGTTATAATTGTGGAGTGTCGGGACACTACACACGGGAGTGTACAAGCTCGACACACCTGTCGTGCTGATACTATACTCAGTTTGATCATGCGATAAAAGACTTCCCTGTGTTGATAGCTAAAATGCAGGAGAAGAGGACACATCCTTAGTAGCCTACCCAGAACTTGTAGATGATGAGGGCTGCACCCCGCGAAGAAGATCCTAATGTGAATATCGTGTTGCGAAGTGGAATGACGATTGACGAGGATAAGGGACAACAACCTACGGAAAGTGAATGGGTCCACAAGGCTCTAGAAAAAGAGGTTGGGTTTGATTTGGAGCACGTGAAAGAAATGTTCATGGAAGAAAAGAAAAGCTTCGCTGAGGCCTCTACCTCAAGAAGTTAGGATAAACTGTCTGAAGAAATGGACCCCTCCATGCTTACTACATTCTTGGAGACCTGTATGAAGATACTACGTGATAGCAAGGCCGTGAAAGGATTACAGGAGTTGATAAATAAATGTGTCGGTAAAGAAACTGCTCCTGAAGGACCTCACATAGTCAGAAAAATTGGTAAGCATAAGGCAAGAATAGGGTGTGAGATGAGGCTCACTGTGCAAATAGGAGAATATGAAATGGACCAAATTATTCTGGATCTTGGGTCTAATGTGAATGTTTTGCCTAAACAAACATGGGAGAGAATGGGGAGACCTATGTTGCAATGGTCCCCGATTTAATCGAGGATGGAAAATCAACAGAAGATTATCCCCATGGGAAGATTGCACAGAGTGAAGGTAGACATTGAAGGCACGAGCGCGTTGGATGATTTTGAAGTGATAGAGATTATGGATGACAACAATCCATACCCTGCACTCCTTGGGATTGATTGGGCTATCGACATGAATGGGGTAATCAATCTGAAGAAGCAGACGATGTCATTTGAAAGAAAATCGCTCCGTGTGGTAGTACCTTTGGACCCTACAGAAGGACTGCACTATACTAAACCGGTCCGTGATTATGAGGAAATCGACAATGATCTGGACCATATCTATAAAATAATAGTGCTAGATCAAGATTGGGTTAATCCAACAGCTGATGGTCCATTGCATGGGATCGCGAAAGTTATGATACATCAGATTCAGATGAAGAGTTGGAGCACTGGCAGAATAGGTTGCATGAAGTATCTATGCTGCACTGTAACATGATGACTAAATTGTTGCACTGTGTATCATCGGAGGTAAGGAGTTTGCCTTATTATGATGGTCTAACTAACGTAGATAAATTTTTGGATGCATTTGAAAGGGAAGTGCCAGAGAAGCATCGCTTCCAAGCCTTGGATTTGGCACTGCACGCTACACCCGCAAGATGGTGGGGTACGCATAAAGACAATTTTGATGGATGGCATGAATACAAAATAATGATGAGGTTGCAGTTTGGTCACCCAAAAGTGCGACTAACAGAGAAATATGATGGGAGGAATGACTTGCGCGATCACTTAGCAAAATGGACTGACACTTATGGAACGGAGCCACAACCTGAGTGGGTGCATTTATTCTGTCACACTTTGGATGTAATACCAATGAATTGGTACTTGGAAATAGAGCTCTGCCATGGCACTGAAGAATGGGATGTTTTGAGACAGGGATTCTTGATGACATTCAGCTTTGAATATGGGTTCGAATGTATTGACGAGGCATTGTAGGAGGTCAAGGCAGTGATCTTCAGAATACCATAGGATCCTTTGGACTTGATTCAACCAGATTGGAGCACCCAACTGCACCATGCGCTGGAGTGCTATAATGTGACTACTGAAGAAGAAGAGGAGGATCTAAGGAACATTAACATCCCAGAGGAAGAAGGTCACTGCAAAGTTGAGGGGCCAGAGATAGAGAATTCAAATATCACCGTGCCACTGAAAACCCGACAAGTAAACATCGGCACAAAGGCAAAACCAAAGTTTGCGAATATATGGGACTACTAGGATGATGCTATGGTGGATAAGGTCGTTGAGTTGCACCGTGAATATCACGATCTGTTTCCCACAAAATTTGCGGACTTGAAAGGCATCATCAACGATTTGGGAGTGATGAAAATAACTTTAAAATTGGATGCGAAGCCTATTAAGAAAAGGCCATATCACCTTAATCCCGAATACAAGGCAAAGGTCCGTCGAGAGTTGGACAAGATGCTTGTAGCAGGTATTATTGAACCAGTGGAGGAATTTAATTGGGTGAGTCTAATGGTAGTTCAGGAAAAGAAGCAAAAGGATGAAATCAAGATTTGTGTAGATCTCAGGAAGTTCAATGATGCCTGTGTTCATGATCCTTTTCCAACTCCATTCACAGATGAAGTATTGGATAATGTTGGTGGGCAGGAAGCATATTCGTTCACTGATGGGTACTTTGGATACCATCAGATAAAGATCATTCCAGAAGACAGGAGTAAGAAAACCTTTGTGACTAAATGGGGATGCTTTCAGTATACGGTAATGCCTTTTGGGCTTGAAAATGCACTGGCAATATTCTCGCACGTAGTCATCGCAGCGTTCAAAGATTTCATTCACAAACTTTTGGAGGTATATTTTGATGATTAGACAATATTTGGATTGGTAAAGTGCCATGTAGCTAGTTTTCGCTTGATGTTGGATACATGCCGAAGGTATCAGATCGTGCTAAACTTGAAGAAATGCTTATTTTGTGTCCCTTTTGGAATCTTGTTGGGTCATGTGGTATGCAGACAAGGATTAATGGTGGACCCTACTAAGATCGTAGTTATAATTAATTTGGAGGCATCAAGAAGTGTTAAATAGCTGCACGCAACACTGGGTCATACTGGATACTATCGAAAGTTCATCAAGAGTTATGCTCAAATTACCGCGCCGATGGAAAAGATATTAAAGAAGGATGCTACATTCTGTTGGGATGAAGAATGTCAGTGGAGTCTGGATGTATTGAAGGAGAAAATGGTCACTGCATTGATCCTAGTCTTCCTAGATTGGAAGAAGGAATTTCATGTGCATGTGGATGCATCATGTATTACGTTGGGAGCAGTGCTGATGTAGGTCAGTGAAGGAGAATTGGATCACCCTATAGCATTTGCAAGAAGGAAGTTGTCTAAGGCTGAAAAGAATTATTCGATGACAAAGCACGAAGGGTTGGCTATGGTGTACACACTCTAGAAGTTCAAACATTACCTGCTAGGCGGACACTTTAAGATGTACACAAACCATTCTGCATTAAAATACCTAGTCAACAAGCCTGTGTTGGGGGGGAAAATATGCAGATGGTTACTATTGTTTCAGGAGTATGATTTCGAGGTAATTGTGAAGCCAGGATGATTGAATGCAGGGCCAGACCATCTGTCGCACATTGAAATGGGAGAGGAGCCCACCAATTTGGAGGAGGGGCTGCCTGACGTGCAGCTCTTTATGATGCGCATAGCAGATAATCACTTTGCAGACATTATCCACTTCCTAACTACGAGAACGGCTCTAAAAGGATACACAAGTCAACAGAAGAAGGAATTGGTGGTGCGTGCGACATAATTTTTTGTTATTGCAGGCCACTTGTATAAGATGGGATTGGACGAGATACTGCGATGCTATGTGCTTGATTTTGAACGAAACAATATCCTAGTTGAAGCTCATTGAGGGGCTATGTGAGGCCATCATGCAGGAAAAGCAACAATGCAAAAGATTTTACGTGCTGGGTTGTGGTGGCTAATGCTGGAAAAGGATTCCAAAGCATATTGTAGGGCATGCGATGCATGTCAAAGAACTAGAAAGCCATCACAGAGGGATGGGCTACCTTTGAATCCACAGGTATCATTGCAGTCATTTGAAAAATGGGCAATTGATTTGGTAGGACCGATTCAGCCTTCGGGAAAGAAGACGGGTGTGTGATATATCATCACCGTGACTGAGTATTTAATTATATGGGTGAAGGCATAGTCCGTGAAGGAATGTACAGGGGAAACAACAACGAAGTTATTATTTGAATATGTGTTGACCAAGTTTGGTTGTCTGAAGATTTTGATGAGTGATCACGGTACACATTTCCTCAATGAAACGATCAACGCGCTGACAAAAGAATTCCAAGTTTATCATCAGAAGAGTACGCCATATCATCCTCAGGCCAATGGGACGGTTGAGGCATTTAATAAAATATTGGAGGGTGTGCTGACAAAGGTTTGCAATGCGCAGAGGAATGATTGGGACGTGTGTGTACCAGCAGTATTATGGGCTTATAGAACTACTTGTAAGAAGCTTACTGGTTAGACACCTTTTAGGCTGGTCTATGGCATAGAGGTTGTGATGCCTATGGAGTACATTGTGCCTAGTCTACGCATAGTAGATTTTACAGGAATGGCGGACCGTGGAGCCTTAGAAGAAAGGCTCGCACAGCTAGCAAAGCTCGAGGAAGATAGATTTTTGGCTGGATTCCATCAGCAGGTTCAGAAGGAACGTGAAAAGGCATGGCACGATCGGCACATCAAACTGCGCACCTTCAAGGTAAATGATTTAGTTTTATTATATGATAGTAAGTTTGAAAAGTTTCCAGGAAAATTTCAGATGCATTGGCTGGGGCCCTATGTTATCAAAGAGATTACCGATGGTGGAGCAGTTCAGCTCGTGAAATTGAATGGAGATCCATTTTCAGGAAAGGTAAATGGAAGCCGATTGAATCCATACATGGGGGATCTGACCTAATGACTACATGACGGTAGCATAGTGTTAGCACTCTAGGCAGCTGCAAGGAGGCATGAGACTATAAACTACACTATCCAATTTGTATAGCTACGCGATAAGGGGTCTATGCGAAATAGGAGGGTGTCACAGTACCAGAAGAAGTGCGAAGGGAGCTGCACTATAGGGGGGGAGACTGTGTAGCACAGCTAGAAAGTGACCATTACCATCACTATTCATGATTTGACTAGTAGGAGACGGTTAAGAGGAATGGGGGGTCGGCATTTAAGGTTTAATTTAAGGGTGAAATCTTTGAAATTCTGCTGCCACTCTAGCATTTATGGACGGATTTTAGGGGGAACAATCGAATTTGAATTCAAATTCTCCTATAAATTACGTGTGGCCACCCAACAAGAAACACTTTGCATTCTGAGAATTTCTTAGTTGAGTTGTCAATTGCCTATGAATCACTCGTATTGGGAGGATTTAGTCACAAGCCCTACATTTTCCAAGTTATCAGAGGTAAATCAGACATTCATCCTAGAAAAGATGCTAGGACCAAGCCCCACGGAAACCATGAGTACTGGTGGAGATGTCGCTTCTCAGGGAGCAGTTCTGGAAGTTGTGAGTGTAGAGGTTCTAGAAGAAGTGCCTACGGTGCTGAGGTTTCCTAGGCCAAAGCCTACACTGGTGAGAGAGGTCCCCAAGCCTAAGAAAGATAAACAAAAGTAGCTAGTATCGGTGCGCGAGTCAACGAGGAAGCATGCCGCTACATAGGCCCAGTGGAAAGAAAAGTTGAGCACGAAGGAGAAGGGGAAAGTGGTGGACTTGGAGGTTGAGGAAGGCGCGGAAGACATTGACATTGAGGAGGTGGACCCTATATCTAGGTTGTCAGAGTATATCCTCCCACACAAGGGAAAATTGAAGGTCCCGAAGGACCCAGATGCAGGACAGTTCCTCCTCAACACACCCCTGTTACCAGAGAACATCACCTTTGAAGGTCCACACTTAGCGCAGATCCCGCACTTAAAGCTCGAAGATTGGGATTTGGTGGACCACGAGCGGTTCCCTCACCTTGCTACTGACACCTTCATGCAGAGGGTCTTCTACAAAGAATCGGGTGTCACCATGTTGGAGCCTGTGGAATGGATTCATGGAGTAAACAAGTCAGGGTTGTTGAACCTATTATGGGTGCCCCACTATCATCGCTCAAATATAAACCTAATCGTCATTAAGCAGTTAATGTGCCTGGTGCATGACGGGTGCTTGTGATTAAACGCGCCAATCCCCATCACTGATATGTTGATCCATCAGATCACACTATTGCACATTTAGGATTGAATCCGGCCAAGGCGTTTGGCAGAAAGATGAACGAGTGCGACCTCGCTGAGAAGATGAAGGACAAGTTTAAACTTGTGAAGAAGCCACGTAGGTACTCGATTACTTCAATTACTGACCCCATGGTCAAAGTTGCCATGCAGATTCTGGTTAGCAAGGTTATGAGAAAGTGTCACATGGATGAGGTGCCGACACCAGTGGTTTCATTGGCAGCACAGTGCGCGGAGGGCATACAGTTCAACTGGGTGCGCTACCTATGCAGTGAGTTCCTCACAAACTGCAAAGAGGCACATAATGACAGTAAGATGTTCCACTATTCGTGGTTGTTGCTCTCAATAGTGCTCGTCACATGGGATTTTCTAGAGGACAGCCAGTTTCCTCCAATGGAGAAAGATTTACTAGAAGCCGCGAAATTTGCATCTCTCTGGGCCACAAAAGATGTCGTGCAGGTCACTGAGAGCAAAGTATTTTGGGTGCTGATGGAGGTGAGTATTCACATGGCCATCAACCAAAAGCCACAGTTGTCACCAACCGTGTTTGAACAACTCTCTGGATATGCGGAGTTCAAAGCAGACTTCCACCATGTATACATTCGGGCGCGAAAGGATCCTGAGAAAAAGTGGTTCGACCTACCCTACCTTGCCACAAATGATGCTATTGAAGAGGTCATCAAGTGTTGGCCCATAGAGTGGCATTCTCCTTCTGACCTAGCTGTAGGGACTAGCAAGTCCATGGAGAAGCAGAAGAAGGATGCGGCCAAATAAAAGGTTCAACAGTTGGCTGAAAAATGCAAGAAAGAGGACGAGGAGAAGGCTCGGGTAGAAGCGGAGCGCGCTGCAAAGAAACATAAAGAGCAGGAAGAACACAGTTCTGAAAGAAGTCATAAGTTTCCTTCACCCCAAACGGAGGAGGAAGAGTGGTCAGAGCAGGGTAGTGGTGAGTAACAAGAGAGCACTCCCTTCCGAGTAAATTGGTACATGGAACAGGAAAAGGAAGGGCAGTGGAAGAAAACAAAGGCCACCAAGTTGTCGCTAGATCCAATTACTTTGATGGATGGCAACCTGGATGAAATTGGAGAAAAGGTGTGGGATACTACTGCAGAACTGCTGTAGCAAAAGCAGATGCTGAGCGTCATCCAGACGGGTCTGCGTGAGCTGCAGATCTAGACGACTAGAATCTAGGTAGGTGCAGGACCAAGCAGTGTTGCATCCACAAGTTTGGCACAAGGAACCACGCAAGCCGCAGATATGGTTCGATCATTGGACCTCCAGACAGTTGCACTACCCGATGGGGATTTGAGCATGGAGGCGGCCGCTAACAAGGCTATTGTTAGCTCTTTGAAAAATATTGGCCTTAACCTCGCCCTGCTCCCTAGCGAGTTTCTTCACACATTGCAAGAAGGTGTGATAGCAGAAGTTAAGGCTTAGGAGCAGCGTGCGTTCAACCTGATCAACAAGTACAAAGTCAACAATGAACAAATGTTTGTGGAGAAATCAACAATGCTAGAGGCACAAAAGAAAGTTTTTCAGGTGCAGAACGACCAGCTTGCAACTGTGGTGACTGAGGTATGCACAACAGTCCCTGAACTACATATCCCAGAGGAAGCACCATTGGAGGCGAAGATCAGGAAGTTGGTTGCAGGCGTGCGCGATGCCAAGACAGAAGTGGCCAAGGTTTAGTTTGAACTGAATCTAAAAATCACAGAGTTAGAGTTGAAGTCACAACCTTCAAGTCCACCAGAGGTCAGAGAACAACGTGAAGCCACTGTAAAGGATGGAGTTGCAACAATGGATGTCGCGGTGGTGGATTGCACCGCGCTCTTCGAGCAATCCATGGAGGTAGTCATGACTCTGTAAGAAGATCCTAACCTACAGAGGTTAAATACAGAAGCCTATCAATTGCAACAACAGTATGATGAAGCAAAAGTGAAGGCGCACACCGTCGCTATAGCACAATGATTGGCCAAGCTACAGGAGGTGAACCAATTGTTTGAACAGGTGGAAGCAGCATAAAGGAAAGAGGCGGTCCTCAAGTCCAGATTGGGTCCTTAGCTGGATGAGTCCTACATCATCTCTGCCAACATTCAGGAGAAGTTGGCAAGCCTACAGAGCACGCAGCAGAAAATCAAGGCAGACAGTGTGGGACTAGCAACAGAGCAGTTGTTGGAGCATATCAAACATGCAGCCACGCAGAGTGCGACTAAGGTAGCAGTGGCACAAGTGGAGCTCGGAGGTCTATGTAGTAAGATCTCTGCACCAACAGAGTGACTCGAGGGCGAGTCACAATCTTTGTGTTGGGGGCCTGTTGGGACACGGTCCCCTAAGGTCAGTTTTGGGGCAAAAAGCCCAAGTTTTGTTGAGTTTTGTTGTATAGAATGTAAAGTCTCCGCAAGTTGTGGACGCGGAGCGCGTAGATAGTAAAGTGTCATAAAGGGTTTTACCCTTCTTTTATGTAAGTTGTGTCAGCTTTTGTAGATCCACCCATGGTTCGTGGACCATGGGATTGTATAAATAGGAGAATCTTAGAGAGTCTAAGGAAGAATCGATGATGAAGATGAATGTAATGGGTCAATAGAGAAAAGAGCATAGAAGTCTTAGAGTATAAGAGAGACTCTATAACTGTGTGTGTAGAGGCCTAGAGTAGAGTCCACAGCTGAGTGCGCGGACCCCTACAGCTGAGTGCACAAGGAAGTCTTGAGTTTGTAAGCAGAACTGAAGTATTAATAAAGAGATTATTCCAGAAATTCTTGTGTTTTGTCCATTTACTTCTGTTATGAATGAATGCACTTTTATGTTGTAATGAATGATGGGTTATGAAGTAATACTGTATTGATGCACGACTTTACATAATTGATGTTGTTATATGAACGCACTTAATATTAACTGTTTATGTGAAGCATATCTTATTGCATGTTAAAGTTCTCAACGCTTAGGTCGATCTGGGTAAAACACAGGATTAGGAGTAATCACAGAGGCGCGTAAATGGTTGATTCGCCTATTTAGGGTCCACAAAAGACAGTCGTGAACATTTGAGTAGGTATCGGAGCTGATTAAGGGTAGTTATATCAATAAGCCGTAAGGGCTTATTGATCTGCATGAAAGCAGGTTTAGGGCATAAAACGACATTACAGTAATCTCTGGGTGCGGAAACTTTGTTACAGCATCCCCCCATACTGCTTCGGGTGAGACTTCAGTTCGCGCTCCATGGATTGACGCCGAAAGGGTCAGTAGTGTAGGGATTTGTTTGGAAAAACTAACTTTGAACCTGGGTCAAGACCCACTAAGCCAACACCACCCTAAACTTTAACTATAATGGTTGAACATATGATTAAAAATCATCACTAAACCAACCATGTGTCTCCTCAACTATGTAGTCAAAAGATTAAATTAACTTTTTAGCGTATGATTAAAAATCATCAGTAAACCAACCATGTGTCTCCTGGACTATGTCGTCAAAGATTAATTTAATTTTTCATCAATACCAAAACACTGCCAAAGGAATCAACACACATACTTGATTTAGTACCTTTCAGACTATGATAACAATATTGATTTTAAATCCAGCTTTCCATCTTGTCAAATAGTCACCATACTTATTTTTTTGGAATAAAATCTATCCCATTTGTACATTCTAACCATAAAGGCATTATTTTCAACATACACCCACCATTGATTAATTGACTTTAATATAAGCACATTAACATGCTTTTTATCTTTATGTTAGATTTGTATAGTTATTACATCCTACATTGTAATTAAGATGCATGTGCACCAAATTTTAATTTGATACTAACTCACCCCTAAATATTGAGAATGTATAAAAGAAATGTTTCTTCCAAAAATTTATGTTATTTCAAATCGTGTTTTTTCTCTTCACGTGAGATTTTTTTAGTTATTACATTGCAATTATAATAATTTTTTATTTTATTTCTATGAAATATTAATTCATCCCCCTAATAAATAAAATTTCCTATTACCTCTTTCAACAATTTAGGTTAGTGTCATCCAATTTGAGATTTTTACAGCCATTACAAATTGTAGTGTAATTGTGATATTTTTTATCAAAAAATATTAAGTTAAATTTTATATATTAATGATGTATAAAATTGTATATTGTTTCTAATAATTTATTGCGCAAATAAGGTTTTCTAGTACAGTATAGTAGAGATATTGTAATCTAATATTTGATATTTTGACGAAATCAAATTACATAAAAATCAATAAAAAGATTAATATAATGTGAACATTTTAACGCCATTCAAAATAAAATAAACAATAAAAATATCTCTATAAAAATAAAATAAAAATGACCTTGGTATTGACCCATGGTATTAAGAACCCATGGTATTGACCCTTGGTATTCATGTGGACTATAACCCATTTAAAAGGGGAAATTAAACCAACCTAGATTCATCACTCTAGACCAGGGATCAAATCTCTTGACATTTAAATCTATTTTAGAATAAAATAGATTTAATCCCTCTTGATACTTTGTAGATCTAGATTTAAGATAGATTTAGACTAACGTTAAAATCACCAAACTTTTAAATATATAAACTATGAGAAAATAATCAGCCTATACCATTACCATTGACTGTCATAATCAGCATATACCATTACCATTGACTTTAATATAATTGCAAGAGAACATGTTTTGCATATTGACTTTAATATAACTACGAGAGAACATATTTTGCATGTGTCATTTCTATATTTATTAGATGCTGCATTGTAATTATATTTTTTTACACTAAAATAGGTATAAATACTCAATAATCTCCCACATACTAGGGACGTATAAAGATTGCCATATTGATTCCAACATCTTATAAAAGGTATGTCATTTAATTGTACACTTATTTTCTATTATGATACTATTTAGTAGGTTTATTATCTAACATTTATGTTTGATTTAATAATTCAAAGCATATTAATAGTGTTTAAATGTTATTAAATATCGAATATATTAGAAACTAAATTATCTTTAGTAAAGACACAGTGAACATTAGCTTTTCAATTGTAAAATATTTAAGGAATTTGTAATTGTGTTCATCTTCCAAAAAGATTGATCGTTAAAAGATAAGCATTATGATAATTTCTCTAAGAAATTTCTAATCAAACAATGAATCTCATAGGAATCTTAAATCTGTCAAACATTAATATTATTACGAAAGTTTCTCATTTTATTATGAAGGGTTCTTATCTTTATGTTAACAACTCTCATCTTAATTATGTCATATCTCATGTTATTTAATATTTTATTAATATTATAATTTGTTAGTATTCTTAAAACTCAGCTCTTTAATTTGTGAATTTTTACTAAGTAAAGAGCTGAAAACTAAAATTTAACTTTAATCCATAAATATTTTGAGTTTACTAATTATTATACAATAGAAATAAGGAACAAATAAAGACAAACACACCAAAAAATAATACACAACAAATTTAAGGAACAAATGAAGACAAACACACTAGAAAACAACACACAACAAATTTACTCAGGAAACCCCAATTAGGGAAAACCTATAATCTTGGTGTTTTTTATTATCCAACTCTTTAGAAAGAAATTGAAATACAAGGGGTAAACTTCCTTGTTCCTCTGTTATCTCTTTGTGCACTTGTTTGCGCACTTTACACCAACTTGACCTCTCTTATGCGCCCTGTACGACCTGTATGACCTCTTTTGCACACTAATTTTAGCCCTTGGAAAAAGTTTGTGAATGGTTGGAAGTGATTTGAGGCTGAATTGACCTATTTTTATCCCTATAATTTGTTGATCTGAAACCTTAGCACTGAGCATAATACTCTTCTTTATAGCTGAGCTGAACACCAAGATTTCTAGTGCATAATGACCAAGTTTTGTGCCCTTTTCCCTCTTAGAAGTTGACCTAGGCCCACCACTACCACGAAGGGCTGAGATTAAATCTCCTTGGATGGTTGAGATCGCTATGATGTTTTACTATAGAAAAATTCAATTTTTCCTAAAGTAAAAAATAATAGAAAAAGTGAAATTTTCACCTTGGCCCCACTTGTGGGTCCCTCTACCAAATTTAGTGCACCTGCTAAATTTGGTTGAACCCTTCCTCCTCTAACTTCATTTAACACTCCCTCTTAGAGAGGAAGGTGTTCTAAACTACACCTAGTTTGTCCCTAAAATAGACAAAGCTCCCTCTAGGAAAATCTTTGGTGAATATGTCTGTTATTTGCTCAGCTGTAGGATTGCACTGAAGTCTAATATTTCCCCGCTAAACACAATCCCTAATATGATGGTACTTGATCTCGATGTGCTTGGAGCAGTCATGGAACACTGGATTGTCAGAGAGCTTAATACAACTCTAATTGTCTCAATGTATGACTATAGGCTCCAACTTGTGATTGAAAATCCTAACGAGCAGCTTCCTAAACCAAATGGCCTCACAAGCTGCCAAGATAGTAGACATGTATTCATGCTTTGCTGAGCTCAGTGCCATTGATCTTTGCTTCTTGTTGAACCAGGAAACCACTGTTGACCCAACATTGAAGGCACAACCTGAAGTACTCTTTTTGTTTGTCGAAACCCCCTGCCTAATATGCATTTGTGAAGCCTACCAACTTCACTTCATCAACCTGTTTGTACATCAACCCATAATCTATTGTGCCTCTGAGGTATCTAAGGATATGTTTAGTAGCAACAAAGTGTACTCTAGTAGGCTCTACCATGAATTGACTTTACTAGCTCACCACATAGAAAATGTCTAGTCATGTGTTCACTAGATACATCAACAACGCAATAAGTTGCATGTAGAGAGTGGCATCGACTCACTTTGCTTTGCTAACATCTATCTTCCTTGAGTTTGTCACCAAAGGTTTGGCCATGGGATTGTAATCCTTCATGCAGAATCTCTTGATAATCTTCATAGCATACTTTCCCTATCCTAGAAAACCTATGCATCTCCCTGCCAAACCTCCAACCTAAGGAAATATTGCATAAACTCTATATCCTTCATGTCAAACTTTGTTGCAAGACCCTTCTTGCAGTCACTGATGAGCTTCTCATCCCCTATAAATAAAAAGCCATATATGTACAACACAAGAATGAGAGGTTTCCCCGCAACCATGATGTAATAAAGGTTAGGGTCAACTTCACTCTTGGTGAAGCCCAGTCCTAGAAGATAGTTGTCAATGTGAGAGTACCATGCTCGTGGGGCCTGCCTAAGCCCATATAGGACCCTCTTGAGCCTACATACATGTGTCTCCCTACTATGTGCCTCAAACCCCTCTAACTTCTCTATATAAATCTCTTTCTCAACCAAACTGTTAAGTAAGTTAGCCTTCACGTCTCTCTGTTGGATCTTCCACCCCATCTACATTGCAAGTGCTATAATGGTCATGATGGACAAATAACAAGCCATGGGTACAAAAGTCTCATCATAGTCAATTCCCTCCACTTGAGAGAACCCTTTAGCTACAAATTTAACCTTGAACTTCTCCACGCTCCCATAAGCTTTGTGATTAATCTTATAGAGCCACCTGGATCCATTCACTAATTTTCCCTCTGGTCTTAGCACAATATCCCATACATCATTTTGCATGATGGAAGAGTACTCCTCCACCATAGCATCATGCTAAACCTGCTGAGAGGATGCCTCCTTGAAGCTAGAAGGTTATGTGTCTATGGCCTCAATCATCATTGAATAAAAGCTAAGTATCTTTGAGGTTGTTTGCTCTACCTAAATGTGGAGTTGGGTGTCCCAACCCTACATTGAGCCTCCTGATTCAACTAATCATCCCACCTTGGATTCCTTCTGCTTGTGCTAGGTGTCACTATTGGATTGGGATCATCTGCTTTCTCTTCTCTCTCCTCCAGTTCCTGTGCAACCTCCCCATCTAAATGTTGTGTGGCTTGCCCAACAATTAGCTGTGATGTGGCCTGAGGGGATAGTTGAGCCTTGTGCTTAGGAGCTTGCATCTCCTCCACCTATGTTGCAACATGCTCATGCTTTAAGGATATCATAAGATCCCTTTCCTTCTTAAGCTTTACATCATGCCTGATAGATTTATTCCTCTCTGCTAGTACATACACCCTATATGCCTTGGATGTCTCATTGTAGCCCATGAAAATTCCTTTTTCTATTGTATGCTCTAGCTTCTTCTGACTCTCTGAAGGCACGTGGCAGTAAACTAAACTGCTAAAAATATTAAAGTGTGAGACATCCAACTTCTTTTTGATGAACGCCTCCTCTAGTGTAACTTTTCCAAGCACCATATGTGGACTCCTTTTCTACAGATAAAATAAAGTGTTGCATACCTCTGCCTAAAGGAATGACAGTCTCTTTTCATACAACATGGCCTTGGTCACTCCGAAAATTCTCTTCTTTTTACACTCTTCCACCCCATTCTATTGAGGGTTATAGTGTGTGTTGATCTCTCTGTTGATTCCCTCCTTGGCACACAAATCCTTGAAGGCATTGGAGATGTATTTCCATCCATCATCTGATCTCATCTATTTGACCTTCTTCCCTGTCTGGTTCTACACCAATGCTTTGAACTCATAGAACTTTGAGAACACTTTGTCTAATTGTTATTCATGAAGATGATCCATGTATTCCTTGAATGGTCATTAATGACGGCAGCATAATACTTGTAACCCATGAGGGATGGAGAAGAGAATGACCCACATGCATCCAAATGAACCAAGTCCAAGATTCACTTGGATCTGTTTTCAATTCTGGAAACGATGTCTTGACACACTCACCAAGTCTATATCCCTTACACATGTCATGTTGGTCTGTATTGCACTGTGGCATCCCTGTGGCTATCTCTCTAAGGATTTTCAACACTCCATGGTACAAATGTACCATACTCCTATGCCATAGCTCACTAAGGTATTAGCCCTGCTCATGTACCTCTTTGTTGATACTCAAGGTTGTGATTATCTCAAACTATAGCATGTAAAGGTTCTTCACCCTCACACCAATTTGTTTCATGGCTCTAGAATTTAAGGGCTTGAGGTAGGCCTTTCCTCTACTAAAAATGACCTCATAACCCTTGTTCTCTAGGGTTGAAACACAAATAAGGTTCTTTTTAAGGCTTGGAACATATAAGACTATTTAAAAAAAAAAATGGTTACTAGACACCCTATCAAATATGACTGTACCCACGCCCTTGGTCAAGTACCTACTATAATATCCTAGCTCAATATGAAACTGCATTTTCTTCTCCATCAAATGGCTAAAATATTCCTTGTTCCTAGTCATATGGCTAGATGCTCGACTGTCAATGTAACATGCAATATATGAGCAAGAACTCCTCACCAAACTTGGAACTGAACTCGTCCGCCTTTGCCGAAGCTACCACTTGGTCCTTCTTGGACTCATTCTTCCTCTAGGGACAATTGGTGGCATAATGTCTAAATTGATGGCACTGAAAGCACTTTATTTTGTTGAGATCCTTCTTCTCTTTCTTGCCTTTGGAGTTGGATTCAACCCTCCTGCGCCCTTCTTTCCTTTGGCCTTGCCCCCTTTGTTGGATAGGGAAAATTTCTCCCTCAAGAATGATGCTTCTCACTCTGGCATCATTCTTGTTGTGTTGAGACAACTCTTGAGGATCAGTTGGTGTGGCTAGTGGGTTCTCCACAAACTCCTTCATGCCCTACTCCTCAAGCACCATTGTAATCCTCTCCTTCCATGAGAAAAAGTTTGATGATCCCTCTAAATTGTGCTCTGGTTTCAACCCCGTTAAGACATTTTTTTGGTTGAACTCTTAAAAAACCCTGGCACATTGGTCTGACTAGTAAAAATTACACTCTTTGGGTTAAAAAACTAGGTTCAACTACTAGAAACCCAAGAGAAACCCTTAAGCTATGTTTTTCCTTCCCTCTGCACCTTAACCTATTCCTGAGGTTGAAAAACATGGTGTTGGTCTTCACTCATAGACGTGACTCTGATACCATGTTAGTTTTCTTAAAACTCAACTATATAATCTAGGAATTTTTACTAAGTAAAGAGATGAAAACTGAACTTTAAATTTAACCCACAAATATGTTGATTTTACTAACTATCATGAAAAAAAAATAAGGAACAAATGAAGACAAACACACTAGAAAAAAATATGCTACAAATTTACCTAGGAAACTCCAACTGTGGAAAACCTACAATCTTGGTGTCTTTTATTATTCAGCTCAGTGAATATTTAAAAAGAGATTACAAATATGAGGGAAAAACTTCCCTTTTCCTCTTCTAACCCTCTTCACACTTGTCTACACACTTCACACCAACTTGAACTCTCTTCAGTGCCCTGTAAGAATGCATATGGTTTATACGACCTCTTCTGCGCACTAATTTCGACCCCTAGAAGAAGTTTGTGAATGGATGGAAGTGATTTGAGGTTGAATCAGCCTCTTTTTATCCCTCTAATTCTTTGATATGAAAACTTAGTGATGAGTAGAATACTCTTCTTTTCGCTGAACTAAACATCAAGATCTCTAGTGCATAATGACTAAGTTTTGTGCCCTTTTCCCTCTTAGAAGTCGAAATGGGCCCACAACTTCCACAAAGGGCTAAGATTACATATCCTTGTACGGTTGAGATTGTTGTAATTTTTTAGTATAGGAAAATTCAAATTTTCCTAAGTTAAAATTAATAAAAAAAAAAGTGAAATATGTGCCTTGGCCTCGCTTGTCAGCCCCTCTACGAAATTTAGTGCACTTGCTAAATTTGGTTGAACCCTTCCTCCTCTAACTTCTTTTAACATAATTATCCATCTTGTGATGGACAACTCTACCCCAATAATAATAAAATACAATGGAATGATAAACTATTAAGTGCATGAAATATGTATAGAGTTACCTTGTGGAGACTTAAGTCACGTCTTCAACCACACTCTCAGGAAGCACTCTTTATTGGTGAAAATAGATAGCACCATGACCACCCACATCAGTGATCATGAAAGAACAAATAAATGATTCATGCCACATTATTAACAATGCATTAATCAAGGGTCATTTAGATATGCTGAAATACTAGATCACATTTGGTTGTTGACTCTAGATTGAGTTTCTATAACCCTTACAACAATATATAATTTATGCCATCTCTAATACATTATCGAAATATCAGTTCATACACCCATATCCAACTAATAAATTACACACTAAACCATTATAATCAAGTATAAACCTACAAGGCATAATAAATCATAATCAATACCAATGACAACGTTACATATTCATCATTGTATGCACTACCATGATCAGTTCCTCCTTATTTATGGCACATAACCAACACCGAGCTTTAATCGAGCAAGTACATCTTAGTAAAAATGGAACTACGTATTTTTTCTATTATCATTAATAATCTACCATATCGAGGACTAATGGTTATCATAATATCATCCAAGAATCATGAATTCACAACCATTGTTGTAAACCAGGTAATACTTGGGGGGGGATGATAAGTATTATGACCACATTTAACAATTATTATTAATATATAACATTTTAATTCATTTAGCAATAAATGATGTAAATAAATCATAAATCACACACCACCACTGTGAGCAACATACACATATGAAACACACAAAGACAATAGATGTATGCAAAAACCCACAAAGGGAGAAAATCACAAATATTTTTTTGTAATTCAATCTATAACCTACTATTACATCATATTTACTAGAACCAACTAGAAGAAAGCACTCACTTCCTAATTTTCAAGGGCCCACTTATAGTAGGCACCAACCCCCAATTGTTTTATAGTCATCGACCAGAAGGAAGCAACAACTCCCTATTTTTCAAGCACCCACTTGTAGGAGGCACCAACCCCCAACAACTTTACCAGCACCCACCTGAAGGAAGCACTGACTCCATGATGTGCAAGTATTGACCTGGAAAACCTAACAAATCCATTTTTCATTCACTTTCAAACTTAGATCCATAGGTACTCTATCACCTTTAAACTTTAGATTCGTATTTTCTACTCTCACTTCTTCAACTCTCACTTAGCCAGATATCCTATACAACCAACATCCTCAAGCTAACAATATTTTTATTTTTAACTCAGTCTATGATTTATAGCTCTCCTCTCAAACATAAATATAATCACAACATTTTAGATTTGTTTGGAAATTCTTTCTCTGCAATATCAAATCTGATTTAGCACTCAGATTTGCTCCTTTTCCCAATTAAAAGATTTTCATATCTTCATACATACCTACCCTAGGTTCTTCTGCCCAAATCATCTTTCTTTGGCACTCTTCATATTTTCACGCCCCTCATTAGATTCTCACAACTTTAGATATGTGACACACACCTTATGTCCCTTTCCTCTTGTTCTTATCTACACAACGTCTAACAATCCCATCCATTTCACCAAATTGACCCTATTAGAACTCAACCATTTTAATTATTCATTGGGAAAACTAACTTTCCTTCATTCTTTCATTTTTCTTTTATCACTGTGTCCATCATTTACCATGGGTATTAGTCCATAGTATTTTCCCATGGTAATTTACTCTTTGACATCTAGATCAAGTCATTTGACTAAGTCAATAAGATTAATTCATGCACATATCTCACTTCTTCACATATAATTTGAACTGATTGTTCTCTCTCATGTCATGCATGTGAACCACCCACACTGGTTTAACTTTGTTCACTACACAACGACTCTCTCTCTTTTATTCTCTAGTACTCACGCTACCTTAGCTTAAGTTTTATTCAAAGCCACAATAGTTACTTCATCTAACAACCTTTAGTGCCTTAAATGAATTTATAAATCAAACGCCAAATTTTCAATTTTCCACTCCTCAAAATTCGACTCTATGGCACATATGACTACCAATTCGATTGTAGCACTCTCGATTGGTTGCAAGCAAATATTTCTATCTAACTGGTCATTAATCAAACTTGGAATTCCACTTTGACAAAGCTCTTTACTGGACTCAACTATATATCGACTCGTCAACTAGTCACATCTCTCTTCCAATCAATTCTCTCGACAATAAAAGGCTTGATAAATTGGACTCCCTCTTCGACTTGAACCTTGACTGATTGGAATTTAAAGTGATCACCTTTAGTTGAATTGACTCCCTCTTCGAATTGGGCCTTGGCTAATTGGGAATTAAGGTGTCCTTTGGATGACTCGACTCCCTCTTTTACTTGAGCCTCTACTGGCTGTAATTTAAAGTGTCATTTGGTTGACTCAATGCCCTCTTCGACTTGAACCTTGACCAAGTAGAATTTAAAGTGTCATTTTTAAAACTATGATCTTGTTCCAACCACTCAACACTTGAGAGCTTATTATTCTTGATTATGTGATAGAGCCTTCAACACCTTACCCTTAACCATCCGAGGGAATTTCTATGATGTCATCATGATGAAATGTTGACATCACTACATCACGTGGAACCCTCCAGGTGATCCACATGTCACTTGGAAATGGCCCACTTAGCCACCTTAAAATTCCAATTTACATGCAATGTGTCACCTGCCACATCATCACCTTACAATGTGTCAGTTGAATGCATATGTTTTATTAGTGCCACCTATGTTACTGCTTCACTATCATCCACATCATCTTTATCCTTTTTTCTGTACCACCTTTTAGTATGTCTTTCTTTACATGCTAGTTGCCACTTGTCATGTTCACACTAGCTATCTTGTTACATCACCCTACTATGTGAATGTCGCATGTGCTAGAGCACTTAACTTATTTACCCACATCTTCAAATTTATTTCGTCATTAATTTGTTTTACCTCTTCTTAATCAATAATTGAGGTTCATCACGAGGCCCCCATGCATGTACAACGATTAATGGTGGTTGGTTATGTGATTTGTCACTTTTGTGACTAATATCTAGCACCTTACTCAAAGTGCACCATGAACATACCACCAACCACTTGGATCCAATAGTCAATATTTATCAGTGACCCTCCTTATATTCCTGATGGTTAATGAATGGTGGGGGGGGGTGGGGGGGGGGGGGTGGGGTGGGTCTGTGTTTTTCCATTTTCCCCTAAAAATGACATGGCACCACATCAGCTAGCCCCAGCTTCCATGTCCTACTACCACGACCTTTCTTCCATGTCATTCTCTTTCAACCACTCACCTTCTACCATCTCATATGTGCCTTGTCATGCTATTCCACCAACTCTTCCTGTTGGGAAGGGGTCCCTAGGGTCAGTTAAGTCAATTTTTGGGCCAATTTTGAGAAAATTTTGTAATATATTTTTGTAGCGAATGTAAAGTCTCTACGAAATGTCGAAGCGAAGCGCGAAGATAGTAGAAGTCAAAGGGGATTTAGTCCCTTAGTTGGGTAGGTGATAGAGTTGTTTTGAGACCCACCCATGGTCCGCAAACCATGGTATTGTAAAACAAATGCTATATATAGTTGAGTCATAGTGAGTCTAAGAAGATATCAGATTGTGAAGAATCATTGTAAGGGAAATGTGCTAAGGTGGGAGAAGTCTCTTTCTTGTACTTAGGCGAAAGGGAAAGGTTCCTACAGCTGAGTGTGCGGAGACCTTGGTAAGTCCGTAAGCTAAGTGCCTGGGCCCTGCAATTGAGTGTGTAGATAAAATAAGTACGTAATTGAACACTTATACTTAATAAAGATTGTTTTGGGCCAAAATTGATGCATATGTGTCTTATTATTTACTTCTGCTAAGTTCATGTATCTTCGCTCTGTGATATATTTTATATGAATTAATGCTTGTTTATTGCGCGAAAGTGGTAGATATGTAATCAGTACAATTAAGTACCTTCGAAAATATCTAGAAGTCGTTTAGATAGATTTGCAGTAGTTATCTGTTCGGAAGGATTAGAGTTGTAGGAAGGTAGATCTAAGCCATAGGGACTTCAAGAAACCATCACATAGGCCTATGGATGCAGAAACCTGGTTTTAGAATACCCCAATACTACTTCGGGTGAGACTACAACTTGCACTATGTAGGTTGTTGTCGAAAGGGCCAACAGTTAGGGTTTTTTGGTTGGCGTAGATAACACTAAACTTGGGTCAGGCCCCATCAAGCCAACAATTGGTTCTGTTGCCGGGATCGAGATCTATCTGATGAATGTGGATGTCAAATAAGTGGTTGCCTAATAAGAAATAAATTGAGAAGTGGCTTGATCAGAAGTTGCACATGTTTTCATCTTAGGAGAACATAAACCCACAGTTATCCAAGGAACAATGGTTGAATAGATACCTGTACACGGATGAAACCGAAGCCTTTTTTGTTTCTTCCCTTGCGAATTTCACAAGTGGTTGTCTAGATTAGTGGATGGTCAGGGTATGTGGAGGCTTAACAACCCTATTGTGTGGACTCCAAAGCTTGTGAAGTGCCTAGAAGCTTCAGAAAATAACATCACGTGGGTTGTTGATCACTGGATTGATCGTATCTTAGGAGGATTCATCATTGAGCTCGCAATTGATATAACCATCAACTATAGTGAAGCAGAGTGTAGACTCTTCAAGGGACCGCGAGGTAAGTATTTAAAATCTCTGAAAACTTGGATTAAGATGTTGTTGTGTGAAAAAAGGGTTATGCCATTACCTTGATGTTTGGGACTATGCAAAGTGGAAAACCCTTCAGAAGGAATGAAGAATCAGGCTCTGAATACAGTTTGCTGTTAGGATCCTCTTCCAGTGACGATGAAGGAACTATTCTGAGTACACCACAAAGCGTGTTGTAGATAGTAAGTTAGGGTATCCCGAGGATACCTCACCCATTCACCCAACCTCCACCTCCACCTTTGCCGCATACACCTTCACGTCCACCTCCACATCAACCATTAAACATGGAGAACACAATAAAGATGCCGATATTCAAAGGGGTGGGAAGTGAAGACCCTGAATAGTTCTGGTTTGTCGCGGATGATGTATGGATGGCACAACAGATTAGAGATGATAATACGAGGAAGTCATAGTTGGTCATAGTGCTGCAGGATAGAGCATTGACTTGGTACATCAAGTTCTTTATGGATAGACTTGGAGCGACGATGGTAGAGACTCAACAGGAGTTGAACTGTGAGTTTAAGAAGCCTAACTCTCAAGCACAATTTGTAACTGAGTTTAATGAAATACAATAAAGGGTAAATGAGTCCTGATGGGATTTTGATCAGAGGCTAAAATCACTGATTTGGCAGGCTAATATGAAGATCATAGATGATCAACATAGAGACAGGTACATTGCTTCATTGTTTCCTCATATAAGACTACCATTATCACAACAGAAGATAGGAATGCAAGCGGAGGCTATGGAGATCATGATGAGGTTAGAAGCCTCGCCAATGTAGGATATGAGAATTGGAGTACAACAGATTCAGTCACAGCTGGCAAGCCTGCACATGGAGTTGCAAAGCTTGAAGACAGGGAAGGAAGCTCACCCAAAGGTGCGCACTGAAGTCTAGTTTATAAAATGCAAAGACAAGGGACATGATAAGGATCATTTCCCTGTTTATCAGAATTACTTGATTGGAGGAGGTCTTGTGCCTCTAAATCCTGAAAGCATTGTAGGGCCGATCATGAGAGTACCATTATGGTGTGCCATCTGTCAGATAGTTGGGAAGCATGCGACGAATAATTGTCACATCTTGCAGAAGTTTGTTCAGAAACCGCAACAATTATTTTGTACTTTCTGTAAATCAGTTGGACATGATTAGAGAATTCGCTGAAGCTATGAATTGATAATGGAGCAGACCCCTACATATCGAATGCAAGTAGAAAATTGACCTCAAGATTAGGGCGTGGGTCTAGTGCATGAAGGATTTCAAGGTTGTGCAAGAGGAAGAGGAGGAGGGGTTGGTAGAGGTCGTGGACAAATCATATGTTATAATTGTGGCAAAGTAGGATATTTTGCACGTGACTGTCAGAACCCTAGGCATCCTTCTTGTCAATATTGCAGAAAGTTTGATCATGTGATAGAAGATTTCCCAGTGTTGATTTCCAATATGCAGGAGAAAAATTCGCAACAACCTATGCAAAACATACAGATGATGAGGGAAGAGCCTCGCGAGGAGGATCATAGCATCAATATCGTAACACGGAGTGGTATGGCCACAGGAGAAGATAAGGGAAAGAAGCTAGAAGCCAAAGGATGGGTGTGCAAGGCTTCCAAAAAGGAAGTCAGATTTGATCTCAACTAGGCTAGAGAAACTTTTATGGAGGCCAAGAATAATTTTGTTGAAGCTTATACGTCAGGGAGTCAAGAAAAATCGGTTGGAAACATTAAAGTACAGGATATGGATCCCTCGTGATTGGCTACCTTCCTGAAAACTTGTATGAAGTTGTTATAGGATAAGAAGCCGGTAGAAGGGCTCCATGAGAAAATTGATAATTGTACGAGTAAAATGAAGACTCCTCCAGAGAAGCATGTTGTGAAGAAATTGGGTAAACATAAGAAGCGGACAGGGATGAAATGAGGCTGACCGCACAGATTGGAGAGTATGAAATGGATCAAGTTATCCTGGATATATGATCTAATGCCTAAGTAGACTTGGGAAAGGATGGGGAGACATGCATTACAATGGTCCCATATAGAGCTATGCATGGCCAATCTATAGAAAATAATTCCTATGGGGTGCCTATATGGGGTAATAGTCAACATTGAAGGAGCAAGCGCTCTGGCCAATTTTGAAGTAATTGAAATAGTGGATGACATCAATCCTTACCCTGCGTTATTAGAGATTGATTGGGCCTTCGACATGGATGTCATAATTAACTCGAAAAAGCAAAGGATGACATTTGAAAGGAAGGAATTGAGAATTATTGTACCACTAGATCCTACGGAGGGAGTGCGCTACATTGAACTAGTCCACGACTTTGTGGAGGATGATGACTTGGATCAAATATACAAGATTACTGTGCGTGATGAAGATTGGATCAATCCTACTATAGATGGGTGAATTTCATGGGATAGAGATAGCTCCTGTACCTCAAATTCAGATGAAGAGCTCGAACACTGGCAGAATAGATTGCATGAAGTTTCCATGCTACGTTGCAATATGATGACAAAATCGTTGCGGTGCATATCAACGGAGGTAAGGAATCTTCCACATTATGATGACATAGATGGTGCTAGTTTGTTTTTTGATAAGTTTGAAAGGGAGGTGCAGGAAGAGCATCATTTCCAGGTAGTCGAGTTGGCACTATGCGCTATGCCTACCTATTGGTGGGGTACGCATAAGGATAGCTTCGTTGACTGGAAGGAATACAAGCGAAAGATGAAGTTGAGGTTTGGATATGCTAATATTCATATGACTTAAAAATACAACGGAAAGGATGATCCATGCGAGAATTTGTCGAGATGGACTAAAGCCTGGGGATAAGATACATAACTGGAATGTGTGCATATATTTTGTCACACCTTAGATACTATTCCAATTAATTGGTACTTGGAAACAGAGCTACGCCATGGGACAACTGAATGGGATATCTTGAGGGAATTTTCTTGTTAACTTTCAACTTTGAGGATGGATATGAATGCATTGATGAAGCGCTCCAGGAAATGAAGGCCGCTATCTTTAAAACACATAAAGAGTCGATAGAATGGGTTTAACCGGACTAGAATACACAACTGCACCATGCATTGGAATTCTACAATGTGATTGAAGTGCAGCCTAAGTTTGCAAAGATAGGTGATTATTGGGATGACTATATAGTTGATAAAGTGGTGGAATTGTTGCGCGAATACCAGGACTTGTTTCCTACCAAGTTCTCAGACATGAAAGGAATAGTAAGGGATCTGGGAGTGATGAAGATCACCTTAAAGCCTGATGTGAAGTTCGTAAAACAAAGACCTTGCCGTCTAAATCCTAAGTATAAGGAGAAGGTGCGCAAAGAGCTGGACAAAATGCTGGAAGTTGGAATCATTGAGCCAGTAGAAGAGTCTGATTGGGTAAGCCCTATGGTTGTCCAGGAAAAAAAGCAGCAAGGTGAAATCAGGATATGCGTGGATTTGAGAAAGCTTAATAATGCATGCATTCATGACCCATTTCCAATCCCGTTTATGGATGAAGTTTTGGAGAATGTTAGAGGACAAGAAGCTTATTCGTTCTCTAATGGGTTCTTAGGGTACCATCAGATTAAGTTTGTGTCAAAAGATCACAGTAAGACGACCTTCGCAACAAAGTGGGGATGCTTCTAGTACATAGTAATGCCATTCAAGCTAAAGAATGCATCCGCGATATTCTCAAGGGTTGTAATTGCAACGTTTAAAGAGTTCATCCATAAATTATTAGAAGTATATTTTGATGACTAGACTATCTTTGGGTTGGTAAAGTGCCATGTTGCAAGTCTGCGCCTTATGTTGGATACTTGTCACAGATACTATATTTCCCTGAATCTGAATAAATGTATCTTTTGTGTGCCTTATGGGATATTTCTAGGCCATGTAGTCTGCAAGTAGGGATTAATGGTAGACCCTGCGAAGATAGTTTTGATTTTCAATTTAGAAGCCTCAAATAATGTGAAGCAGCTGTGGGCAATGTTGGGGCACACTGGTTATTATAGAAAGTTTATTAAATATTATGCACATATAACTGCGCTGATGGAGAAATTGTTGAAGAGGGATGCAACTTTCTGTTGGCATGAGGATTGTCAGAACAGTCTGGATGTGTTAAAGGAAAAGATGGTGACTACGCCCATTTTGGTGTTTCCAAACTGCAAGAAATAATTTCATGTACATGTGGATGACTCCTATATTGTGTTGGGTGCGTTATTGACCTAGCTAGGAGAAGGAAAAATTGATCATCTTATAGCCTTCGCAAGTAGAAAATTGTCAAAGGCTGAGAAGAATTATTCAACTACAGAGCACAAAGGACTAGAGATGGTCTACGCATTGCAGAAATTCTGACATTACCTGTTAGGTGCACATTTCAAAATGTACACAGATCATTTTGCTCTTAAGTACATGGTCAACAAGCCTATGTTGGGGGTGAAGATCTGTAAGTGGTTGTTGCTTTTTCAGGAATATGATTTTGAGGTAATTGTGAAGCCTGGATGATTAAACGCGGGACCATATCATCTATCCAGGATCGAGATAGTTAAAGAACCTACTAGTCTAGAAGACAGATTGTCAGATGTGCAACTCTTTGATGTAGTTGTCACTGATGATCATTTTGCGGATATAATCTAGTTTCTAACTACTGGCACAACCCCGAAAGGATATTCTACCCAATAGAAATATGAATTAGTGGTCCGCGCGACTGACTTTTCTGTGATCACAGGATACTTGTATAATATGGGCACTGATGAAATACTATACTGATATGTTTCGGAGTTTGAAGGAACTAGAATCCTCACCGAAGCACATGGAGGAGTAGCATGAGGACACTATGCAGGCAAAGAAACCGCGTAGAAGATTCTGCACATAGGATTATGGTGGCCAATAGTGGATAATGATTCTAAGGCATATTGTAGGGCATGCAATGCTTTTCAAAGGACGGGGAAGCCATCACGGAGGGATGAACTACCCTTAAATCCTCAGATTTCATTACAAGTCTTTGACAAATGGGCAATTGACTTTGTAGGTCCGATACAACCACCAAGGAAAAAGATGGGCGCACGGTATATTATTACTACGATTGAGTATTTGACACGATGGGTAGAAGCACAACCGGTGAAAGGCTATAACACTGCTACAGTTGCGAAGTTCCTGATTGAATATGTCTTGACAAGGTTCAAGTGTCCAAAGATACTGATGAGTGATAGGGGTACGCATTTTCTAAATGAAACAATTTCCACCATGCTTGAAGGATTCTAGGTCTATCATCCTCAGGAAAATGGTATGGTTGAAGCATTCAATAAAATCCTAGAGAATGCGTTGACAAAGATCTACAATGCGCAGAGGAACGATTGGGATGTACACATACCAGTGGTCTTATGGGCATATAGGACGATGTGCAAAAAGTTGACATGCCAGACTCCGTTCAGGTTGGTCTATGGGATAGAGGGTGTGATGCCCATGGAGTATATTGTGCCAAGTCTACGGATTGCAGCATTGACTGATATGGTGGATTGCGAGACTATGGAGGAATGCCTCGCGCAGTTGTTGGAATTAGAAGAAGACCGATTTCTAGTAGGATTTCACCAACAGGTGCAAAAGGAGCACGAGAAGGCTTGGCATGATTGACATATTAAGTTGCACACCTTCAAGGTGAATGACTTAGTCCTACTTTATGATAGCAAATTTACAAAATTTCTTGGGAAGTTTCAAATGCATTGGCTGGGACCCTATGTAGTCAAGGAAATTATAGATGGTGGCACAGTTCAGCTCGCGAAGCTAAATGGGGAATTATTTTCAGGAAGAATCAATGGAAGTTGATTGAAGTTGTATCAAGGGGATCCTGCCCCTATGCAATGACTACATGATGGTAGGACAATATTAGTACTCCAGGCAACTGTAAGGAGGTACGAGACTATAAACTACATTTCCAAAAAAGTGGAAAAAATAAGTAAGGGGGTTGCCCATTGGAAGAAAGAAGTGCGCTAGAAGGAGATGCGCCAAGAGGGTTGTGCCATGGAGGATGGTGCTACGCAGTAGGGTCTAAAAATAACCATTGGATGCACTGTAGCTGATTGGATGGAGAAAATTCCATTAGAAGGAGCAGGTAGGCTGCATTTATGGTGAAAATATTTGGTAATATGCTACCAAAGATGCATTTACAATCATAAATTAGAGTGAACAGTCGGATTTGAATTCGAAATCGTCTATAAATCTGGCATGCTGGCCTGCATTACAACACTTTTCTTTCAGATAATTTTTTGTCAGAAATATTATTGTATGTCTATGAACTGAGAAGATTGGGAAAATATTTTTAAGCATCGAGGGCTAGCTAACGTATTTGAAACCTGTCAAAAGGAATTTGTAGACAACATGACAGCCACTAACCCCACAGAAGCTGCGATTTCTGAAGCCGTTGTCTCTGAAGTCACAGCCCCTAAAATCGCGTCGACAATGGAAACCACACCATCTGTGCCTACGGCGTCTAGGTCTCATAGGCCTAAATCATCTTCCACTAAGGAAAAATAGAAGAAACCACAGTCCGTTCCGGTGAGGCAGTCACTGAGGAAGAATCCTATGGAGATTCAACAGAAAGGGAAGATGGAAAAATCCAAATAGCCACATGAACCCCTAGATCTTGACGAAGAAGAGCTTCACGAAGGTCTTGAAGAGTTGGACGTTGAGGAGGAGGGTGAGCCTATCACTAGGCTCCCTAAGTATATCCCTTCGCGAAAAGGCAAAGAGAAGATCCAGAAAGATCCTGATTTCGGTAAGTTTATGGTCTCTACACTGCTGTTGCTAGAAAAGGAGGTATTTGAAGGCACGGTCTTAGGGCGCATTCCTGCACTTAAAATGGAAGATTGGGATCTAGTTGATCATGAAAAATTCCCATAGTTGGTGCTAAACAAGTATTTGGCCAAGATTTATTATGAAGAGACAGGAGTCATGCGACTGGAGCCTATGAAGTGGGTCATGGGGGTTGAGAAGGCTAGATTGCTTAATATGCTATGGGTACCGCATTTTAGCAGAACCACTATCAACATGGTGTGTGTACACCAATTACTCACATTGGTTCATGATGGGTGTCTCTAGCTGGGAGAACCCATCCCCATCACAGATATGTTGATCCATCGCATCACAAGGTTGCCCTACCAAGGGGTGGATCCAGCCGAGGATTTTGGAGGCAAGAGTAAGGAAAAATAACTTGTGGACAGAATGAAGAGAGAGTTTGGCTTAGTGAAGAAGTCATGTAGATATTCTATCCGTTCCATCATAGACAAGGCAGTGTAGTTTTCCGCCTAGATTTTGGCTTGTAAGGTCATGAGAAAGTGTCACACGGATGAGGTGTCGGCACCAGTCATTTCATTGGCTACACAACATGCGAAGGGGGTGCAGTACAATTGGGCACAATATCTATGTAAAGAGTTTTTGTTGAATTGTTGCGAAGCACAAGATGATGGCAAGGCATTCCACTATGCCTAGCTGCTATTGTTAATTTCCCTAGTTGCATGGAGACTGCCAAAAGACAGTCAATTCCCTCCATAGGATGTCGACTTACCAAAAGCCACAAAGTTCACTTCGCTGTTGGAAACAAAGGATCTAGAGAGGGTCATGGAGACAAAGATATCTTGGGTGATGGTTGAGATGCACCACTGCATGGTGATCAACCAGAGGACAAGGCTATCACCAACCCTGTTTGAGTAGTTGGAGGCATATGCCGAGTTCAGGGCATATTTTCACAATGCGTCTATCCACACGTGACGAGATCTAAAAAAGGTCTAGTACAAGTTACCGTACATAGTCCATGAGGTCGTTGTGCAGGAAATTGTGGGGAAATGGCTAGGGGAGTCACTACACCCCACAAATCTCAGTGTGGGAATAAGAAAGGGAGGAGAGGGTTCCCCCGTGTAGGTGGAAGTCACGCAGAAAAAGAAGGAAGTTGTTGCCAAGGCAGCTGCTACTAAGGAAACTGCTGAAAAGGAGTGGGCTGCGAAGGAGACCACAATGGAAGTTGAGGAGTCTGCTTCTCAACATACTACAGACAAGGAAGGCTCCGAGGAGGAAGGAGGTAGTGGCAAGGAGAAGAGTACTCCTTTCATTATCACAAAGCACTAGAAGGAGACGACTTCCAGACCCAGGAAGAAGCATAAATCAAATAAGCACGGATAAGCACATACATGTAGATCCAATGGTCCTCGCTGAGGGGGACTTGGATGAGATCGAAGATAAGGTCTGTGATACAACGACCGAACTATGGCAACAGTTCGAATGATAGTACCTATAGACATTGGGAATGTGCAGAAGGATCTGTGCGAATTATAGATTCAAATAGGACGACTACAAGTGACTGTAGGACAGGTGAGCAACATTCAAGCAAGCCTGCAACATGCGAGCATAACTGTGATTGAGACAGATTAGACTTTGGACCTCAGTGTCATACCCTTACCATAAGGATCACTGTGCACACAAAAAAATGAAGCAAACACTCAGCTCGCAGATATCAAGGATGTGGGTGTCAAACTAGCCACGTTGCCTATTCAAACCCTCCACAAACTCCATCGGGGGGTATGAGATGAGCTTCGGGTTAGGGAGAAGTGTGCTTTGTTGGTCATCAATGAGGTAAAGATGAATAATGAACAGATATTTGCAGAAAAGGCACAGGCCCTAAAAGAGAAGGAAGAACTAACCACGCGCAACCAAACTTTGGAGGCAGCCATTACGTAGGTATGTAATGAGCTGCCAGAGCTCAACATTCCCGAAGATGCAGCATCAGCAACAAATATTAGGAAATTGGTTGCCACAGTAAGGGAATCCAAAAAGGAAATCGACTGAGTCCAATTTGAATTGCACATGCAGATCTCAAAGTTGCAGTTGAAATTACATCCAACCACTCCACCAAAAGTCCGGGAGTAGCGCGAAGAAGCCATCAAAGAAGGAATGGCCGCATTAGATGCAATGGTTAAAGGGTTCATAGAGCTCTTTGAGCAAGCAATGGAATTATGTATGACTTTGTAGGAGGACCCCACTCTGCAAAAAATTGGAACAGATATTCGGGAGAAGCAACAAGAATTTAATGAACTCAGGGCGACTGCGCGCACTTTGGCGCTAGTCTGGCATTTCGCTCACTTGACAAAAGGGAAACAGATGCAAACACAGATCAAGGAGATGCAGAGAAAAGAGGCCATCCTGAAGGCCAGGACACAATCGTGGATAGAAGAAGCAAGCCAACTTACTCTGTCAATCCAAGAAAAGTTGAAGACTATCTAGAAAACACAATAGAAAATGGGCCTCTCAGTGGAAGGTCCTACAACACACAATGGGCCTCGTGGTGGAAAGTCCTACAATAGAGAAGCTGGTCGAGGAAGTGTGGCAGGCCACGGTGCAAGGTACTGCTGACTTGAAAGTGTTGAAGGTGGAGTTCAACGAACTCCAAGATAAGATTAGTGTGACAACTGAGTGACTCGAGGGTGAGTCACCCATTTTGTGTTAGGGGCCTGTTCGGAAGGGGTCCCTAGGGTCAGTTAAGTCAAGTTTTGAGTCTATTTTGAGAAAATTTTGTAATATATTTTTGTAGCGAATGTAAAGTCTCCGCGAAATGTAGAAGAGGAGCACGAAGTTAGTAGAAATCAAAGGGGCTTTAGTCCCTTAGTTGGGTAGGTGATAGAGTTGTTTTGAGACCCGCCCATGGTCCACGGACCATGGTATTATAAAACAAATGCTATATATAGTTGAGTCATAGTAAGTCTAAGGAGATATCAGATAGTGAAGAATCATTGTAAGGGCAAGGTGATAAGGGAGGAAAAGTTTGTTTCCTGTACTTAGGAGAAAGGGGAAGGCTCCTGTAGCTGAGTGCATAGACCTTGGTAAGTCCATAAGCTGAGTGCACGAGCCCCTGCAGCTGAGTGCACAGGGGAAATAAGTCTGTAATTGAACGCTTATACTTAATAAAGGTCTTTTTGGGCCGAAACTAATGTATCTGTGTCTTATTATTTACTTCTGCTAAGTTCATGTATCTTCGCTCTGTGATATATTTCATATGAATTAATGCGTGTTTACTACGCGAAAGTGGTAGATCTATAATATTTATGCATGTTGAGTAAAATTAATTACCTTTGAAAATATCTGGAAGCCATTTAGATAGATTTGCAGTAGTTATCTGTTCAGAAGGATTAAAGTTGAGCGAAGGTAGATATAAGCTAGAGGGACTTCAAGAAACCACCACACAGGCCTCTGGATGCAGAAACCTGGTTCTAGCATCCCCCAATATAGCTTCGGGTGAGACTACAGCCTGCCCTATGCAAGTTGTTGCCAAAAGGGCCAGTAGTTAGGATTTTTTTGGTTGGTGCAGATAATGCTAAACCTGGGTCATGCCCCATCAAGACAACACTTCCACATCAGCTATTGATTATACATTAATGGGTCCAAGTGGAATCATGCACCTTGGAACCTTATTAAAACTTCAAACCAAAATAAATCCTAATCCCCCAAGTGTCATATACCATTGAAAAGGTATCTGAGAGGGCTATCCAACTACATGATTTTTAAGAAAATTTGAGCATGTCAAATGAAAACAAAATTCCTTCAGATATATGCCATTATATCATACATCCAAGAGTTTTTAACCACTACAGGACTCTAAAAATACCAAAAATGCATTAGTAACAACATCAATAGGCCCCCTTGAACTTGTAGGCCCTTCACAACAATGACCAGATTTGACATTAATGACATCCATCATGCAATGTTCTCAGAAATCTCCCATTTTGGTATTGATGGAAACATTAACAAACATATCTGAGTCATTGATAGAAACAATATCACTTAGAAACACTCCCCTGACACCTATCAGGATGTTACAGAAACCACTTATAATTGTTGGGCTCTTCTCCCCCTACAAATTTCACTCTTTATTGCTATTGGAAATACATGTGCTGCAAAATCATATTGCAAATTCCAATACTACTATTCTTATTTCTTTGAAAAGAAAATGGTTGATCATACTCTCCTTGTGCACACTTGTCATTTTCTCCTTTTTCTTTAGTGTCATTTTCTCATGTGATTTTGTCCATTAGCTCCAATGTTTGGGATATTCTCCCCCTTTGACATCAATGGTAAAGGGTGCAAACTCCTAACTAGTCTAGGAAAATGGTTGAAGAATCTCCCCTTGAGATCATGTTGCTCCAAAACAAATTACTCAACATACATAGGCAGATTATAAAAGAAAATTACACCAATTGACAATCAATTCAACAATTATGCAGTAGGTAGTTCTATTACAAATTGAACACACTATGCTCCCCCTAAAAAAGACTTTTACTTATTGATTTAGATATGGTTTTAATGATTCAAATGCTCCCCCTTAACACTCTGCATATCTAGAATGTACAGTTCCGTCTAACTGAGAAAACTTTCCACACCATCATTCTTCTCCTGTAGCTTACTCTCTAAATTTCTCAATAGGTTGATCACTCTCCATTTTCAATTCATTTATCTACCAATAACTAAAATACATCTTGCAAATTTTATTTAAATGTTTACTCTCTCTCCCTTTTGGTGCTTCACTAGTGGATGGATTTCGGAGTTAGTAACTAATTACTATTCTCCTTTTATTTTCTCCCCTTAAAACGGTTGCCCAACATACATGAGGTGCAACTATTGAAACAAGATATATCAATTGCTAACATAGAGGAAGCATGCATAGTAATACATTTTCTCCCCCTAAACACTTTACATTCCCGAGACAAACATCTTCCAAGCACTAGAACGATTTCCTCTCCTATTGGTTTAAAACTTCTACTTTGATATCAATTAACTAAATCATATTATTGTAACAATCCACACTCATAACTACTTCAAAACTCAATTATATTATTGTTGTACAAATGGGCCAAAAACACACTAATGAATGTTCCAAAATTCAAATTCTTGTCCTTCATTAACATGATACTAATTGTTTACTTATACACATGATTGTTGAGATTAATCATAAGTGTTACTTAAATGAAATAAGGAAAATCATATAAGATGTGCAAACCATTCATTTCCTAATTTGCTTGAGCAATCAACTCTTCCTGAAACCAATTGATGAAGCATGCTACTGTTGATTGTGCAACTCCTCTTGGGCTTATGCATTATTTTTCTCTTTAATATTATTTCATACATATTGCTTTAAAAATTACATGATACATACCTTCTTTTCTTCTTCTTGAGAGTTTTTTTGTTGTATTTATTTATTGATGACAATTTCTGGCTTAAAACTGTGCCAAGAAATCACCTTGACCTACTTTAGGCTCAAGTTGGCCCTTGAATTAGAGGGGCCTCCCTCAAGTGTTACGAGTCTAATCGACTTTTCATGGAAATGAACAATAGAATTTTAAGCATAATGGCTATATTTATGGGTCTTTTGAGACGTGGTTGTTGATGGTCTTAAATTCCTTGTAGAAGTATAAAACCCCTTCCCTCCAAAGTTTGACAAAAGTGACAGTATCCAACCACAAGTATAATAATTCTAAAAGAGGTGAAAAAAAGACTTAATAAAGTATCATAAATTATCTATCATTAAATCTAAATAAGTAAATTACCTGACAATTCTACAAAGCGTGATAATATCCTTCACCAACTCAAAAAAATATAAATTGTGATTGTGTAGAAAGCAATAATATAAAGGTGTAGAGAGACCAATATTGACAGTTTGTCTATTTGATCAACTCAGTGTTGAACATAACTTTGTAGGGGATGTAAGGGAGGTTGATTCTTAGCCTAACCTCTTCCGATGATCCACACAAATTCAAGATATATGAAGGAAAAAGATAATGAAAACTAGAAGTACTCACAGATGACACAATACTGCTATTTGCTAGAAACCTTTAATCAAACTTGGAATTATCAGAGCTTTTACAAATTACAATTTTGGGTTTTTAGCACCAAAAGTCAACCCTTCTTCATTACAAAATAAAGAAAATATAGATATTACAATTCCTGAAGTTGTTACAATTTTTCAAGGATCCAATCCTTATCAATTAAATAAAAATAATATAATATTTAATTTGTTAAAGGAAATATGGAAATAATAGAAAGTCTTCTACCTTTAAATATGGGAATTAGTTCACTAATAATGGTTCTCCTCCTTTAAATATGAATTAAATCCTTTGAGTTTTGATCCTCTTCCATTTAAATTTGTAGTTTTTGAGTACACTGCCCTGAAAACCTAAAGTTGTGATGTAGTTGTCTCCTAAAATTATGTTAACCTCCCCTTAAACAGGGTCAACTCTGTCATCTATGTTAGCCAATTCATTTTACACATTGAATCTTATCCTTTGTTTTGAAAATATAATTTTTACCACCTGTTGAAGTGTGAATTATCATAAAAATGTATACAAATATATTTTCTATTTTATTTTTATTTTTTTCTCATCCTAGAATATGTCATGAAAACACAATCAGGCTTTCCCATGCATATGCTTCAAAAAAAATTCTAATTCATTAGAATGTATTTCTTCATCAACGTAAGGTTGAACCTTAAGTATGTGAAGGAAACAAAATGTTTCTCATCAGGATCAGTCATTGGTTTTGCATTCTCTTATTGTACCCATCTCTATTAAAACACATAAAATAATTTTCAATAGCCACATGAATGCCAACATCCCCAATTGCATTAAAAAATTATCAAACAAGACCCTCTGGATCTGCCATTACTTCAGGGAACCCTTCCATTCTCTTTGTCGAGACTTATTTTCTTCTAGAAGAACCAAACCTACATATTCTAAATTGAATGATTTGAATTTACTCCAGTCAACAAGGTGTATGCAATTTCCATCCCTAGTGTTTTCATCCTATGTTATCCAAGTCATACAGGCACTGCCATGTTGTTATATGAGGGTCCAAGAGAAGTAAGGGTGGCTATAGATGTGAGAGATTGTGATTGTTCCTCTTTCCCAAACACTAATCTACCTGTGATTATTAGGATGTCTCAAATCATCTATAGTGCTTTGTTACAGTCCATCCATTTCCTATTCAACCCCATTAGGAAGAAACCACCTTAAGCAACTTCATAAAGGTGTTTCTATTTCCTTTAAATGCACTATCATGGTTGTCACCAAATCTAAATAAAGCTTCTCTACATATTTATGAAGCACCATAATATATACATTCATGTACAGTTCTTAATAATATGCATAAGGACCTCTACTCCTAGAAATACTTCTCATATCACATTAGGAGTGAAATTTAAAATATATGAATCAACTCTGTAGAATTGAAATGCTTGTTCACTCTGGGAGTTTATTCTCCTTTCGCTGTAGTATACTCTAACTGATACATAGTGAGGTATATTTGACCAATTCATACTACACATGTCGTTTATAATACTTTTTAGAGGATTAGGCTCACTAGAATTGATAATTTTCGTTCAATTTTTCCATGCAAGAAAACATAGTCTGGATCCATATATATCACTTAGCATATATATCACCTTTGTAAAATTGTTTCTTTCTCAAATAAAAGAACAACTAATATTAAAGTCACAACAAGGGTCACAAGAATCATAATGATAAACATAAGATAAGATCTTAGTGGGCTTGCCATAACAACAAAATTATAAATAATAACATAATATTTAAGACCAAATAGATCTGATATGATAACATACACTAAAAAATATTGAGCTCCAAAATTTTCTCTAATTATAATGGATGCTACATACAATGATCCTAGAAGAGTGAAGGCTGTGAAAATATGCCTGAAACTCCACTAGTGAGTCCTCCTAATATTATAATTATGGTCATTCTCACAAACATTTATTGGATGTTTTTCCAGTTTGGTTGTTCATGAAATCTGAACACATACCCTTTAGAAAAATGAAATATCTCAAACCTTTCACAATTTCACAATAATTTTTGTGTGTCTACCAATTGGGACCATCCTATGAAAAATCCATATCGTGGATTTTTGAATTTCATCTCCATTTTCCTAGAAAATGAGCCTGAAATTCACTTCCTAGAAAATAGTGCGAAATTTGATTTTTGATCACATCTAGCAGTCATGCGTGTCTGCTAATTTTGAGGCCTAACTCATTGAAAGTGTAATATTTTTTTTTCATATGTAGCTTGGGAAATTCTTCATGATAGGGCACCTATGCTCTCCAAAATATTGACCAAATCCTTCTTTGCATAATTCCATGATCACCATTCACTCTTTAGTTCAACCGAGATCATAAAAATCCAATCCATACAATACAATGGATTGTAGATAGAGAACTTGCAAGCTCTTCAGTTTTCCTAACTCAATAGGAATACTTCTAGATAGCTGATTTGAGGGTGCCCAAAGAAACTTAATCATCCAAATTCCCTTTACAACCAAAACAACATTGTTGAGAACCTAATCATGGATGAAAACAATAACCTTATTCTTTGAACTCCTTTTAAAAATAAAAAGTAGAAACCATCCAACCTATTCTTTTATAATCCTGGCTGACTTTTTATTAAGGAAACTAACACCAGGAAATATGATATTTTTGAAAGTTTGTTGGAAAGATATTGTCATATTGGAATTGTTATCAAGGGAATAATAACACACAAATGGAAATCTTATATTGGCCTCAACAACAACTCTTTGCATGATTGATATATTTACAGATTTATCACTTCTATCAAAAACATATGAAATCGTAATCCTGACCCAACCATTATCCCTATGGTAGTTGAAGCATTGGTGGGAAAAATAATAGCAATTTTTGCTCCTTTCCCATTTCAAGCTCCACTATAAACCCCGCGATGAAATTGTATGGTGGTTTTGATAATAAAAATGTGGAGGGGGTCCTAAATGTATTCAGTTGTAAATTTATTTAGTTTAATACAAAGGCCCACACTATTCACCTAAATGTGCCACATAACCAAAATTTATTTTCACTAAACAAGAAATTGTGGACACCCCCCCCCCCCCCCCCCTTCCTCCATTAAATAACAAGCATGTGGTGGGGGGGGGGGAGGGGGAGCAGGGCACTTTGAAATTTACACCATCAATTTGTTGTTGGTAGGATCCAGTAGCCACCAACTTACTTACTTGTGTGCCATTCAATTTTGTATTAAAAAAAAAGCTTATTTATATTATATAATAATATTTTTTTTAATAAATCTTTATCATATAATATAAATTTCTTTCTTTTTTCATAAAGTACTTCTACACCTTAAAAAGGTATCATAAAATATCTATTTGAATATAGAGGGAGTTGATTTGGATGAGTTTGGGAAATCCCTACAAAAATACAACCTAAAACCTGCAACTCCCATGTACAATAGCCCTGTCTTTGAAGCAAAAAATTCCATTGACATCATCAACTTAGTTTATCATGACTATGCAAAAGAGTATGAACTTAAAACTAAATACCACATGAGGATCCTTGAGAGCTTTAAAAGCCTCAAACACTCATAATTCAAACTTATTCAATCGTACACCCTTTCTAATTGAACTCAAATTATGCACTATCAAGTGTATTCATACTGCTAATGCAACCAAATGAGAAGTGTATTATTTGACATACCATCTTGCATGTGGATGGGAACATTAAAACAATATACAATATGAAACTTATACTTACAACTGCAAATAAGTGTACTGTTGAAACATACATCATTGAAGAAAGTTGAAAACTCTATCCTCTGTAAATATTTGAAGTTTTTGATTATTTCTAAGAGGAATAAAAATATATTTCTCAATGCAATCACTACTAAGCCTTGAGAAAACACAACAACGAATGCACTTGACATCTCGAACCAAAGGAATTTGCAACCCATGGAATCGACAAATAAAACAAAGTGGAGCTTCCAAGTGAAAGAAATGAAACCAATATTCAATGTCTAATCTTTGTTCACCATCAAAGAATAGATCTAGTCTATTATCATTCTTCCAAGGAAAGATCTATTCATTATTACATCCCCAACAATGATGCCAAATGTTGTATCTATTTCTTGAAGACACTTCCTGGTTGGAAATTGTGCCAAGAAATCAACTTGACCTACTTTAGGCTCAAGCTAGCCCTTGAACCAGAGGGGGCTTCCTAGAGTATTAGGAGGCCAATTAACTATTAATGGAAATGAACAATAACCTTTTAAGCATAATTTCCAAATTTAGGAGTCTTTTTAGAGGTGGTTGTTGATGGTCTTAAGTTCCTTGTAGAAGTATAAAACCCCTCCCAAAGTTTTACTTAAGTGTCAGTATCCAACCACAATAGTATAAAAATTTTAAAAGAGGTGAAAAAAATACTTAAGAAAGTATGTTAAACAATGTATCATTCAATTTGAATAATTAAATTGTCTGACAAGTCTAGAAAGCATGAGAAGATCCCTCACCAACTCAACAAAATATAAATTGCAATTATGCAGAAAGAAATAATCTGAAGGTGCAGAGAGATCAATATTGACAGTTTGTCTATTTGATCAACTCAGTGTTGAACATACCTTTGTAGTGGATGTAAGGGAGGTTGATTCTTAGCCTAACCTCTCCTAATGATCCACACAACTTCAAGATATATGAAGGAAAAAGATAATGAAAACTATAAGTACTCATAGATGACACAAAACTGATATTTGCTAGAAATCTTTAATTAAACATGGAAATATCAAAGATTTTACAAATAACATGTTTGGGTTTTTGCACCACAAGGCGAAAACTTCTTCATTAAAAAATAAATAATATATAGATATTACAATTCTTAAAGGTGTGTCAAACTTTTAGGGATCAAATCCTATCGATTAACTAAAAATAAAAACAATATTTAATTTGTTACATGAAATATAGAAATAATAGAAAGTATTTTGCCTTTAAATATGGGAATTAGTTCATTGATGTTGATTCCCCTCCTTTAAATCTGAATTAAATCCTTTGAATTTTGATTCTATACCATTTATATTTGTAGTTGTTGAATACAATGCCTTGAAAACCTGAAGCCGTTATGTAGTTGTCTCTTAAAATCCTATTAGCCTCCCCTTCAATAGAGAAATTGTGGGGTCTTAAATAGGCCTTCTAAGGGATATTATAATTTAATAGTGGAAATAATAAAATAAGATTAAATTACATCATCAAATTTTAGAGGGAAAAAAAGAAAAAGCTACCTTTTCAACTCATATTTTCAACTTATATCCCTATGGTTTTATTCATATTTCAAGTGGGAGAACTCATTAGATGCAAAATTTAATTCTTCATCAAAGGAGTACCCATGTTGCATACTTTTGATGAACCCTGCTACACGAAAAATGAGAAATACATGAAAAAACGTGATGCAATCACGTTTTTTCATGTATTTTTTATTTTTCATGTAGCAAGGTCCGTCGAAAGTATGCAACATGGGTAATACTTGGATGAGGAATTAAATTATGTATCCAACAAGTTATCCCACTCGAAACTTGAGTAAATTTGTAGGGAGATAAGTTTAAAATATGAGTTGAAAAAATAGTTTTTTATTTTTATTTTTATTTTTTATCTATTTACTTTTTAACTCCAAAAATGGTGAGTCAACCCACGTGGTTGACATAGTCATCTTGAATCCTATTGGTTCTTTCAAAGTTGATTTTGGTTGTACTTTTTTGTTTTGAAGCCCATTTTAGACCTCAAAATTTCTCTAATAAAACAGGCTCAACTTTGCCACCTATGCTAGCCAACCCATTTTACACAACAACTCTTATCCTTTGTTTTGAAAATATATTTTTTACCACCTTTCAAAGTCTTATTTATCATGAATATGTATAAAATTATATTTTCTATTTTTTGATCTTTTTCTCATCCTAGAATATGTCATGAAAACAAAATCAGGCTTTCCCAGGAATATGCTTCACAAAAAACTCAAATTGATTAGAATGTCTTTCTTCATCAATGTAAGGTTGAACCTTAAGTATGTCAAGGAAACCAAATTTTTCTCATCAGGATTAGTCCTTGTTTTTTAATTCTCTTTTTGTAACCATCTCTATTAAAACAAGGAAAATCATTTTCACTAGCCATACACTAGTACAAATGGGACAAAAATCCGAAAGCCATTAATTAGATATGTGACTTATTGTCATTGGCTATCCAAAACATTAGCATTCATCAAATCATGGCTAGAATTCTATCGAATAGTCAACAATTTAGTAACCGTTGGATATTCGATGGTACATATGTCAATTATCCTAAATAGAAAAAGGTCAAAAATGGTCATTAAAAATCGACATTTAGAAGTCAGTTTTGTGATGCTACAAATTATTGAATATTTGGTGATTCCAACATTGAATATATGATAGGTCTCGCATCAGTCTGCAATCAAGTATTTGACACATAGGTCATTTTGTCTAATAAGAAAAATTGACGTTTAGGAGTCAAGTAATTGAGGGTATAGGTAAATTGTGCGACAGTAGTGTTATCGCTCTGATGCTCACAGGTTGACGGTGACGTGTCAGATATGCAACGGATGAGATTTCTATCTGATGGGTACTGCAACTGATAGGAGTCGAATATTCGACAATTAGCCTGTGTCGTCGAGTATTCAATGGAGGTCTGTGTTTTAAAATAAAACTTGTTTCGTCAAATATTCGATGGAGATATGTGTTTAATATATATATATATATATATATATATATATATATATATATAATATAGTCATGACATCAATTATTTATATAGTTCATATGGTATGTCTTCTCTCAGAATTATGGCTTCTATACCAAATACATATGACCTCAATATAAAGTTTTTTTTGGCTTTGTATGGAAGTTTGCATACAGTCTTGGCATCGATTATTTATACTTCATATGGCATGTCTTCTCTGAGAATTATGACTTCTATACCAAATACATATGACCTAAACATAAAGTTTGTTAGGACTTGATATATCAAACTTGTCATAGAAACAGTGACTTCAAGAAGAAATCCTAGATTGACTTAACAATTTTTGGTATTGTATAGTTTTCTTTATTGTACTTGTCATTAAGTATTGCAAGTATAAATTGTGATTCATAAGAGAGAACACTCCAAAGAAAAACCCTACAAGGTTTGTAAAATGAGGAACTCTAGGTATGTCTATTTGTAAAAACTTATTTATTAAAATTATTTTAAAATTTTCCTTGTATTACTAACTATTTCATGTTTAGGATTTTGAATTGTAAAAGATTCTTGTTAGGAAGATCAATCACTAGATTGAATCTACCTCTGTCATATCTCTTGTCATTTGTTCATTTTTGTGGAAACCCTAATTTTTATTATTCACTATAAAACCCTAACTTGTTGATGATTAGAATATATTGTTGATCATATATATATATATATATATATATATATATATATATATAGATATATATATATATATATATATATATATATATATATATATATATATATATATATAATATTTCCTATGTGTGGTGCATGTGTGGTGCAATACCCAGAAGTAGGTTTGTCCATTTTCACTTAACCGGTGGATGGAATTTAGATTGATCCTATGCTTTCTCACATTGAGTACTAAGATAGGGGAGTTGGGGGACCGATAAGACAAGATGACCACATAGTAAAAGTGTCATGTTAGTGCATGATTATTTAATAAGTATGAATGTACCCATGTAGATCTGAGACTCAAAGGAAGCAGGTAGCCAGTCCAACAATCATTCATTAATCAGGGGTTATCCTAGCTTCATTTGCCTAGTTGCCCACCATATTGAAAGAGGTTTAAGGGAGGAAGGAAATGAATATTCCAACGTCATGAGAGTGGTGATAAAGAAAATTCTAAAATTATTTCAAAAATTATCCTAGATGAAACTATGTCACACTTGCATAGGTGAGAGCACAAATTTTCATTAAAACACATGAAAAATTCCTCATATCCATTCTTAAAGAAATTAAGAAATTTATAGAATGTGATGCACATTATTAATCTTTATTAAGATTAATGAATTATCTCTAAATTGATTAATAGTGGTCAAACAAACTTAGATGAGTGGGTCAAAATAATCGTAGATGACTTTTGTGAGGAGCAACCAATAGAAGAAAGACACCCCTTGATGATGTTAAAATAAGATTTTATGAAAAATTATATGATTAGTTCCTCTACGTATTACCCACTTTAATTCACAAATTCTTGATTGGCCAAGGTGTTTGGAACATTGTTTAACCCCAATCTCCACTAACAAGACTTAAATGACAATATAGGTGGGAATGTTTTTTGAATGCTAGTTGAAAATTTGCTCAAGAAGCTTAGGAATACTTTAGAAATGAATGGCTAATTGTGGTACCTTTCTCAACTAGTAAAAGTAATTTTGGCTTTGTGGTGGGGGATGACAATTTGTGAGTGCCTAAAATGGAGTAACCTGAGTTGATACACATTGAAGAGTCATTATGCTAAGGAAAACGAGGAATTCAACTACAAGAGAGTGAGAGTATGCACTAGATGAAGGAAAAAAAAAGGATGCTAAAAAAGAATGCAATCATACAAGACAACAATTAATATTGAAAAAGTTGCAAGGGAAAAAATCCAAAAGAAAAGCATGTTGATGCATGATGTTGCAAACATCATCTATCAAAAATAAAAAAAATCATCAATAGTGGAAAGTCATTGGAGTGATAAGTCAGTTTGATGATTATATAGATGTCACATGGGAAGAATCCTTGACAGTTCTCGATTTAAATGAAGATATAAAGTTGGTAGAGGTAGGCATTTTCACCCTTTGATTGGTAGACAATGTTGAAAGCATAGAGGTTGAAAGTTAGGACATATTATATAACATAATCATCCAAATCCTTATGTAACAAGTCATCTATGTTCAATAATTCCTCATGTTCAAGAATTATTTTGGGAACATTTACAAGTATGTTCTTGATGATGTTAATCATGGTATCAACCAATCAATTATAAACTGAATTTTAACACCCAAATATTAATTTAGTCAATTTTCTAAAAATCATTATAAGACCCCCTTGTGAGAACTTTGTTCATGTGAAATCATGGGCCGAAATTACTTCTTTTGTGTAGGTGCCCCTTTCCAAGTTGGGCTGGCCCACCAACTCGTCACACAGGTGCCCCTATTGGGTGGGCGAAGTGGCGTGCCCAGCATGCAATGCCACCATGGGCACCCACGTGCCTCGCCTTAGTGCGGTCGTGTCTAGGGCACATGCATTCGTCCTGCAATGTAAATCAGTGAACCCAAATAATTAGCTTATCAATGACACCAAAACATTGTCATTTGTTAGTACATCCATTCTACATAATCATTCTATTATAAATCAACTTTTAACACATAAACATTAATTTAGTTAATTTTCTTAAAATAATTATGAGACCCCCTTTTGGGAAATTAGTTCATGGGAATCCATAGGCCAACATTATTTCTTTTGTGTGGGTGCCCCTTTCCAAGTGAGGTCGACCCACCAACTCGTCGCACGGGCACCCTCGTCAGGCAGGTGCCCTGACTTGCCCAGTACGCGATGCCCCCATTGGCACGCGGGTACCCCACCTTCATGTGGGTGCAGCCAAGCTGTAGGCGATCACCTTGTTGTTAAAATAAGTGAACACAAATGATTATCTCATTAGTGAAAACAAATACTACCATTGTTGGTACGTCCAATCTACATAATCAATCAATTATACATTGCATTTTAACACATAAACATTAATTTAGTCAATTTTCTAAAAATCATTATGAGACCCCTATTGATTTTTGAGTAGCTTAGGAGGTGCTCCAACCCCTAGGGTTCAGGGTTTAGAGGGTGGAGCACCATAAGAGTCACTTCTGGGCTTGGAACCCAAGGTTAGGGTTTTTCACCCATCGATGTTTGGGCCAAAACCATGAGTAATTTTGGACATGTGATGGATGGAGATGATAGAGGACGGTGAGGAGAATCCAACACTTCAAGAATTGTCGAATTCCAAGATGTCCTTGATGAGATATGAATTTTTGAAGTTGAAAATAATCTTTTTGGGTGTTCAAGTCATGTAGGCTTGAAGTGAAATTACCCAAAAGCCATGGCTCTTCATGAAGTCATTGAGCCCTCTTGTTTGGTATAAAGAAGAGGTGATATGAAGTCATTTTAGCATCCAATGTGCAACAAACATAGAAGATCAACTTCATAGGTACTCTCATCTCTAGAAGTAGGCAGACTGAGTTTCCACAGACTGGGTTTCCATAGGCAGCGAGTTTCCGCAAGAAGTGAGTTTTTCTAGAAGGGCTTCCATAGGCAATGAGTTTATGTGGGTTGAGTTTCTATAGACAATGTGTTTCCACAGACTAGGTTTCCACAGGTAGTGTGTTTCCATAGGTTGGGTATACTCCAATTTTCCATATTCAGGGACCACATTTTGACAATAGATTTGAGGTATGGTGATGTTGATTTTATATTGAATTTGTTGCTAGTTGGATGGTCCTAGTGTGGACAGATTTGTTGCAGCTTGTGGGAGCCATGTGTTAAGGTTGCCTTAGGTATTAAGAAACCTTAAATAGGAGCACATTTCACAGTGGAGGTATTGAGCACTTAGTGGTTGGTGGAGGGCAACAATAAAGTGACCATAGTATCCCTTGACAAGAAGTCATAACAAAAGCTTGACAGTTGAAGGTTGGGTGAAGGATTAAGCCTAATGTGTATCACTTTTATGTATGAAATTGATTGCTAGATTGGTAGATTGGAGCTCAGGTATTGGCCAGCCTAGAAGAGTAGATTGAATCATCCCATGTTCATTGAAGTAGAAACAACTTGCAGCAAAGATAGGTGGTAGCCCTCCTGAAGGCTTTATACATTGTCTCTTGATGGACTAAGGGGAAACTAGAGAGCAGAACAGGAGCAAAGGGATGATAGGATGAGATATGACATAGAGACTACAATGAGATTGTCATTTGTATCCCTTGTATGGGAGCCCTAGACTGTTTTATTACTTAGTTGGTTTAATATAATTAAGATTGGGTTGTTGTACATATTTGTACAATATTTTGTAAAAAGGTGTCTATACTTGTGCAAGTGTGAGTTACTGTTTTATATTGTTTTGTTGTGCAAAGTAGTTATGTTGAGATTCTTGGTTTGGTAGCGTCAGCGATTCTAAGATTCTATCATAAACCCAAGATCATGGAAATTCAACAACCCCCTTATGGGAACTCAGTTCATGGGTAATCATGGGATGACATTACTTCTTTTGTGTGGGTGCCCCTTGCCAAGTTGGTCCAACCCACCAACTCATTGCACGGGCACCCTTGCTGGGTAGGTGCCCTAGCATGCCTAGCATGTGATGCTCCCATGGGCACACGCATGCCCTGCCATCATGCGGGTGCACCTAGGGTGCGAGTGTTCACTCTGCTATGAAAATCAGTGAACACAAATGATTAGCTCATCAATCATGATCACAAAAATATATTATCATTTATTATTTCCATGCTGCATGATCAATCAATTATAAACTGATTTTTAACACCTAAACATTAATTTAGTCAATTTTCTAAAAATCATTATGAGACCCCCTTTTGGGTACTATGTTCATGGGCAGTCATGGGCTGACAATACTTCTTTTGTGTAGGTTCCCTTTTCCAAGTCAGGCTGACCCAACAACTCATCATAGGGGTGACTCTATCAGGTGGGCGCCATTGTGTGCCTAGCACACGACACCCCCATGGGTGCCTGTGCACTCTAACTTCATGTGCACACTCTTAGGGTGTGAGCGTTCGCCCTGTTGTGCAAATCAGTGAACACAAATCATTAGCTCATCAATGAAAAAAATATTATCATTTGTTAGTATGTCCATGCTTCATAATCAATCAATTATAAACCAACTTTTAACACATAAACATTAATTTATTTAATTTTATAAAAAATATTATGAGATCTCCTTGTGGGAACTCATTTCATGGGAAGTCATGGGCCAACATTACTTATTTTGTGTGGGCACCCCTTTCCATGTTGGGTTGACCCACCAACTCGTCACAAGGGTTCCCTCGCCGGGCTGACGCCTTGATGTACCCAACATGCGATGCCCCCATAGGCGCTCAGGCGCCCTTCCTTTGTGCGAGCATGATCTGAAAATCACCCTTGAGTGACCTGAGTTAATTAATTAATGAATTAAGGTATTACAGACTGATGTGTTGGTGTGTGTTTATGTTATTTTAGGCAACGGATTGATCAGATTGCAAAATACACAGACATTGGAAATAGAAAACAGCAGAGAAACACAGTAAGCAAAAACAAGAACACAACAATTAATAAGGAGTTCACCCTATCCTCCAGGGCTACATCTCCAGTTCAACTTTCAATAGTGGCCTTCTTTTATTGTGTCTTTAAAGCAGAGAATTACAATGAGGAGCTCAATTTGAATCTCCTAAAACAGAATTGCTTGGCAGGGTGGTTCTTGGATTCCCCAAGCCACTAGAGTGCACAGACTCTTTTCCTTACCATCTCTTGACCTCTCTGGTCTTCAATGGAAGGAGCCCAATGTGGTGCTCAATTCCTAACAGTCCCTCTCAGGGATTGCTCGATGTTTCCTTATGCTGCAAGGCAGCTCGGCTCTCTATCTTTTCTGCTCTTTGCTTCACTATCTCTTCTTTTCTTTGTCTTTGTCCTCTTCTCTCTATTCTCCATGTGTCCTGTTCTGTCTATTCATGGCTTTAAAGCCAATCAATCTCATGACCGCTCGATTTTTCTCCCTTCCTCTATTGGATCGCTTGCTGCTGTTCACTTGGAATCCCCTGTCTCTACGTCTTCATCAACGGCTCACAGGGAGTGGCCACTTGTCCTCTTACGAACTGCGCCAGCTCTTCCTTGTCGGTTTGGTTTTCTAGTTACACTGTGGAATGAGTCATCTGCCATCTCAGTGGTCAAATTAGATCTCAAATCCTTATACATCGCAGCTTAATCCCCTGTTAAATATGGTTCCTTCATCGGGCGCGATCTCAGTCATTAGATTTGGAGTCCCCAAATCCGACGCCATTCGTTCATTTCACGTGGTTGACTTGCTCGACCATTAGCGCGTGACAAGCGGCGGTTTTCTCTCCCCTCCGCTCGCCACACGTCGGGTACTGAATGGAATCGCTAGGTTTCAACCAATTCTGCTTACCACCCAAGGGTGCCCCTGATATACAGCTGGTTTTGGAGCGTAGGTCCCACCTTCAGCCTTTAGCATTTTCCCCATGGTTTTCCTGGCTTTCATGCAACCGAGCACTCGAGGCCTCTCCTACTCGAGGGGTTTTGCCCAGCGATGCACAATTAAGTGCTAATCGCGCATCAGAAACTGCCTCTTTTTCCCAATCTGGGCTTCCCAAGTGCTAGTTTCGCCTCCTGCATGGTCTCCATGGGCCTCGATCAGCGCGCTTTGACTGAGGTCCTCATCATTCTTCATTGGCTGCCAACTACCACTATTCAGAGGTCTTCCTGATCGCTTTGTGCTCATAATTCTTTGAAGTCTGTCCTGTTTTGGTACAATCATGGTGTTTTTATTATTCTTCATGGATCCAATTTAGATCACGTTCTTCCCACTGAAAAAGCTTTTGGACCACCAAAAGTTGGTTTTTAAGCATCGACTAAGTGAGGGTATAATTGTCTCACTTGTCCAATCTCAATCCACTTTGCACTGCTAAGCTTCGAGCCTTTGAGGCCAATTTTGAGGTACTCAACATCTCCTCTGCGCGTCGTCCTCTCCTTCTTGTCTAAAACTGTGTCTTCTTGCAATTCATTAAGATATTCAGGTAGTAGGTCATCAATGGAAGGCAATTGACTCTACTCTTTTGGATCCTTAATTAGTGAAGGTTCAAACAACCTCAAGCAATCTGCATTTACGACTGAGTAGATGTGCATGTAACCTGGTAAATCAAGGTGAAAAACATTCTCACCAATCTTCTCAAGTATCTTGAAAGGTCCATACCTGATAGGCTCTAGCTTTTTACCTTCACCTTGCATCCTGTCCTTGCTGATGTACAGCCAAACTTAGTCACCAACTTGGACACTATGCTCCATCCGATGCTTGTCATGCCTTGCCTTGTATTTGGCTTGGCTCTTTTCCAGCTATTCCTATACCGCTTGGTGGATATCCTGGATTTGTTTAAGGAACCTAGTTGCCTTGTCCACATCACTATGTCCATCAACTGTGGTATCTTTACCAAAGACAAAATCCAAGGGAGACCTTGGTGTGAAACCAAAACAGGTCTCAAAAGGAGATCTCTGTGTAGAAGAATGTTTTGCTCTATTGTAAGCATGCTGAACATAACACAAATGTTCATCCCAAAGCTTAGGATGTTTGCTGCAATATCCTCTGAGTAACTGGATCACTGTCCTGCTAACTACTTCTGTCTGGCCATCAGTTTGTGGATGAAAAGCTGTACTTTTCTTTAGTTTGGTGTCCATCAGTTCCCACAGACTTGATTAAAACTTCCCCAAAAATCGGGTGTCTCGATCAGATACACTGGAAGTGGGTAATCTGAAATGAACCCACACATGTTCAAAGAACATTTTTGCAGTCTTTTCAGCTGTAATCTGTTTATTACAAAGTATCAAAATACACATTTTGCTGAACCTATCCACAACAACATATAGATAATCATGACCTTTCTTAGATTTAGGCAGTCCTCCAACAAAATCCATGGAAAAACTTTCCCAAGGGTGAGAAGGAACTGGTAATGGAGTGTACAAGCCTAGTTTTCTATTGTTGGGCTTGATTTTAGCACACATAGTACACCCTCTTACATATCTAGAAACTGTCTCATTCATTTTTGGCCAATAACAAAATCTTTGCAGCTGTGCAACCGTTTTACTTACCCCAAAGTGACCTGATATCAGAGAAGTGTGTGCTTCTCTAATTATCTTTACTCTTTCAGTTTGTGGAATGCATAACTTCCCATAATGGTATAAGAGTCGATCCTTTACATGATAATCTAATTCTTCTACTCTTCTGCCTTGACTTAAAGTTGCATATACATCTTTAAAGTCTATGTCTTGAGCATATTGTTCAATGTAACTTTCATGTAACACATAATTATGCTTAAGTATAGTATATGCATTTATGATGGGTCTAGATAACATGTTTGCAATTTTATTATGTATGCCCTTTTTATATCTGATGACTAAATGAAATTGTTGTAGAAAACCCATCCATCTATAGTGCCTTGATTGCTGCAACTTAGTTTGGGAGTGTAGATATTGAAGTGGTTGATGATCAGTATGTATTACTGTCTCTTTGCCCATTAAGTAATGTTTCCACTTTTTCACACTCTGAACTAATGCATACAATTCTTTATCATATGTAGGATAGTTAACTACTACAAGATTAAAAGTCTCAAAATGATAACATATGGGTTTACCGTGTTGTGTCAACACTGCTCCCATGGCATAGTCACTGGCATCTGTTTGGATCTCAAATGGTCTTTGAAGATCAGGCAGTGCTAGTACAGGTGTTGTACTAATCTTTTCTTTCAAGGTGTCGAAGGCTTTCTGTTGTTTGCCTCCCCACTGAACCACCTTGTTCAATCCTGTCAAAGCATGTAAGGGAGCTGCAATTGAGGAAAAGTTAGAAATGAACTTCCTCCAACACTGTGCTACCCCTAAGAAGCTTCTTAATTCTATAGTAGACTTGAGTTTAGGCCAGTTTACAATGACTGCCACTTTAGAGGGATCTATCTTCAATTCACCATCCCCTATTATACGACCCAAATAATTTAGAGATGTTTTGCCAAAGTCACATTTTGAGAGTTTAACATGAATTTTTTCTCCTTTCAAAACATCTTGTGTCTACTTAACATGATTTAAGTGTTCTTCCCACGTTTTGCTAAAAATCAGGATGTCATCCAGATACACAATTACAAAATCATCAAGAAAAGGTCTGAGTACATCATTCATTAATCTCATGAATGTAGCAGGAGCATTAGTTAAGCCAAAAGGCATAACCAACCATTCATACAATCCCTGCTTTGTCTTGAAAGTAGTCTTCCATGCATCTTGTTCTGCAACTCTGACCTAATGGTATCCACTGTGCAAGTCTAGCTTGGAAAAATAAACAACTTCCTTCAATTTATCTAAAAGATCATCTATGCGAGGAAGGGGATAACGATTTTTGATTGTTATCTTATTCAGTGCTCGGTAATCAATGCACATTCTCCACGAGCCATCTTTCTTTCTCACCAAAATGTTTGGTGACCCACATGGTGATGTGCTAGGTCTGGTGAACCCTTTCTCGAGCAACTCCTACACCTGCTTCTTGATTTTAGCATTCTCTAAAGCAGACAACCTGTACATTCCAATGTTAGGCAATGGAGCATTTTGCTGCAAAATAATATCATGTACTATTCCCTTTTTGGGTGGCAGACCTTTAGGTTCTTGACACAAGATATCATACTCTGAAACAACCTTTTCTAAATCAGCTTGCTTTTCAACATTACAGCCCTCAAATACATTGGTTTTATCGGGTTTCTTTTCCTTTACAACCATTAGTAAGGATTGTTTACATGAATTTATCATTCGTTTCATCTGCCCTGAGTTTATGAGAGTATAATTATTCTTGAGCTTATGAACTCTTACAAAGTATTCGATTCCATCTTTAACAAGTAGATACTTGTTCTCAGCTCTATAGAAAATAGCTTTTCTATCATACAAGTAAGGACTTCCTAAAACAATTCCACATATATCCAAAGGAATTATGTCTAACTCAACCTCATCTACAAATGCTAACCCATAAGAAAACTTGAGTTTGCACTATCTAGTCACTTGTAGTTGTGCTTTATCATTCAACCATCCTAATGGGTATGGTTTCTTGTGAGGTGTAGTTGCTAATCCCAATTTCTTTACAATTGCTTTAGAAATTAGATTTACTTGTGAGCCACTATCAAACAAAGTATCAATCTTTTGATGTTTGGAAATAACTCGAATATGGGAAAGATCATGTCTTTTTCTCTCATTTTCTTCATCAATAATAGATTATGCAGAATTACTAGTAGATGCTTCAGAAATCTTACCTTTTATACCTGTGGCTGCAATAGTTGTGTCATCTCCTGAGTATAACCCCAAATACTTCTGAATAGCTGCGTCAGTCTTCTTCTTCTTACCCTCAAACTTCTTAGGTCTCAGCTTTGGATGCAGAATCCAACAGTGCTCATCATCATGCCCATCCTTTTTACAGTGAGTGCATGAATCTTTTCTCTTCTGTGCAATATTAGCCTTCCTTGCTTTCCATTTCTGCTTTCTTTTCTCCTTATTCTTGCTTGCAGTGGGTTGGGATGGTCCCCAAACTTCTAGATTTCCATTCTTTCCTCTAGCTTCTATGTGAGTAGCTTGTACAGATACCTCATCTATACTAGTGGGATTAAACATGAGGATGGTATGCCTCATGTAGCTCTGTAGACCACCAATGTACTTCAATAGTGTCTTTGGTGAGTCTAGTGAGATTCCTAGAATCAATGGTCTCTTTCTGAATTCTTGAGTGTACCCTTGCACACTTTTCCCTTTCAACTGTCGAAGAGTTTTCCAACTCATCATGGCTTGTTGCATGTAGGCCAATGGATAGAACTGCTTTTTGATTGCGAAAACAAATTCACTCTAGACAGAGATAGTCTTACCATGTCTTTTCATCAGCTTGGGTTCTGCCTTCCCACCAAACCAAGGCAATGCCTCCAAGGCGTAGGCTTGCCAGCTGAATCTTTCTCTTGTCTGAATCAATACTATGCACTCTACAGTAAACATAAATTTTTTTAATCCAATTGTCCAACTTTTCTGCATTCAACTCTCCATCATATATAGGTAAATCAAATTTAACATCTAGTTTGACCAAAGATGCTTTCTTTTTGTGTTCAGGGCTGTTAGGAGGTGTGAGAAAGCTTTCTTCTTTCCCTTTTCCTTTTGAGTGGTCATGGAAGTGAGACTCATATTCTCCTTTGTCTTGCTTGAAGCCTAATGAATCTTCCTCATGTTTTCTAAAGTCCCTATACATTTCCTCCAGGGAAAATTTTAAGAACCCCCCCTAAATTTACATGTATAATAAATGGGCGAATCTCCATGGTATATAGGAAAAATGGAAGGCAATTTTATCAATAATATGATATGTATATATAATTTTTTGGCGAATCTCTCACCAGGCATGGCGAATATTTTACTCAATTATAAAATCTTGTGTTTATTGAATACACAAATGAAATCATTGCATTTCTTTAAAATATCTTTTAAAAATCAAAATTACCGAAATTACATATCATAACCTAGTGGGTGTAGGATAAAATTCACCCGTGCCATTCACAGAAAGCATGAGAAAAAACCTAATACTATATATAAAACCAAGAAAAATTCAAATTCGTCACTTCTAGGGACCTCGTAACCACCCTGCCAATACACAAGTATGTTCCCGTTTGCAATTAGAAAAATTACCCAAATTACAATCTGTTTACTTCAGCATATGTTGGAAAGTTATAGAAGGATGACTAGTGCAATCAATCCATTCCTTTTAGCCCTGGATTTGTTTCAGTTTAAAACAGAAGTATACAAATATACTTGTCCAATGTATATGCTTTAACCATTCACCTTAAGATGTTTTTACAATATAATTTCCTAATTCTATTTAGTATTTTCATTATCATAAAAACCAACCTATATCCATCTTAACTCCACATCTACCACTCTTAGGGGGATGAAATCTATTTATCCCTCTGAGCACTTGGTAGACCCAGAATTAAGATGGATCTAAGATAGAATTTCCCCTTTAAATAGTCTATGCTCACATGAATACCATGGGTCAATACCATGGGTTATCATAAACCTGGAGCTTAAAAATTACTATTAGTAATTTATAAAAAATAATAAAATTAATAGTTGATTTTTATTTTATTTTTATTTTAACCAAGCTAAAATGTTTAACATACATTAAATTACAACATCCATTTTTACTCTTGATCGGATCAAATATTTTTTCACTCTATGCTAGTTTGCATATCACGATATATTCGATACCTCTCGGGGGTTAGTAGATCCAGAGTAAAGATGGATCTATGCTGGTTTAATTTCCCCATTTAAATAGGCTACATTCCAAGTGAATACCATGGGTCAATACCATGTGCCATTTTGGTGAATACCATGGGTCAATACCATGTGCCATTTTTATTTTTATTAATACTAATATTAGGGTTAATAATGCTTTTTTGCATGGTATTAATAACAATCTAGTCCATGGTATTTGTCCCATAGTATAAATATAAGGTGACTTATGGAGTAAATATAAAAAATTGTTTTATTTGTTTACCATACCTCTCATTTATTTATATTTTTATTAATTTACCATACCATTCATAAATACAAGGTGACTTATGGAGTAAATATAAAAAATGTTTTATTTGTTTACCATACCTCTCGCTTATTTATATTTTTATTAATTTACCATACCTCTTTTACAAATATGGTATTTGGCCCATAGGATTCACTTAAATAAAACCTCTTTCTTGAGCCTTCATAAATAGAACGAGGGTTATGGACTAAATATAAAAAGAGGTTTTATTTATTTACCATGCGTCTAGTTTATTTATATTTTTATTTATTTACCATACCTTTTGAGTAAGTATAAAAAGATGTTTTATTTATTTACCATACCTCCACTTTACTTATATTTTTATTTGTTTACACCCTTGCATGTATATAAGGTGACTTATGGAGTAAATATAAAAAATGCTTTATTTATTTACCATACCTCTCATTTATTTATATTTTTATTAATTTACCATACCTCTTTTATAAATATGGTATTTGGGCCTTTGGCCCATAGGATTCACTTAAATAAAACCTATTCTTGAAAATGGGCGAATGGAAGGTTGTAACTCCTAATTTCAAGGGCTAAATTTACCTTTTTTACCCTCTCCCTTAGAATAAGGTAGGCTATTTGAGGTGGTTTGTAAAAATGTACTATGATACAAAATATTCGCCCACTAAAAATTTAAAACCCCTTAATTTCGCCAAAGGGCGAACATTCGCCCCTAAAATCACCCCTAATTTCCTCTACCATGGACTTTATGGCTAGGAAACTATCTATGAATTGAGGGTCGGGTCCTATAGAACCTTCTTCTGACATTGTCTTCTAAGGATAGACTCTCCCAATTTCAGGATTAGTTTCAACCATCTCTCCTTCTCCTAACTTGAGCTTTGATCTAGTTAGCATTCAACAGCTAAACCAACACAAGCTTGTCTAACTTTACAGCCTAGAGCTCTAATACCACTTGATCTAAAAATCACCCTTGAGTGACCTCAGTTAATTAATTAATGAATTAAGGTATTACAAACTCATGTGCTGGTGTGTGTCTATGTTATTTTAGGCAACAAATCGATCAGATTGCAAAATACATAGACACTGGAAATAGAAAAAAACAGAGGAACACACTAAGCAAAAATAAGAACACAACAATTAATAAGGAGTTCACCCTATCCTCTAGGGCTACAACTCTGGTCTAGCTTTCAGTGGTGGCCTTCTTTTATTGTGTCTTTAAAGCAGAGAATTACAATGAAGAGCTCAATCTGAATCTCTTGAAATAGAATTGCTTGGCAGGGTGGTTCTTGGATTCCCTAAGCCACTAGAGTGCACAGACTCTTTTCCTTACCAACTCTTGACCTCTCTGGTCTTCAATGGAAGGAGCCCAGTGTGGTGCTCAATTCCTGACAGTCCCTCTCATGGATTGCTCGATGCTACCTTATGCTGCAGGGCAGCTTGGCTCTCTGTCTTTTCTGCTCTTTGCTTCATTGTCTCTTCTTTTCTCTGTCTTCGTCTTCTTCTCTCCGTTCTCTGTGTGTCCTGTTCTGTCTGTTCATGGCTTTAAAGCCGATCGATCTCATGATTGCTCGATTCCGCTCCCTTCCTCTGTCGGATCGCCTGCTACTATTCACTTGGAATCCCCTATCTCCGCGTCTTCATCAATGACTCATAGGGAGTGGCCACTTTTCCTCTTACGAACTGTGCGAGCTCTTCCTCGTCGGTTTGGTTTTCCAGTTACACTCTGGAATGAGTCATCTACCATCTTAGCGGTCAAATCGGACCTCAAATCCTTATACATCGCGGCTTAATCCCTTGTTAAATCCGGTTCCTTCATTGGGCACAATCTCAGCTGTTAGATCTGGAGCCCACAGATCTGATGCCATTCGTTCATTTCATGCAATTGACTTGCTCGACTGTTAGCGCACGATGAGCAACAATTTTCTCTCTGCTCCGCCTGCCATGCGTTGGGCGCTGAATGGAATCACTATCAGCCAATTCTGCTTACTGCCCAAGGGTGCCCCCGATATACCGCCGGTTTTGGAGCGTAGGTCCCACCTTCAGCCTTTACCATTTTCCACACGGTTTTTCCAGCTTTCATGCGACCGAGCGCTCGGGGCCTATCTTTCTCTAGGGGTTTTGCCCAGTGATCGCGCATAAAAAACTACCTCTTTTTCCCGATCCGGGCTTCCCAGGTGCTAGTTTTGCCTCCTGCGTGGTCTCCATGGGCCTCGGTTAGTGCGCTTTGACCGAGGTCCTCGTCGTTCCTCGCTGGCTGCCAACTGCCATTGTTCAAAGGTCTTCCTGATTGCTCTGTGCTCATAATTCTTTGAAGTCTATCCTATTTTGGTACAACCATAGTGTTTTGATTATTCTTCATGGATCCAATTCAGATCAAAGCATGCCCAAGGGATGGGAGTTTTCCAAGCTATTCAAATTAGTGAACAAAAATCACTAGCTCATCAATGAAAACAAAATATTATCATTTTTTAGTACATCCATGATGCATGATCAATCAATTATACACTGGATTTTAACAACTAAATATTAATTCAGTCGATTTTCTAAAAATCATTTTGCAACCCCCTTCTAGGAACTCAATTCACTGGTAGTCATGGGCCAACATTACTTCTTTTGTGCGGGCTTCCCTTGTCAAGTCAGGTCATCCCACCAACTTGTCGCATGGGCGCCCCTGTCGGGCGGGTGCCTTGGTGTGCCCAACATGCGACGCCCCCATGGGAACCTGTGTGCCCCACGTTCTTGTCGGCATGCCTAGGGTACGAGCATTTTCCCTACTGTGAAAATCAGTGAACACAAATCATTAGCTCATCAATCATGATCAAAACAAAATATTATCATTTTTTATTTCCATGTTGAACAATGTAAACTTTGAAACGGAAACTATAAACTCAAAATGGTAACTCTAGCCAAAAATCCCCCCAAAAACATGAAAAACAGTGCTAAAAACTAAAAGTGTTGATGCTGGAATAACACTTTTTTTTCTCTAGGGTCAATTTTCAACATGTTTTAAAAATGGTAGTGAAAACCATTTTTTTGTGCAAAAATTGTGCAAAAAACACCCTCAAAATGAAAAGTGTTGATGCTGGAATAACACCTTTTTTTTCTAGGGTAAATTTTCAACATTTTGAAATAATGGCGTATTGTTTTGATGCTGGAATAACACCTTTTTTTTTTTAGGGTAAATTTTCAATATTTTGAAATAATGGCGTAAAAGATTTTATCATGACTCCCAAAAACATTAAAATTTCAAAAGAATAATGAAAACATAAAATTAAAAATAAAATAAAATAAAATAAAAAAATGAAAAATGAAAAAAAAAAAAGGTAAAAGCAAACAACAAAAAGTAAATAAAAATATATATTAAAAACAAAACATAAAATAAAAAACAAAAAAATCAAATATATAAAAAAGACAAACAAAAAATTAAACATAAAAAAAAAAAAAAAAAATCAACAAAAAAAATCAATCATAAAAATGTAAAAAAAAAAAAAAACAAAATTAACCTATAAAAATAACAATTTAAAAACTAAAAAAAATAAAAATAATAAAGAAATAAATAATAAGAAAAACATATTTAAAAAAAAAAAGTGTGTGTGTGTATATATATATAAGAAAAACATATTTCAAAAAAAATGTGTGTGTGTATATATATATATATATATATATATTATCTCGGAAACCATAAAAAAATTTGGGAAAAAAAATAAAAAAATTTAAGTAAAAATAGAAACATTAACAAAAAACTAAAAAAAAAATAAAATAAAAACAAAGTGGATTAAAAGAAATAGAAAATTAACAAAAAAAAATGTTAAAAAACTACTAAAATTAAGATTAAAAACAAAAATATACTGAAATAAAAAAAAAAAAGAAAAAAAAACAATTAAAATTTTAAAAAATAAATATTTTTTATTAATAAAAAAACTGTGCACATTTTTTATTTAAAAAAAAAAACTAACATCTAATATTTTTTTTAATATATAATTTTTATTTAAAAAAAAATTGCACATTTTTATTTAAAAAAAATTAAACATATAATTTTTTTAAATATATATTTTTTATTTCAGCTCGGCTGCCCAGGGCCGCGCCCCCATGGATGGGGCGTCGGCACGATGGAGCGCAATATTTTTATTTTATTTTTAAATAAAAAATATATAGTTTTATAAAAAAATTAAATGTTTTTTTAAATAATATATATATATATATATATATATATATATATATATATATATATATATATATATATATATATATATATATATATGCCCCAAGGGTTAGCTCAACCGGTCAAATCAGTGTCTCGCCATACGCGAGGTCACAGGGTCGATTCTACCCGAAAGCCCTTGGGGTCAGGTCAGTACATAGGCCAAGGGGATGTGATCCCCCTTCGGGGTCGATCTGCCTAAAATATTGTGGACATAGCAGCTACCCAATGACCGAGGGTAATCGTGAACCATCGGGAAAATATATATATTAAATTTTAAATGTTTTTTTTTTTGTTTTTTGTTTTTAATATATATATATATATATATATCTTTTTAAATTTTGATTTTTTTTTTGGATTTTTTTTGTTTAATATATTTTTGTTTGTTTATTTATTTTTAAATGTTTTTAATCTTTTTTTTTTTTTTTTTTAATTTTCTATTTTTACTTACTTAATTTTATAGTTTTTTTTTCCAAATTCTTTTATGGTTTATGAGATAATTTTTTTTTTTTTTACATTTTTTAATGTCTTTTTTTGTCTTTTTATATATATATTTTCATATTTGTTTTTTCAAGTTTAAAAAAAAGAAAAATAAGACAACTAGAAAATTTGTTAAGTAATCATGATTTCAAAAAAAAAATGGACATAAAAAATTTTAAATTGTCAAAAAATGTAACATTTAAAAAAAATATCCACACTTAATACATTAAAAAATTTAATGTGTCAAAAATAATCCCTCTTAAAGGTTGATGTTGCATCAACACGTTTCAAAATCGGCATGAAAATCACTAACATTTAAAAACAAATATTTATATTTGATACAAAAGAAAATTTAAAGTGTCAAAAATATGCTCCGAATAAAAAAAGAGCATACTCTGCATCACCACTTTTCAAAATTGGTTGACTTTTTTGCTACTTCAACAAAACGGGTAATCGTATCAATTCCAATTTCAAAGTTTACATTGTTGTTGCATGATCAATCAATTATAAACATATTTTTAACACCCAAACATTAATTTAGTCAATTTTCTAAAAATCATTATGAGACCCCCTTGTGGGGACTTTGTTCATAGGTAGTCATGGGCCGACATTACTTATTTTTTGCGGGCACCCCTTTCCAAGTCGAGTCGACCCATCAATTCGTTGCACAAATTCCCCTACCAGGCATGCGCCATGGCGTGTCCAACAAGTGATGCCCCATGGGCGCCTACATGCCCTGCCTTTGTGAGGACACTCCCACGGTGTGGGTGTTCGCCCTACTATGCAAGTCAGTGAACAAAAAACATTAGCTCATCAATGAAAACAAAATATTATCATTTGTTAGTACGTCCATGCTACATAATTAATCAATTATAAACCATCTTTTAACAAATAAACATTAATTTAGTTAATTTTCTAAAAATTATTATGAGACCTCCTTGTGGGAACTCAGTTCATGGGTAGTAATGGTTCGACATTACTTCTCTTGTGTTGGCACCCCTTCCTAAGTAAGGTCAACCCACCAACTCGTCACACAGGCGCCCCCTCCTGGCGGGTGTCGTAGAGTGCTTAGCATGCTGAGTACCTCGCCTTCATGCGGGTGCACCTAGGGTGTGGGCGTTCATCATTTTGTGCAAATCAACGAACATAAATCATTAGCTCATCAATGAAAAAAAATATTATCATTTTTTTTGTAAGCTTGGTAGGACTCTTCGATTTTTGAGTTTACATGTCCATTATTCACCCCACTACAGGGGGAGGGTAGCACAAGATTCGAACCCAAGATCTCCGGTTCGGTGAGACTTCATTCCACAACCATCGCCACTTGAGCTACCCCAAGTGGACAAAATATTATCATTTTTTATTTCCATGTTGAATGATCAATCAATTATAAACCAAATTTTAACACCCAAACATTAATTTAATCAAATTTGTAAAAATCATTATGAGACCCCCTTGTGGAAACTCTATTCATGAGCAGTCATGGGTTGACACTACTTCTTTTGTGTAGGCACCCCTTTCTAAATCGATCTCACCCACCACCTTGTTGCATGGGCACCTAACTTGCCTAGCATGCGAATGCCCCCATGGGCGCCCACGTGCCCCGCCTTTGAGTGGGCACACCCAGGGTGTAGGCATTCGCCTTGTTGTGAAAATTAGTACACAAAAATCATTAACTCATCAATGACAATAAAATATTATCAATTGTTAGTATGTCCATGCTACATAATCAATCAATTACAAACCGTCTTTTAACACCTAAACATTAATTTAGTCATTTTTATAAAAATCAGTATGAGACACCCTGGTGGGAAATCAGTTTAGGGGAAGTCATGGGCTGACCTTACTTTGCACATCTCTCTGACCACCGTGTCATCTGTTTCACCCATCGACCAACTCGCTCGATACATCTGCTTAATGAACCAAAGTCAAAATTGGAAATGATGGTATAAACATAAATGATATTATCTTCATTTCAAGAATAATATATTCTTTACTTAACAAGGTCAACCATTGTTGGCTTGAGGGGGCTTGGACCCAGGTTCAAAGTTAGTTGCACTAACTAAAAAAACCCTATACTACCATCCCTTTTGGTAACGACCCGCATAGTGCATGCTGCAGCCTCACCCGAGGCAGTATTGGGGGATGATAGAACTAGGTTTCTGCATCCAGAGGTATATGTGATGTGTTTTTGTTACTTCTAAGGCTTTATCCCAACCTTCGCGAACCCTAACCCTTGAAATGTAGAAATTATAGTAACTTACAGATAGCAGATCTAAAGTCTTTGCTAGGTGTTCTAAATATTCATAACATTATGTAACTGACTAGATCTACCACTTTCGTGCATCCATTAAGTGTTTCTTATGATAAGTGTAGTAAACATAGCGAATACACAGTAAATGCAGAAGTAAATTTTAACATGAAAATACACAAAGATTTCCCCAAAATAGTCTTTATTATGTTCAGATATTCTGTTATAAACTCTTTCTTCCTTGCACGCACAGCTGGAGGGGCCTGTGCACTGAGCTGCAGACTTACCAAGGTCTCCCTGCACACAGTTGCAGGAGCCTTCCCCTTCGCCTAAGTACAGAAAACAGAGTTCTCTGTATTAGATCACTTGCTTACAGATTCACCCTTAGATATCTCCTATGACTCTCTATGACTCCTTTTTATATAATCTTCTATTACAATACCATGGTGCACAAACCATGGGCGGGTCATAAAACAACTTAACTTCTAACAAACTAAGGGGATTTGACCTTCCTAAATCCCCTTTTAATCCTAACAATCTTCACACTCCGCTCCTCAAAATTCAGAGACTTTACAATAATGACAAAAACTATTTGCAAAATTGACCCCAGGAGATAGTGTCGCAATAGGCCCCCAACACAAAGTTGTGACTTCTCCTCGAGTCACTCTACTAGTGGCGCCTTAATCTTTGCCTACAAATCACTAAATTTGATCTTCAACACTTGCAGGTCTGATGTCCCCTGTGCAGCGATTGATAGACTTCCTCAACCAATTTTTTCTGTGGTTGGGCCTTCAACTACAAGGCCCATGGTTCTTTGTGTTTGTTGCATCGCATTCAGCTTTCTCTGTAATGATAGTGTTAACTGACTTGCTTCATCTTCCCAGGGCTGCGTCCTTGAAGATATGATGGCTTCCTTTCAACACAGCTCATCGATCTCGCTTTGGATGAGCTTTCCCTCCTATAATATGGTGAACCTTTGCACTGGTGCTAAGGATCACATGGTAGACCTGATCCCGTCAAACTGCCTCTGCTTTTCTCTAATATCTGCTTCAATCTTTAGCAAATTTGGATCCTCTTGCAGCGAGCTCCATAGTTCTATGGCTTGTTCAAACAACTAGGTGCAACCCTTGATTGTAGTTTCTAAGGTAAACATCTCTTTTTTAATAGAAGCCTCACGCTTCTCTCTGACTTCTGCAGGAGTGGTTGGCAGCAGCTTAAGTTGGAGTTCAGATATCTGTAGTTGTAGTGCAAATCTAATTTTGCCAATTTACTCCTTCGACTCCTTTACTATGGTAGCTAGCTTCTGAATATTTTTGTTGGCTTACGGCGTCCTGACCTAGGTTCGGAGTTAGCTGTGCCAACCAACAAAACCCTACACTACTGGCCCTTTTCGGCAACAACTGCAGTCTCACCCCATAGACTAATGTGATGTATTTCAACGCCTTATATCTGCCTTCGTGTAGATCAATAACCCTTAGGGCACGTCGCAACAACTCTATTAAAATAGCCTTCAAACCTTCGTGAAGGTCTATGATCAGTCCTTGCAGACCTTTAATAGTCAATTTTCCTAGTTATGCGCATCAGAGAGCAGTCCTAAATTAGTGTTCGCGCAAACTTACTTAAGTTATTAGTAAACATAAGAGAATTCATCAGAGTCTTCGCAAAAGTACTTAAACATGCATTGCATACATTATTAAGACTTATTCAAGAGAATCGCGTAACATTCAATCAATATCTCATAAAACAAATCATTTATCAGTAGCATATAACATTAACAGAGATAAACATAAATACTCAGGAATTTTTCAGAAAACTGTCTGTTATCACTCAGGTTGTCCCTTGGCTCCTTAAGGGATACGACTGAGGTAAACACAAACCAATCTTTGGGCTGCAGGTCCTAGCCTACCTGCAGTCAGAGAGGGCTCTCTCTTTAAAATTTAGCTTTGTTTTGGGTTGATTTTAGGCTAGTTATGGTGTACATGGGTTTTGTTTTGATTTTGGTGGGAAGGGTGATGTTTTCAAGCAAAGTTGGGATGCATAGAGTGAGAAGTTCAAACCATTGGGCATGGAGTCATGGATTAGGGCTTGCTGTTGCGTTTTCTTGGTCACAAGAGGAATACAGAGCAGGATAGCTACACATAGAACAATATCAAGCTGGAATAAAGATGGAATGAAGGTCAGAGATGAAAGGTAATTAAGAATCTTTCATTAGCTAACAGAGAGGGAAGGTGAATGAAAGTTTGTCTAGGAGCAGTCAAGAATTCCTAAATAACAGTCATATGTAAAAGAAACAGGGTAAACATGATCATTTAAGTATGCATATTCATAACTGTTTCTGAAGAAAACATATAGAAATAACAAGAACTGAGCATAGAGTGCAGTCAAGCAAAGCCTAAGCTATTCTTCTTTTTTTCTATTTAGATGGTAACTCACTGGTGGCGTAAACATATATAAACTGTAAACAGAGGTAAGAAAACAATTATTGAGCCATGTAGTAGCACAGGAATTCCACAATCACTCTTTGGCCATTAAATAACACAACAAACAGTTCTTCATCCAAAGCATTCCAACAGTCTTTGATTATAGAGCTCTCAAAGTATACAACGCAAGTCTAGAATGAGGATTATCAACCAACCAACCCTTTAAACAATGAATCAAGGTGGTTTATATAGAGAAAATATCCAAAAATATCTATTACAGCAGATCTTAAACAAATCTGAGGGCAATGGGTTCTTTAATCTAATCTTGTCCTGAAATTAATGCAAGAAGATATCTATTTGAGCTGCGCTGGAGGCAGTTGCATCAAAATGAGTTAATTTGGTGTCCTTGGTGGCTCGGTGCAGTGTTTCTGCAATAACTGTGCCTTTAATCTCTTATCTGCACCTCTTAGGCAGTTTTGCTGCTTTTAGGTGGCTTTAATGTGCACTAATTTCGATCTGATGAGCTTTGAATGGCCTTTACTGCTTCTTTGACTTGGATGGAGGCCTTTAATGTTCACCTGCTTTAATATTGCCGATCTGATACTTTTTGCTGCTTTACTGATACTCTTTGATTGAATCTGGGCTTTATCTTTCCTCTGATACTCTTTAACACTTGAATCGGGCCACTTTCTCTCCCTTGATATGCTTGAAACTGTCAAATCGCCCCTTTTCTGCCCTTTCAAGGCAAAAATAACTGCTGCAAATGCTTTTCGTGGCCTCTAGAATGCTATCGACGCTGGCTGATTGAATATGAACATACATGAAGAAATCCTGTCAAATAAAGGCGGAGGAATGCAACCTGATAATTGTGATGGGCTGAGGCTAGCTTTTAATTTGCGTTTTTTGGGCCTACTGCTCTGGTGCTTCGCTGAGTCACTGCTTTGTTATCCTGCTCTCGGTATGCATACTTGGCCCTCTTATAAAATTGTCGTAGTCATATCTTGACTCCCTCTGCATGCTGCCCTTTTTTCTTTAGTTCTCTGTTTCCAGCGTTGCCTCTTGCAAATTTTTGGGTTTTGCAGGTAGCCGAGCAATAGGAGGCTCTCCTTTTCGAGCAATTTTTCTTAGCGATGCGCGATTAGTGCTAAGCGCTAATCGCACATTGAAAACTACCTCTGTTTCTCGTTTCAGGCATTCTTTGACGCGATTCTCGCCCTTTGCGCCTTTTCTGTGATGATGTCAGCATGATGTCATCGGCGGGTCCCGGGTACGGCAGGGTGATGTGGCAGTGACGTCAGCAGAGGACAGGTGGTGGATGACATGGCAGTACGGTAGGGTGATGTGGAGGTGCGGTGGCAGTGACATGTAGCAGTGGGGGGATGACGTAGAGGTGACGTGAGTGGCGACGTGGCGCTGATGTCAGGGGCAGAGAGACAGAAGGCGGTTTGTGGTTTTATCGGACCGCTTTCTGTACGAGAGCGGTAAGTGTTAGAGGGGCTCTGATACAATCGCGTGGAGACACGCGTCTTTTGTATGGTGGAGAAACCGCTAGCCTATCGGAAGCTAACTGTCGAACGTCCGGGCGGCTCCGAAATCGCCGAGGGCCGTCGGATGGGGAGGGCCCGATCCGACGGTGGACGGAACTGCGAGCTGGCTGCAAGTTAATGTACGGGGGCCCGCTATATATTAAAATAATTACACGCCAAAGGGGGGTCTAAAACCTTGGAAATGCGGATTTTATGGGTTATGGGGTGCTATGCGGGTATGAATTAATTTAATGTTTGACCAAAACTTTTAAACATTAAACTTTTGGAAAATGATTGCGGAGGGGAAAAATTATAGGGTTTTGGTGAGTAGAGGAGTAGGTATAGGCTATTAACCTAACCAGAGGTCAGGTTAATTCTAGGGTTAGGATGCGAATGGGTTCATCATAGTCCCAGATGGACTATTATTTCCCAAGACTGCATTATAAGGCTATAGTGCTATGGGGTGGGAATATTTATTATTTTTTGGAATTTTATATAGTTTTTTGTAGTAATAGGGATAGGAACATAGGTTAGGGAGCTATACAAATAGAATTAGAAGTTAATATGAAAATGACAAGAAAGCACTAAGTTTAGAGATCTTAGGCTACTTAAAAGGGAAAAATGACTTATAGAGTGAATAAGAGTACTCCTAAGCAAAGATAACCTTTACTTAGGCCAATGATATGACAAATGATGAAACTTAAGAGATAGCAAGCAGATCTTGACCTCTTTGGGGAGGTTAGTGAATGATTTGGGGAATAAGAAGAAGGGGGAGTTAGACATGCCTCGCTTGAGCTACTCCAAATGAAAAACTGCATCATAATTGTGATCTTAATAGATATAACACTTGAAAACATGAAATGGATCACCTAGCTTGATTCTGCAACCACAAAACTACTTACCCAGCCTAGTTACCTAGCATTTTTTCTTCCTTTTGAATGGGTGCACTTAAACTTGCAGACCCTGATTATCCTCTTTTCTTTTGACTACCTTCCTATCTAAATCTACCCTTATCTCTTCCAAGGGCCCAGATTAAGCAGTTGGGCTCCTTCATTTCTCTACCTAGCTACTCATCTACCAAGCTTGAAATGTTTGGACAAATATTCATTCTCTATCTTCTAAAACAAGAAATTTAAACCTAGGGAAGCCAAGATTAAGCTGTTTGGCTTTCCCTTAACTGTAAAACTCTTCAAAAATGGTATGATTCTTCAAAATGGAACTTCTTGGAAATATGGAAACTTGCAGCGTGAAAAGATGACATATTTGGCATGTAAAACAGTCAATCATGAAATATGAAACCTATTGCAAAAGGAGGCTAACAGTGGCTCCACTTGGGGATGGTTTTTCAAGATGTAAAGCCAAGAACAGTAGGTCAGAATGCCTTGATCTTCAGTTGTTGCTGTAAACTAAAATTCTCCTTCTTCTCAATGCCTTTGACTGAATTCTTATAAGCTGATATGCAGTATCCTTTTGAGCTGAATTGCAGAAAAATTACAGCTCTGCTTCTTGCCTTTTGGGTGCTTGTAAACATATTGAAATCTGCTTGAGCACTTCTTTGGAATTATTTCAAAAAACAGAGATCTGAAATAGAGCTTTCTTTGATCTTTCCTTCAAAATTTGCTACGTTGTTCCCTCTTATTGGCCTGCTATAAGAAAAAGTGTTGAAAATACAAATATTAATGTATAGATAGTATACAGAGCTGTGTTGCATTCAACAAAAGGGATCATGATAGTGCTTTAGCATTCGGCCATTGACAGGGCCTTCTTCAGCTGTGCTGCCATCCAAACTCTTCAGAAAATATGTGTTGTTGCCTTGAACAACAGAAATAATAAAGGGGCCTTTCCACAGGAAATCAAACTTGCCATGCTTTCCTTTGTCCTCTCTTCTTGAATCCCATCTTAAGACTTTGTTTCCTATGTAGAAATCTTCAGCCTTGGTTCTTTTGTCAAACATTTTCTTGAGCTTCTCTTGTAGAATCTGGGCTCTGTCGTACACTTGCTCTCTTGTTTGCTGCAAATGGATGGTTTGGTTTATTCTTCTTTGGATATCATTTGGCTCTGCCTGAATCTCTTGCAGCGATTTGATAACAGGGATTCCCAAAGAAGAGGGGAACTTGGCCTCCATTCCATAGACTAACTCATATGGGCTTATCCCAATGGATCTCTTGATTGACAATCTGTCTGCCCATAGGGCATTTACAAGCTTTTTGTGCCAGTTCTTCTTGTTCTCCTCCAAGACTTTCTTAATGATCTTAATCGGACTCTTGTTGGATGATTCGGCCAAGCCATTACCTTGAGGGTAATAGGCTGTGGAGTGACCTAAGGTAATGTGGAATTTGTGGCAAAAACTGATCATTTTCTTGGATTTGAAGGCAGCAGCGTTATCTATAATGATCTTCTCAGGACAACCAAATCTGGACAAAATGTTGGTTTCAAGGAATTGGATGATGGTGGAGTCATTGGCTTGCCTACATGGGATGGCTTCAATCCACTTGGTAAAGTAATCTGTGGCTGTTAGAATCCACTTATGCTGGCCAGAAGAGGATGGATGGATTTCTCCAATGAAGTCAAGACCCCATTGTTGAAAAGGCTTCTCGGTTGAAATGGGCTTAAGGGGCAAGGGCAGAAGCTTTCTTTTGCCTTCAAAGATTTGGCATTTGTGGCATGAAACAACAAACTTTCTCACATCAGCAAATAAAGAGGGCCAATAGAAACCAGCCCTTAGTATCTTATCAGCAGTGGACTTCCAATATAAGTGCCCTCCACAGTCTCCTGCATGAAATTCTTTCATGACACTGTCAGTTTCATTCATAGTTAGACAATTCAACAATATTCCTTCATGATTTTTCCAAAACAGGGCACTATTTAAGACACAAAACTTTGACGCTTTCATCTTTAAAAATCTCTTTTTGGTTCTGGACAACCCTGGAGGAGCACACAGGTTTAACATTATAAAACATATATCAGCATACCATAGGGATTGCAAAAAAGCTTCACTGATCTATGGAGTCGCCAGCTCCTGTTCATTGTCCAGTTGATTAATGTCTAAGGCTTGAAAATTGGTTTCGGACATCAGTTTGGCTAAACCTTGTCCCTTTATCAGCTTAGTGGGTTTTATCTCAATGTCATACTCAAGAATATTGGCAATCCATTTGCCTCTTTTTCCTTCTATTCCCTCTTGAGTTAATATGTCTTTTACAACAACATTTGGCACATAAGCAATCACATGTGAATATAAAATGTAAATTCCGAAATCTTTGATTTCTTTAACAAGGGCATATGCTTGCTTCTCCATGATTTGGTACTTCAAGGGTGCATCTCTAAGGGCTCGGCTGAAAAATGCAATTGGCTTTTCATTTCCCTGATCATCTTTCTACAAAAGGACAACAGCAATGGTGTGTTCAGATGCAAATGAGAAAATGATGAAATCTCTGTCAAACCTGGGACTTGTGAGGACTGGAGTATTTGTCAAAGCTCTTTTGATGTCCTCAAAGGCTTGTTTGGCTTCCATGGTCCACTTGACTTTAGAATCTTTCTTCAGCATATTGTTTAACAATCTTATGAGCTCGGCCAAATTAGGAATGAATCTTCTCAAAAAGTTAATCTTCCCTAGAAAGCCTTGTAGTTCTTTGATGTTTCTCGGCTGAGGCACTTGAAGGATAGCTTGAATTCTGTCCGGGTCGATCCTAATGCCATCTTTTGAGATTATATGACCTAGGAGCTTGCCTTCCTCTAGGCCAAACAGTGATTTCTTTGGATTCAAATATATGCCATATTTTTTGTAAATTAGAAACACTTGCCTTAAATGTTCTAAGTGTTCTTGGTCTGATTTTGAAAAGGCAGTGAGATCATCAAGGTAGACTACTAAGAAATCATGGATTTCTTTGGGAAAGGCTATGTCCATTACTCTCTGAAAAATAGCCCCTGCATTTTTGAGTCCAAAAGGCATTTTGACATATTTAAAGGTTCCCCAAGGAGTTGTAAAGGCAGTTTTGTCTTGGTCCTCCGGGTGTACTAAAATCTGATTGAATCCCGAGAACCCATCTAACAATGAAATCCTAGAGGTTCCCACTACCCTTTGTAGGATATGGTCCATTTTTGGTAAGGGATAATGGTCTTTGAGAGAGACTTTGTTCAAATTCCTTAAGTCAACACACAGTCTAATTTCTCCCATTTTCTTCCTAGTAGGTACTAGATTTGAGATCCACTCTGAGAACCTGATTGGAGCAATGATTCCTGCTTCATACATACGTTTAACTTCTTTTTCAATCAGGGGAAGGAGGACGAGATTCACTCTCATAAGATTTTTTTCAAAAGGTTTTTGATTCTCTTTCAAAGGTATAGTGTGTTGGATGACTGAAGTATCATAGGACTTGAGGTCCTCATAACTCCAGGCAAAGATATCTTGGAACTCTTTGAACAATTCAATGTATTTCAACCTCTGATCAGCTGGCAATGCCTTGGATAGTTTTACCATTTTAGGATTTTTTTTGTGGTTCCAATGTTACAGTCTTCAATTTCAACATTCAGTGATTGCATTTTTGGCTTCCTTGAGATATCATTTGAATCAAACAAATCCTCCAAAGGGGTTAAACCTATGGGCAGAAAATTGTCTTTTAGATCAATTACTTCAGCTTCTGCTTCAACTATTTCATCAAAATCTGTTTGCTTCAGCTCCTGTACATTGCTGTGATCAAAAGTAGTTGGATGCAGCATCAGATTTGCTGTTTCAGCTGATATGTTTTGTTCAATTTTGTGCTTTTGTTGTTGGTCGTCCACAGTGCTTGTATCAATGTTCATGTTGGAGAATTCCTCTTTCAAAGTGAGGAAGTTATTTATCTGTGTATCATTTTCAAAGATCTGCCAATTTTTAACATTATCAGGGACAACAGGTCTATGTTTGATTTCGGCAGTGAAATGGTGGTTGGGTTCTAAAGGTAGCTTGCAAGTGCTGGCAAAGGTTGCCAAGCTATGTGCATGTAGATTGAGCTTTCTGGAAATTTTAGTTAACTGAGATTCTGAGAAGGTGTCAAGTATTTGAATGGCTGCCCCTCTGTAAGCCCTCAACCTAATGTTATAGACATTTTTGGGCACTACAACCCCAAGCATAAAATGTCCATAAACCAAGGGCTCCTAA